>OZ010711.1:18373978-18908154 GCA_963932345.1 Ophion ventricosus
ATACGCCTTGAGGCCTCGACGCGTAATTGGAACGTACGAGCACGGAATTCCTCAGTTTTAGACATTACGACAGGTCGTGTCGCCTGTTGCCTTTTTTTTATGTTTCTCCCCCCCCCCCTCTCCTCCCTCTCTCTCTCTCTCTCTGTGTCTCTCTCTTTCTCTCTCTCTATGTCTCTATCTCTTATTTCAAAAAGATTTTTTCGCTCATTGAGAAATCTGGGGTCAAGACGCGATATTTGTTACACTTCGAGACGTGAATTTTATATTTCGTTCAATTGTTAGCGACTTTTCCGGTCTGAAACGAAAAAAAGATTCCACGATAAATAAAAAAATATCTCATAAAGTTTCAATAATTCTCGATAAGGCGAAATTTTGATATCGATATGAATAAGAGACTGAGAGAGGTGGAGAGAGAGAGCCAACTGTGTTTGTATCTCTTTGGCGTATGATGGGGTCTGTGTATTTTCGCGAAAAAGCACATCGATCATGCGGTCCGATCTCAAGAGGATCGTATATTCGACACGTCGAGGATCCACACGACCTCGCATCGCTTCCGGCTAAACTTGGGAGGAATCCGAAATTACACCTTCGACGACCTATCGCGGCACGTATCTCGGGCGAGCGCTAACAACGACCGCCCGCCGAATAATCGTCGCTCATGTTGGTATTAGGGTTACATTTGTTACGAGAATAGATCATCGATGGTTCGATAATACGAGGACGGGGAGGAGAGTGACACGATCCTTCGATAAACTCCTCTATAGGTATACGTATATGTGCATATATGTGTATTCGTGTGTGTACAAATATATGGGACGTGTGAGAAACGAATTTAAAATCTAACAACTCGAATGTGAAGTAATGTTTTTTTTAATTTTGAACAAACGGTACACGATCTTTTTTTTTTTTTAAGAAATTATTTTCAATCAACTTTCAGTGAAGGCCGAAAAATAATAATTGTTCAAAAAATTCGAAAAAAAAAATTGAAAAATAATTATTATTATCATCATTATTGTATATGTTTCAATAAATGTATAGTAATGCTAAAAAAAACAAAAAGTAAAAAAACGTAAAAAACTAACGACAACTTTGGGGCACAACATCAAATGTGTTAAATTGTTTTATTACAACGAGGAGCGTAAAAACAATAATGAAAAAATTCATCGAGTAGGAAAAAAAACTCACGATAAATGCTGCTCGTTTTGTAAATAATTTTGAGAACGTGTAAAAAAAAAGCGGCTCAATATTTATTCGAGGGGCGAGAAAGCACCGCCGAGTCAGTTTCGATCGAGCCAATCGTTCACGCATATCTCAATAAAATATCCGCATGGATTCGATTGAGCCCCGGCGTTGCACTCGCGTACGTGCGGACACGAGGATATATATTTAAAACAATATTAAATTCGTAACAAGCTAATTCGTAACAAAATCCAAGCGTCGACAGCTGCGCCGTTAACCCCCCCCCCCCCCCCCATAATGAAAAGCGATTTGACGCTTATATAGAATGGTGTGTGTGTGTTACTTTATAAATTGAAATAACGGAAGCGCTTGTGTGATCGACTGTATGCGTATTCGATTTCTGTATCGTTTGTCGGAGTATGATCGAAAGTATTTTTTTTTTTTCAACTAATAATTGGTGGCAATTATTCGCCAACAATCGGCTTGTGATGGTCGGAAGGTGTCTTTCGAGATGCAGTGTTTAAATAATAGATCGGCGCAATTGGCGAACAAGCGAAAGCGATTAACTAATCAAAAAATCACGATACAACTTCGGAACTGAATAAAAATGAACGTTCTCTCTTTGTATTTTTTTGTTTTAGCTTTTTCGTCTGTTCGTTCTCTTCGACGAGTGCGTGTGAGAGTGTCACTTGAGATGTTTGTCTTTTGTTTTTGTTTTTCCAACTTACTCAAAACTGGCGTCGTGTAGTCCCAGCTCTCGGCGTCATTCTTGTAGACGTTCAGCTTCGTGGGCTGGAACACGAAAGAAACACAAAAGGGCAAATAAGAAAAGTCTCCTTGTGGCAGCCTCGAACACACACGTGTGTGTGTGTATATATATATATATATATATATCTATTATGAGCGATTTTTGCGAGCCGCATATACTTGTTTACTTTTGGTTCTTCGATAGGGCCGACAAAAATGGCGCGTGCGAAAGAGACCATACCCAGGGGAGAGCAACCTTTTTTTTGGTCTCCCGTGATTTTTTCCTTGGGCACCACACGCGAGAGGAAAAAAAACGCGTGGGTCGAGAATTCGAAATCGAATAACACGGGAGAGACCGAGATGAAAAGACTTTTCTCCGCGACTCGCGAAAATATACAAGGATGAATATAAAGAAATTCGAGGGAAAAAACGCGGAAATTTTATGCTCTCTCGTAAGGCATTTTTCTTTCTTTCTCTCTCTCTTTCTCTCTTTCTCTCTCTCTCTCCTCTCTCTCTCTCTCTCTCTCTCTCTCTCTCTCTCTCTCTCTCTCTCTCTCTCTCTCTCTCTCTCTCTCTCGCTCTCTCCCTGTCTGAATAAAAATAAAAAAATATATATCGGGTCGTATACCTCCCGCGGATTTTATTCTGGCGAGGCAAAATTGACGAGCCGACAAATTCGAGAGATAAACTGCGCCTGCTACCGCGTATTTTTTACAGCCTCTTCCCTCGGATAAACATATTTTGAGGGAAATATAAGACGGAGAGATACAGAGAGAGAACGTGGATGTCACTTGGACTTGCTAAATTTCAACGAAAATGTCTTGTCGAGACAAAAATTCGATAAAAAGCGGCCGATATGAAGGATCATGAGAAGAAAGTACAGAAAGCTCGTTGAACATTGTGGTGCTTATTATAATTGCCTGTATACGCTTGAGCTGGAAAGTTCAGAAGTGAGAAGAATTTATCTTGGATTTAATTAAACTCGTGAAGTCGAGCGAAATGATAAACGGCACCTGGTATATAGAAATGTGTGTGTGTGTGTCCGAGCGCACACTCGCCTACGCACACATACACAGACACACACACACACACACACACACACATATATATATATATATATGTTATAATAATTATTATTAATACGCGCGACACGGAAAATGCAACGAGCCAAGAAGGATGCAGAATGTCCTACAGGGCTCTTTTTATTGCTGCCAAGTATTCCATATATTATTGTCATTATTATTGTATAATAATAATGAAATACTTAAAATATTTAACTATTAAATCCAAATATTCATTCCTTTATGAACAAGAAATTCAATACGATTTTAGCACGATTAATGTGTCAACATACTGCAAGGAATACAAGCATAGGATAACACATGGAAAGTTATTGGGAAGACAAGACGGTCAGCGGAGAAATAAAATAAACGTGGGCAAGGATAAGATGTGATAATGTCGGGAAAGACGGGAAAAAAAAGGGTACGCAGACTCAAAATGTAGAATATGCAAGGAGGCAATTGAAAATTTAAGAGACATTTGCAAGTGCACGGAAGTTACGGAAAAGCTCAACCAGGAAATAACAAAGAAAATGGAACAATGGTGGGAAAAGAGCAGGGGGATGGAAATAGACCGTAAAATAGAGATGCAACTGAAAAACCAACCGGCAAAGCAACGATTTGATTACATTGGACAATTCGAAAAACTCGAATATTTAGGACAGATATAAGAAAACCGATGCCAACATTTATAGATGCGAAGAGTAGGGCACTAATGTAAACACCCTTCAAAGGGTATACAAGGAATAAATATTACTACTATCATCCACGTAGTAATTTCAATAGGGTCCGATTCGGGGCGCTTTCAGGTTGCCTGACTGCCCTGGTAGGGCACTTATAAGAGAACCCCATAGCGCCCTGATAGAAAGTGTAACGTTCTGTCAAATATGGGCTTTATCTGGCAGCCTGTTCAGGCCGTAATACGGTTGTCTGACGAGGCGTTTATAATGCTGCTGCGTGATCAGGTCATTATAATGTTGCCTGATCAGGTCCTTATAATACTTCCTTACGTAGCCAGTACGCATACATGCTCGTACACATGCACACTCTACAATATATTTATACAAGGCCCAGAATGTATTTTTCAATGTAATTTTTATTACGGAAAGGTACAAAAAAGGTTAAAATCTGATTAATGACATATAGTATAGGGATAATTATGAATAATGTTCCATTTATGTTTTATGTTGAAGTGTTTTATTCCAAACCGCCCGGTTCCCTCCCAATCATCAGGCCGCAGTAAGGTAGCCTTCTTATTCCCGTACTACGGTTTTACCGATCTGGTCGGCATCCGGGACCAATCAGGCGTGCCTCATTACGGCATTGCAGACCGCAGCATGTTAGCGGCCTGATCAGTGTTCAGGCTGCCTGATCAAAATTTCTAGTCGGGTAGGAGAAGGGAACTAAAGAGGATAAAAAATCCAAACATAGTGAAAGTTGAAAACAGTAAAAACATAACAGGGAATTCATTCAGATAAAACATCTCAGGAAATTACTTGCCAGCAGGGTAGGTGGAAAACAGGCACGGAGTAGGGGCAGACACGAATAAAAGCAGAATCAATGAAAATGAGGAAGATAACGAATAGAGGAAGAATAGGGAAATTGGACTTGAAGTACTACTACTATTCATTAATTTAAAATCATTGAATTAAAATTTAATTTAATAAAATATATTTAACGATGATGATAATAATTATTGTTATTATTATCATCCCTAGTTCATTAATAAATTATTACTTCAACATAATTTAAAGATTCATTCATTTGAATTCATTAAATTTAAATTTAATTAAATAAAATATTTAACAGTCAACCGACACTGGCGATGTACGGTCGGTGTTCGACTCCGGCGGTACATCGAGTTAAGCAGCATGGCCAATTAATACTCGATGCGGTGATCGCTTAGCCGCGCACCGACTGGCGCATCAACCACTGTGAGCGGAAGACCAATACCAGGTGTACAAGTATGAAATGCGGATTTTTTTTCTAAAAAAACACGTTAAATTCGGAAAAATGATAAAAAGTGCTTTATTCAAAGTATGCTCCATCGCTTGTTATACATTTTTCCCATCTTTCGGGCAATTTGTGAATACCACGCCCGTAAAAATCTTCTCCTTTTGCTGCGAACCATTCATCGAGCCATTTTTTTACGTCTTCGTACGAACCAAAGCGCTGCTCAGCAAGTGCGTGACCCATCGATGCAAACAAATGGTGATCGGAAGGAGCCAAGTCTGGTGAGTAAGTCGCATGGGGTAGAACTTCCCAACTGAGTGCTTCCAACGTGTCGCGAACCGGTTTTGCCGTATGTGATGGAGCATTGTCATGAAGAAAAACGACTTGTGTTGCCTCTTTCGGTATTCTGGCCTTTTTTCAAGCAGCGAACGATGCAAATCGGTCAATTGTTGTTCGTAACGTTTAGTATTAACCGTTTCCCCAGGTTTTAACAGCTCGTAATAGACCGCGCCCCTCTGGTCTCACCAAACACAGAGCATCGTCTTTCTGCTAAAGCGATTCGGTCTTGCGGTCGATTTGGATGAGGATGGTGCGCCTGGGTCTACCCATGATTTTTTAGGCTTGGGATTCTCAAAATAAATCCACTTTTCATACCCTGTAACTATACGATGCAAAAACGACTTCCTTTTGTACCGAGCGAGCAAAATGTCACATGTGTTTTTGCGCTTTTCCATTTGCCTGTCGTTCAACTCATGTGGTACCCATCTACCGGTCTTCTGAATCTTTCCCATCTCTCGTAGCCGATTGGTAACAGCTTGTTGACTAACGCCCAATTGCTCGGCGAGTTGTTTTTGTGTTTGCGAATCATCTTCGTCCAACAATGCTTGCAATTCCACATCTTCGTATATTTTTGGCGGTTTTCCATGTTCCTTGTCTGCAACATCGAAGTCACCACTTTTGAAACGCCGAAACCATCGTTCACACGTATCTTACGATGAAGCATGTTCACCATAAGCTTCTCGAAGTAATCGGTATGATTCAGCAGCAGTTTTCTTCAAATGAAAACAAAAAATTAATGCTGTCCGCGAATGTTCTTTGTTCGGTATAAATTTCGACATATTGAACACAACAACACAACACTATGCACACACTTTTCCAATTTATCACTCGTGCGCCTCTGACACTTGTTGATGACACAACAAAATGGCGCAGTGTCAAATCTTTATAGCACAAACTGCATTGGTGCACCATCTGTTGTCTGAAATCCGCATTTCATACTTGTACACCTGGTACACCTGATACCTTAGTGCAGATACTTGAGTAAAAAGTCTGTACCTCAGAGAATCGGAAGAATATGGGGGCCGTCTGTACTGGTACTGGTTTTCCACAGTTTCCACGTACCTACTCTCGGCAAAGTCGATATACGTTGGAACACAGGAAAACAATAAAAAATGTAACAGTGACGATAACAATAATAATAACAATTATTATTATTATCATCACTGTTAAATATTCCATGTGCCAACAATAAGAAACATTTTTTTTATATATAAATCCTCCAAAAAGTCAGTAACGTCCAAGATGCGTTTTTTTTTCTATTCGTTCATTCGAATTTTTTCTACCCGCCAAAAATATCCTTACACGATTGTGAAAAGAAGACGCAGACGAATGATGGCACACAAGTGAAGAGTAGTGAGTGTGAGGCAGAGAAGAAATAAAGTGAGGGAGACAGAAGGTTGGCAGGAGATGAAGTCGCGTGTACGAGGCTCGAAGTAACGAAGAACGAGGCGAAAACCCGCAAGGGTTAAATCTTTTTGCTGTCGAAACGAGTGCAGAAGAGTGACGACGGGAGCAGGGCAACAACGATGACGAGGTTGGAGTTGTGTCTATGTGGGTGGGAAAGAAGCCGCGACTGCGAGTATGACCGAACGACGCGAACCCCCACGTGTACACGCCCCGCAATGTCGAGGGATTAATGTGCAAGCTATAACCTCGATATCCGTATATGTGTCACTTCCTACACGTACGAGGAGAACGAACGATAATGCACTTTGACCTTATACCACGAGCTTTCCCGCTACGGGGGCGATACGTCTCGCAACAATTACAATACATGCCGCCGGAGGCTACGAAACTCGAGAAACACACCGAGTGGCGCTGGACAAATTCTCCGGAGACACGTTTCCCGCATTGTACGACGACGACGACGACGACGACGACGACAAGAGGTACCACTCGCGACATAACGCTAGTAGCCTATCCAGCTGCGAGAGAATTATTGATACTATTCCGATAAATCGATACCCTCGTAGGCTCCGACAGAGTGTCGGTAATTCCTCGGAATATCGGAGATCAAGCGCGCGCGTTTGTTCCAGCAAACGCTCCAAATCGTTCCGTCGTGAATAATTACTGTGTGCAAAAAACGAACGATTATTTGTACAGTGGTGTACGGATTATTTTTTTTCTGTCAAGAGAAAAAAAATACTGTCAGAGCGAATACTATTTTTATTACAAAGAAGATTAATAACGATGATAATATGTGTACGAATTAGAATAAATCTCGTTAGGAGATTGTTATTTTTTGTTTGGGTTTGTTTGGGAAAAATGAGGTATTTTTATTTATTTGTTCGGTTGAAAATTATGTTTTATTCAGTTGAAAATAATTTTCGAATGTCCTGCTCGTGTTGCTTAATTTTTTTTAACGTTAAAAGTAGCGAATGACATTCGAGAGAACACTATTCTTATTTCTAATAATACCAATAATAACAAACTGAGAAAGTGCGTTACCAGGAGCAATGTAATTTTATACTGTTCGTTGTTTCCAATAATAATAATAATAACAATGATAACACCAAAATCAACAATAATAATAATACGATTTAAAATAAATCTCATTAGGACATTTTATTTCCTATTTACTTTTTGTTTCACTAAAGATAACCGATTATTATTTATTTGGTTGAAAATAATGTTTTATTTAGTTACAAATAATTTATAATTTTCTGTTCGTGTTCGTTTATTTTTAATAACGTTGAGAATGACGTTCGAGAGAACACTTTTTTTTTCTCTATCAACAATAATAATAACAGCAACAATAAACATACGATTTGAAATAAATCTCATTAGGACATTGTGTTGTTATTTTGCCGAACATGGCCAATTATTTTTTCTTTATTTATTTTTTCGCTGAAAATAACGTACTATTATTTATTCGGTTAAAAGTAATGTTTCATTCCGTTTCGTAATAATTTATTATTCTTTGATCGTAATCAGTAATAATTATTAGGTAAATAATTTCGTAATAATACACTGATAATTAATAAATTACGTTAATAAAAATAAATAATTTCTTACTTTTGTTGTAATGCAAGAAACAACAGTAATTTTTCATTTCGTTGAAAATGGCAATGATAACGAAAAGTCACGATTGCATTCTCGAGAATTTTCTTAAAGATCAACGGCCAAAAAAAAAACAAAATAGCTCGTACTCGCAATGGTACATAATTGTTAGGTTGGAAGGGAAAAAAAAATTAGGAAATATTATTGCGAGCGATTGGGGTGTGTTTGAAACGAGCCGCATGCAACGCGGCGTGCATAATCCGTCGAATCTGTGCACGAGTGTAAAGAGCATAGTTCGCGAATCACGGGGTTGGAGTATTACGGCTTATGGGTCGTTAGCAAGTGTTTAGTGGCTCGTAAATATTTCGCGAACCACCAGGAAACCGCCCGAGGGTCGGGATGCTGGCGGTATTCGCGTGTTGTGTATCGTCGAGAGCAACGACGAATAGAAATCTGGAGCTTTTGACGAGTACGAGAGAGAGAGATAGAAAGACAGAGCGAGAGCGAGAAAGAAAGCCCTCGAGGATCCGAAATCAACGGAGTTGAAGGTTGCATTATATTTCCGTCGACGCGAGACGGAAGAAAGGTTCACTTTGAAATTCTCTCTCGCTGTTACGTTTCATACGTGCAGATATTTTCCGCAGGAAGCTGGTGTCGTGCCCTCTGTGCTTCACGCGGATAATTCGAGTCGAGTTTCGCGTTGCGGGAATATCGGAGGCAATAATGGACGTGGATTTCGACTGTTGCGAACTATACCGTCGAGCCGTGATCTTCCGTTCCGAGAATGAGGCCTCCGAGCATATCGGTACCTTTTTTTAAGGTAGTAGTCTCGCCAAGGCGTTTTTCTATGGATTTTCTTTTCATTTTGCGAACTCATTTACCCGAGCAGAAATCTAATCAGGCTGCCTGAGGATCCATCAGGGCCGGATCAGGGATCAATAAGGCGCCCTGATCAGGCACGCATGATTTGCGCCGGACAGGGGCCTTATCAGGTATCAATAAGGCGCCCTGATCAGGCACGCATGATTTGCGCCGGACAGGGGCCTGAGCAGGGATCAATAAGGCGCCCTGATCAGGCACGCCTGATTTGCGCCAGACAGGGGCCTGAGCAGGGATCAATAAGGCGCCCTGATAAGGCACGCCTGATTTGCGCCGGATAGAAGCCTTATCAGGTATCAATAAGGCGCCCTGATCAGGCACGCATGATTTGCGCCGGACAGATTGGGCCGGAAAGATTGGGACGGTCATCGCCAAAACCGGAACAAAAACTAAACGATCAAGTCAAGTAAAATAAAAACTTAAACTTTAAAAAATGTTTTCATATGTTTCATATTTTTAATAACGTTAGTAAACTTGATAACGCGTAACTGCGATAATAATTTAATAAATGTTGATCTATTTTTGAACAAAAAATTAATCAAATGATTGAGCCAGATGACACGCATGTCTCAGGCTGGATGAGGCACCTGATCCGGGCCAGATAAGTTGCTTGATCCGAGCCAGATATAGTGCCTAATCCGAGCCTGGTAAGGTGCCTGATCCGGGCCTGATAAAGCGCCTGATCAGAGCCTGATAAGGTGCCTGATCCGGGCCTGAATTTGCAAAAGCGTTACATCCCTGATCAGGGCCGGACTAAATTTGCCTGATCCGGCCCGGATTTGCTATTGTGGCAGCCTGATCCGGTCCGGATTTCACCCTGAACAAATTTCTGCTCGGGTAGGACACTATTAAATGATTTTCTGCAAAATTTCAAAAGAATTCGAAGGGGTGCAGTGGAAAGTTTCACATTTCACGCAATAACTTCGAAACTTTTTGACAGATAAAAAAAAATCTCAATTGCAGAGGGACACATGACGAAGTGGGTAAAAAAAAATCATGACTTTTGACCGTGTAGTTTCAAAGATATAGCGATTTAAATTAAGCAATGTCTCGCGGCTCTAGAGTCACGAAGCGACTGGAGCAAACTAGAACTAGATTACAGTAGTGTGTGCATACCCGTATACGCAGAGTATCTACGGAGTATCTGATACAAAAGTGAGGGTTAGGTAAACATTATATTAGGCGTTTTCATCATTACTTTATAAGTTTTTACATCCCGATAAGACGTACAACCTACATTATAATGATATCTCGCAATATTTCGAAGCTTTCGTCGATTGAACGGAGAATAAACTTTTCAACGTGACTGTGGCGAGACTACTGCCTTAAACCGTGATATTCAAACCGAATGTCAAATGGGTTTTTCCTCGAAATAATTCTAAAAATAATTATTAATTGTCTTTATATCACGATAATTCAAATTGTAGATGTTGGCGCGAAAGGTCACGCTATCGGCGCTGGTGCTTGTGACGTCACCGCTCGAACGCGACCGAATAGGCTATGTATACGGCTTACACGCGAGTGTATACGAAAGTAAAATTTTGTGTCATTTTACATCTAAAAATCTCGAGCATTCTGAAAAAGTCGAAATATAGTTTAATTTTCGTGCAACGATGTGTGAAAGTGAATTCGTGAAAGCAAATTCGAGTAATTTACCGACCGTGGATAACTGAACATTTTTAGGTTAGAAGAGGCTTGATAAATTGTGTCAGTTATTGCCGCTACGTATCATAAGCATTTTGAAAAAGACGTATTTAAAAAAAATATATTTCAATACCGTTTATGTTATAACACGTTTACACTGACATCAAAGTGGTATTCACAGCAAAAATAAGTGGACGATGATTTCGGGTTGACACGTCTCGCTGCATCGAACCACAGATTTCAACGTTTTATGTCTTGTGACACATTCAGAAATACCTATTAGGGGCACTTTTCGTTGTATTTATACAAAGTGGAACGAAAAAAGGCTTATACGATTTTGTCGTTGCCATCGTTGACAGAATACTCGTATCACTCGAGTAGTTCGTACACTGGCGTTCGAGCGGTGACGTCACAGAGCACTCGGGTAACTTCGGATGCTCTCGGCTCGTTTTTGCCGAGCCGAACACAACAACAATTTCAAAGTGCTATATCATTGTTAATTGTTGAAAAAAAACTACTTTGCTTTAAAAACCGCACATGATCTTTACAATTAAAAAAAAATCATTTAATGACCCAATTACGAAAGTGGAAAAATCGTGAAATCGCGAGAAATGAAAAACAGGGGAAGTTTTTAAAAATTAGTGATAGGAAATAATTGATGAATTAATGATTAAGGTGGTCGACGTGTTTACGGAGTCTGGTCCATTGGTCGGTGGATTAAGGCGAAGTAGAAGGTGTACCACATAACATATGAGTGCCAGAGACACAACTGAAATTTTCCAACAGAGATTTCCTAGAGATCAATTATATTTAGGGCAAAAGAAAATCGTCAAGTTCTGCGTCAGGGAATTCTCTAAAGCCTGATGCTTTATTATTTCTAAAAAAAAGTTGACCATTTATGAAAAAACTGGGTTGGAAGATTTGTGAGTTTATGTTGACTTTGTACATGCTCTTAAGGAGTTTAAATAACTCTCCTTGGCTGCAAGAGTGGGGATGAAAATACAATGAGTTTTCACAGCAACTATGAACTTCTTGCGAATGAAATTTCATGCAAAATTAAATTATTATTGCGCAATTTCCAACTGATAATATTGTTGCAAGATATTTCCAAGCCGGGAGATGATATTAATAGTTAACATTTTTATAATTAAATATTAATATGTTACAATTTTATTGAAGATAAAATAACCGATCGACTTGGCAACCGCGGCAGTTTACGCCATTGGCGCGACTAACTATCGTTAAAGCGTCGTCGGCTCCAGGTTCTTTACACGCTGAAAAACGGTCAACGTTCAACGTTTTATAAAGAGTTTCTGATTGAACAAAGTCGACAAAACGTTGAGCACACGAATAAATGTTGAGCACACGAATAAATACATTTGATTATAAAGTTCAAATGTTGTGATACTATGTACGTTTTAAACACCCGTCGATTTTGAAATGTCCGCTAGTTAATGCTGTGAATGATTTACTCGACAGAGTCAGTTAACGCTAAGTCGCCACGTTTAAGGGGAGGAAAACCCTTTAGACGCCAAAAAATGAGTCATTTTTCATCAATTTTTTTTATAGGTGATAAAATAATCGCATCATTCAAAAATGTTGACATTATCTTATTACAACGTCCAAGTGTTACATTTTTTTTTAACAAAACAAAATGGCGGCGTTATTAGGTCTTCCTTTAGGGGTCTTTTGCGTGATATCGAAAAATGCTCTATTTTTCTGATTTTTTCTATTGATCTGAAACCGAAATCGAAAATATTTTTTTCCTTATTGACTTGTGTAGGGGAAGGATATACCTAGAAAAATATAAAAAAGTATGAAATTAAAATTAAGTAGGCTTTTAAATCAAATTGACTTATTTTTGACCATTTTTTCAAGAATTTTTACCCCAAAAAACTAATTTATTTACGCGATAACCTTAAAACTTTAGGTATATCCTTCCGATAATGTTATAGTGAGAAACCTCCCAAAATTTCAGCCAGATCGATCAATAACTTTTTGAGCTATAACATAGGCTGTTTTTGAAAATGCATTTTCGAAATAATCGCGTTTAAAGTTTCCCTAGTTCACAGCATGCGGTCCCGGCGCGTACTCGACTATGTGCTATAATTTTGTAAATATTTCATATTTTGATTTTTCGATTTTCCAGTATACTCTCAATATATTATACTTTCGAAATATGTGAAAGAAAAAGTCCAAAATCGATTTTGGAACATTGTAAATGGTTTTTCCCCCTTAACCTACAAGTTTCATTAATGTCCAAAAACCTGTTTTTCAGATATTATTAATGAACGAAGTAGAAAAACCCCTAGATTATCCAACACGATATTCCTAACACTATAATCACGGTTTGTTCAGTTTTCAAATCTAAATCTCGGTATTATTTTTGTCTCTAAAGCCCTATATCTGGTGTTTACGAGTTTGTCATGTGTATTATCAAATGAATGAAGGTTCAGCGTGAACATTAAAAATCTCCGAAACTATGTTGTGAAACTGATTGGTTTTTGGTCAGTTAATGCATCCTAAATTAATCTCTCAATGATATAAATTTCAATCATCTACAGCTGTTTCGATTTTAGCGTTTAAACTCCTTAAGGGAGAGAAACGGAAGTGGAGCCAGTCCGTGTGTGTATGAGAGAGAAAAAGAGATAGGAAAGAGTTCACAAATAGTACCATCCGCTCAAATGTCACAAGACCTCTAAAGGCGTGTAAAATACAAATGGCCAGGGCATAATGTGCCAATTGGGACATTAGGTTTTTTTCCTCCTCGACCACTCTCTTGCTCGCTTAAAAAAAAAATCGACGAACGAGGCGCAATCTCGAACACTGGAACCGCCGCACGGAGCGGGGCAAATGTCGATAGGACGACATTTGTTTCGGGGCGGCTCCGAGCACAAATAGAAGTTATATATATATATGGTAGAGATGCAAAAAATCTACATGTTCTTTCCCCAATTTCCCTACTAAAAAAGTGAGTAACAAAAGAAACCTTCTCACGCAGAGCGACAAGTTCCAAAAGGCTACGCAAGCTATTTTTCGTTATTTTCCAAATGTTCACTTGATGTCATGATCTTCACGACGTTGAAGTTTGTATCGTTGGAACGCAACGAAAATTAATTCTTCTAAATAGCTCAAATTTTTTTGTTGTTCGATTTAGAGTGTGAAAATCACTCAAACGTTTTTACGTATTCTTATAAGAGATCTACGAGTGGAATTTGCAATAAAGACTTTCAATAATGATATGAATAGAGAAATGAAAAATGGAGAAACAAAAAATCGTTGCATTGCAACGACGCAAACTTCAACGTCATTGATTTTCTACGTGTCAAGTGCGAGGAACAGTTAAAAAATGGGTAAATGAATATTAACCGCGTGATGACTCTGATAATTAGTAGTGCGATAAAAAAAAAACATTTTTTTATTGCACTACTCGAGTGGAAAGGCTCTGATACAATGTAAAAAAATCAATGAATTGATTTATCTGATGAAAATCATATGTCTGACGTTTCAACACGTGTCACAATTATTATTTTTATTCGAGACATAAAAATATCACGGTCTTAAGTAAAAATTGAGAATGATTTTGTGATTTTTTGTGAATTTAAGAATTATTTAAAAATTCAAAGATTATTTTTTAATGTCGCCAGCTTTTAAAATCAACCTAAAAGTGAATATCATTCACTTTCACTGGAAGTTTTTACTCCGCCGTACGCTAAAATTTGTTCCTACGAAACGAAAGAAAAAAAATACATTATACATTAAATAAAGAGAGAACAAAATCTTTCGAGACTATCTCGTGCCCGAGAAGTTTAATTCAAAACGGACGCATTTCTCCTGCCTAGGATAAAAAAGCCCATAGCCACGAACAGGCCAATCTGTTTCTCATCTCGTAAATTCTGTGTGTGTCTCGAGGCGCGATGCAGCCAGAAGCAAAAAAAAAGAAAACAAGTGTCCGAAGAAGAAAAAAGCAGACTGTGATGGTAGTGGGAGATAGGCAGAGAGATAGAAATAGGAATCCGTGTTGTCCAAATTGGTCGAAGCGGCTGTATTGGAACGGGAAGTTCAAAGTTTGTCCCGGTCCGTACTCGGTGCAAAAGCATCCCGGGAGTAAGGCGCGCAGCAGAGGGAGGAAGATGACAAGGAGGAGGTGTACGAAGAGAAAGAAGGACGGCGAGGTGTTGCCGGTGTGGAGAAATTTTTGGCCAGGTTCCATGTGTCCCCTCGTGCGTTCGCGGTTGGTCAGAGTTCTCTCGTAGGCGTATATATATCTGTGCACAGAAGAGCGATCTCCGGCGTGTACGAAGCTGCGTATATAATCGTGTGTGGTGCCCCTCTCTCTCTCTCTCTCTCTCTCTCTCTCTCTCGATAGTGTATATAAAGGAGAGGCGTTACGGAGAGGTTAGCCGGGGATCGTGCAAGCGCGAGATGCCCGGTGATGGTTTTACGCGAGGTGTCGACGAGAATCGTTCGATGGATTTGGGTCAGCCCGGAGACCAAAAGCGAGAGAGCGAGAGAGAGAGAGAGAGAAAGAGAGAAAGAGAGACAGAGACGACCTAAACGCTTCGTGTTTCCATTGGATGAAAATAGCGACAAACGTCGATGATGTCTCGATGCGCCTCTCCGCTCTTCTCCTCGCTGTAGCCCTGGCTGGTCTATTGTCACAGCCTCGAAATATCTTCGTTAAGGCCGATTCATCTGAGCAAGAAGAACGAAGGGCTTTTCATTCGGACGAGGGCGTCGAAAGCGTCCTCCGGAAGGCTTCGATCGTTGTGTATCGCGGGGTTGGTGGGATAACAAAGCTTCCGTGAACATTGGCAAGTTGCTCGGGTTCACCGGGGTAACGAGTTGAATGTTCCGACTTGTCGCGGCTTTCCGAGTTTCATCGGATGTCATCCCCGGCTCTCGTCGTTGTCGTATACGAAACAGGAAGTACGCACAACGGACGTGATGGAAACGCGATGATCGTCGTTCTGTTCTTCTTCCCAACAAAGCACATCAAGCGATTGTTTGACTTCGTTCAGTATTGTGATAAGTCTATTCGAATTTGTCCTTTGGATTTCTTTCGTTTAGACTTGTCCGCTTGAAGACCGGAAGAGGGAGAAAGATGCGCCAGGAAATATTATCCAATGAGTTTCGACTTCCGTTCGAAGTTTCATTACGCTCTCATCCAAGCTTTTTTCTTTCTTCTTCTCGCTTTACCGCTAATGAATAATTCTCATTAAGAAAGAAAGAAAAAAGTGAGACCAGTCGAAAATGCGAGTGTAAACGCGTGTGAAACTTGGCCCGCGTATTGCGCGAGCTAGAGCGAGAGAGATGGAAAAGCAAGGAAAATGCCGTGTCGGACAAATTGTATGATAAATATCCGAGACAAAGTAGGAAAAAGGATAGACCGAGGGGAGTCTTGGAACGAGAATGAGAGAGCGAGTAAATTGGGTGGTCCAGAGCCCGAAGGAGGCTGGCCCGCGTAAATATCTCGAATTAATTGAAGCTCTCTCTCTCTCTCTCTCCGCAATCTCTTCTTCCACATATATCTACACATACTCCCCGCGATCCTATTACGATTTTCAACGTAAATTCCTAACGTATGTACTTTTGCTTTACGAAAGAAAATGCCCTCTCTCTCTCTCTCCCTCTCTAGGAGATGCATCCGGCCCTCCGCGGATATACGTAAGAACCCCTTTTCTGTCACATCAACGTCACGTTTCTGAAATACTCGGGTTATATTCGTCACTTTATATACCAATACCTACTCTCTCCCTCTCGTGCGGACGACTCGATCTTAACGCATATAGATAGGCGTATATTTACACACAGGAGTTAGCCATTTGCTCGGTGTCTGGAGGACTTTGCCGCCGGTTATTCGACGCTCGTATGCATGTTGGTCGCATATGAGATCGGGCAACCGCACGCGTTTTCTCGCCCGCTCGTTCGTGCACTCCGCGAGCCTCGAGAATAAGAGTGCAATATCACGAGGAAGAGTACACAGAGTCTCGACTATATTAGAGAAGACGGCTTTCGACGGATTTGCATATATATATACACACACACAGATAGATAAACGCCCTCTCGTGACGCACTATAAATACCAGACACGACGTATCTCTCTCTCGTCGAAACGAGCATATCCCAGGTTCGGTACTATACGTAAAAGCAAAGGATTCGTGCGCACAAGCGGGTGTACACGCTCGTCCGTGTTTTCGGCGTCGTGTCAGTAGAGTTTTTTTTCTTTTGAAAGAGTCCTAATTTGAGCGGTTCGCTTCCGGTTTCAGGCGGGAACGTGATTAGAATTTTTACGGGGTTTTTTTTCTTCGTTTATTCTGCGCTTCTATTATTTCCGTGCTTGTAAGTTAGAAGGGAGCTGATTCGTGTCTTTTGTTTGGGTTTGTTTGGGAAGTATGAAGAGAGAAAGAGAGAGAGAGAGAGAGAGAGAGAGAGAGAGAGAGAGAGAGAGAGAGAGAGAGAGAGATATTAGATTAGGTTTGATTAGTGCTCTAGGACGAAAGCGTCCTCTGGCACACAATTCTCATTATTCGCGCAGTACAAAGAAAAAAATACAAAAAAATCAAAGGAGACTCGATACTAAAAACAAGAAATATAAAATAAATTTAAAAAAATGCAAATGAAAAGAAAATCGGAAATAGAAACGAAAAAAAATGATACAAAGAAATTATGTCGAAGTTTACCTGGTTGGAATGAAACAAAAGTTCTTTTTTCTTCTATTGCTCACATTTTCTTTGCCGTTCTATGATACGAGAATCACCCAAATTGTTTCTCTTATTTTCATTAGAGGTCTACGATGTCAATTTATTTTAAAAAAATTATATATTATGAAAACAATCAAATAATACAATATAAAAATATCCAAATTTTTATTTTTAAACAAGCTTTTATTCGATATACTTAAAAGTAGAAAAGAATTTTTTTTAACAAGTCACCTATATGTGACTATAAATAAGAGCTTGGGGCGCTCAATTTTTTAAATGTTTACGAAATTTGACTTGAATTTGGCACAATAGTAATTAGAGAAATTATTTTCACACGTTCATACTTAGTTTCCCGATTTTTATGTAAGTAATCTAAGGTTGCTTTACAGTAAATTAAATACAGTTGACATGTTAACCGATTTAGGTAAATTAAAGATTATATGTCTAAATTTTGATCGGACCAAGCTTTTATTTATAGACACATATAGGTGACTTGTAAAAAAAAAATATTTTCCATTTTTAAGGCCTTAGGCCACTCTAGGATTTTCCCAAAATCGATTTTTTTTTGTTAAAAATGTACCTTAGTACCTATAAAATTATATTCCAAAAGATTATGGGTGTGAAAAATCTCTAAGTACTCGATTTTCGAATTCTAGCGCAACCCCTCTTGATTCATGTCGTGACTTTCTACTAACTTTAAACGCGTTTATCTCAAAACTGCATTTTTCAAATCGGCCGGACTCATAACTCAAACAAATTTCAACCGATTCACTTGAACTTTTAACTGTATATTTAGAATTACATTTTCTGAGGCACTACGTACGGTTTTTTTTTACGATATCGCATAGTCCCTTCTTTATAAACAATTTTCTGACGATTTTCTCATGACATTTTATACTTTTTGTTTTAAAAATGCGCCATTTTTACAAAAAAATAACAATATATCAAAGAAATCCTACGTACTTCTATAGCTATTCTTATATATAATCGAAAAAACTTTAGTGTCTCATCATAACTCAAAAATTATAGGAGCTGTTGGTCCGGCCGTTGACCTTCCAGAAATAAAGGCGTCATCGGAAAAATGCTGCACAATCGCCATTGTGACATGTGTCGTTGTGAAAAAAATAATTTTGTATAGTCAATTACGTGTATAATAAAACCTCTATTTTGTAATTCCGATTTAATTTATGGTTTTGCTATAAAAAAAACACAAAATATGCCTTTTTGGCCTCTAGAGTGGCCTAAGGCCTCACGTTAAATAAAAGCTTTTAGATAACTTTTTTAGATAACTTATTTTATACTTTTTAGTCTTTAATTCTGGAGAAAAGAACTTTCGTTGCGTTACAACGATGCAAACTTCGACGGCATCAAAGATAGAAAAAATGAAGAGAGAGAGAGAGAGAGAGAGAGAGAGAGAGAGAGAGAGGAGGGAGAGAGAGAGGCAGCCGATCCAAAGAAGTGTTGGGAGATGGAACCATTGATTAAATTTCTCTCGTTTAATTCTGACTTGTACGGATCGGTAACGGTATTTTCAAGCATGTTGAAATCTCCCGAATGTGCTCTATAAGCGCTCCGTTCAGGCATTGTCAAACAGACATTTATTACGAGTTCCCTCGGTCTTCCTCACATGCCGACGCTGTCCTCCTCCTCCTCTTCATTCTCACTCTCCCTCTCCCTCTCTCTCTCTCTCTCTCTCTCTCTCTCTCTCTCTCTCTCTCTCTCTCTCTCCCCCTCTCTGTCATTAGCATCGCCCCTACGTCCGCTGCTTTTCCATCTGAACCGAGACCACGTGTAGATCCATTCCACATGAACGAGCCTTTTTTCCGGCTCGACCCCCGCGAATATCCGCCTGCGTTCAATTATAATGGGAACAACGAAAACACGTGCTCCGAAGGAGGAGCAAATTCGCGCATTCTAAAAATGGCTAAAAAATGGGCTTTTACCATTAATGTTCAATAAAACCAATTACTAATATGGCATCGAGAGTGCCCTTTACCATTAATGGCCAATAAAATTGAACCTGTGGGGCTGACTGTTCGCGAGAATCTTTCTGACCCATCATCTTTCGCTGTGGCAACGACGGAATATCGTTTTTTCTATGGTATCATCCTAATATCCGTACATATTTGTTCAGGTCGCTCGATAACGTGAAATGAATTCGAGGTTGCGGGACATAAAGAATTTATGGACAATTCCACATTACCCCACCCCGCACACATACACATTTCCTTCGATATCTTCTTTATTATTCAGATTAGAGGGGATAACACGAAAATAATAATGTAGCTTACCATCCCTCTACGGCCCCATCGCGAGGTTAGGTTTCCCTTTTTATTTTATATCACGTAGTACAACGTTTGGATTCCGATCCAGCGACCATTCGACAATTTGTCCCGCGGAGTGAGGGGGCTCTTTCGAGCTATTCTCAAAGCGCTGCTCCTCCCTCTCTCTCGCTCTCTCTCTCTCTCTCTGGCAACAATGAGAGGGAAGGGGAGGGGAGGCGGAGCGGTGACACTTGCTGCGAGTGCATCAACGCGGAAGGCTTGAACTTTCGCGGTTGTTTAACGATCGCAATCCCAGACAGAATGGGGAGGAGAATAGCCGGGGGATGGGCAGAGAGAGCGAACGAGGGGCGGGAGGGGTGAAGGGGAGAGCGAGAGAGAGAGAAAGAGAGAGTGTGAAGAGCGATGATTGACGATGTCTGTGAGACGTCGTCGCAAAGTCCAAGCTCGCATATGAAAAGCTCGTCTCTCTCTCTCTCTCTCGCTCTCTCTCTCTCCGCGCTCTGTCCCCTGTTGGATTTATCTCATTTTACTTCGCGTTCCACACGCCCGTGAATTGAGTCGCGTGTGCAGGATGCGAAGAGTACGGCGGCCGCTGCGCTCGTCGTGGAAGTCGCGGCTGTACGGGCCTCGTCCTCTTACCAAAGGCATTTTTTAATTACGTCAATGCTAATGGGGCGATTGGATAACGAACGCTTTTTCTTCCCATCTTTCACTCTCTCTCTCTCTCTCTCTCTCTCTCTCTCTCTCTCTCTCTCTCTCTCTCTCTCTCCCTCCCTCTCTCTCTCGCTCTCGCTCTCGCTCTCGCTCTCGCTCTCGCTCTCGCTCTCGCTCTCTCTCTCTCTCTCTCTCTCTCTCTCTCTCTCTCTCTCTCTCTCTCTCTCTCTCTCTCTCGCTCTCGCTCTCTTGCACTGTCTCTTCCAAATATATCGCATCAATTTGGATCCATTTTTCAACGTATCGTCTCATCATTCTCCTATAATTCTCGAAATCCTCGTATTCACTCATGCATTTATTCGGCCCGAATATTTAAAAAGAAAGCCTTTTTCGAAGAATTATCATTTTTATTCAAATAATTACATCAAGAATTGAAGAAAAAAAAAAGCTTTGCGAAGTTGTAAGATCCAGTTTTAAGAATCTTCAAATGATTTTTATAAATATTAACGACTTGGATATTTACTTTGTAATTCAATTTAATTTAATTGAAGAAAATTTAATTCAATTAGTTTACATTTTTTCAATTTTAGTTAAATTGATCAATCTAATTAAATTTAATTCAATTTTCTCAATAAATGAATGTCCAATTAACGAATATTTCTACAATTCATCTGAAAACTCTTCAAGCGGAAAGTTACGGCTTTAAAAAGCTTCTTTTTTTATCTCAATATGATCATTTTTACAATTCGATCTCTTTGAAAAATGTTTCTTAATATTTGAAATATTCAATGCGTCAATGAAATAAAATTTTATTATAATCAATGTAATTTATAATTAATTTTTATAAAAATTAATGAAATTGTATTAAATTTAATTACTATATAATCAACCCGACACTGGTGGAAATGCGGTCGGCTCCGGCGGTACTTCCAGTTAAGCAGTGTTGTGCATGGCCGCAAGGGTATACGTTGGAACACAGGAACAATAAAATTGAAAAAAAAAAAAATTCGAAATAAGTAGCCGACTAATTAATATTTATAAAATCCATTTAAGATATTACTGGATGGATATTAAAACATCGCCAAAATTCTTGGGAATTTGAGAAATGATAGTTCTGGATAGGCTAATAATGCATTAATTATTTTAGATTTTTTCACTAAATAATTTAATAGTTATAAACATATGAATTTAACATGGTCGCTTATGGGAAAATAGCTTCTGCAGACGTTTAATGGTTGCAAAACGAATGGAACTAAATCGCCGTCAATTTTGAAAATATTATATCATCAAAATTTAGGATCAAGCGATTGATAAGTTTCGAATTAATCGACTGAGTATTTGTCGAAAAATTAATTAAAGTAATAAGGAGTATCGCCTTTTTAACGATGAATTAATAGCAATCATTGGAAAACTCAATATATATTGAGTTTTTGGGTAATTATAGATAATAATAAGATGGTCTGAACGTATTAAACGCGTTTTTCTCGAAAGCACGTTTTCAAATTCGGTGATCACTGTAACTCCAGAACGGCTTGACCGATCGTTTTCAAATTTGTATCACTTATTCTGTACATAATTGTCCCCTGGATGGACGAAGGATTTTTATCGGCGGTGAATAGTTTTTTTTTTATAACTGAAAATATGAGTGAAATTTTGGTCGAAAAACAAGTTTTTACTTTGAACATTCGCCATTTTGTAAAAATTCGAAATTTTCATTAACCCTTCGTCCATCCTGGGCCCAATATGATTTACTAATGATCCCCGTTAATTTTTTTGGTTTCAGATGATCCAGTGATGAGCAGCAGTGATCACCGCGAAACACCTTTTTTTTCTGGACCCCTCGCAGACTGACTGCATCTCACTTATTTATCATTATTTTTCAATAAAAATTTTACTGTAGCTACTAGAAATATTGATTATTCATATGGGAAAACATTTTTCACTAAATAATAAAACCTGTAAAAAAAAATCCCGAAAAAGCGTTTTTTTCGACGTTACAAGTGGCCCTCACCCCTTAATTAAATTTAAAAATTGAGAATTTTTTTTGTTCGACAGTTGATATAGATGTACAGTTACTGATAAAAACCTCAGTCAAGCACACGCCAATATCGTCGAATTTGACTTCAATCATTCAATCCACTTCAAGTGGAAAATTAACATTTCTAAATGTTACTTTATTATTAAATTAGCTATTTGTAAGGATAAACATGTACGAGATGATCTAGACTTGTAATTCCACGATTCGCCCATTTTGAACTAACTATTTGCCCAACGGTCCATCCGTTAATACCTTAAATTTAAAAATCTTAAAAATAAATTGTATTATTATAAATATACACTACCGGCGAAAAGCATTCGAACAAAAATTCAAAAATGTTCCGGAACGATTTTTTATGCCATTTCGCCGATAGTTAACATAAATGAATTTAATAAACGACATTTTGAAGGGGAGGAATTCAAATTCATTCCGTTTTTTTTTTTGGAATTTTTTTACTATTTTTTTACGACTAGCCTCCTTTTTCGAAAACGACAATTTTTTGCCTTTTTTTTTGTTCCTTTTCTGGTGGACCCCATTTACAGACAAATTTTTTTTAAAGCATTTCTTTGACCGGAATCATAAAGGGGAAAGCTCAAGCTTCAATTTTGGTTTTTTTAAGCTTTGTACGATTTTTTTTCTAAAGATATTTTGATTTTTTTGAAAAAAAGAGATAATTTGAAAAATAAGGTGTAATGCGAAAACGACAAGGATTCAAGGAAAACCTCGAGATAGTAAAAAGTTGAATCGATTTTCGTTGGGTTCGTGAGAATTTTTTTCAGATTTTTTTTTCGAAATTTTGTTTTCACCTATTTTCGGTAAAAAATCAGATGATTTAATTACCGTAACTCGAGAACTAAGGGGTTTGTGGTAAAATTTCCAAAGAGGAAAAAAAAATTATTTTTCTATTTTCAACGCAATAGAATGATTTCAGAATTTTTTTCGACATTTTTTTCGAGTTACGGCAATTAAATTTGTTTTTTTACCGAAAATAGGAGAAAAAAAATTTCGAAAGAAATCTGAAAAAATTCTCGTGAACTCAACGAAAACTGATTCAACTTTTTACTATCTTGAGGTTTTCCTTAAATCCTTGTCGTTTTCGCGTTACACGTTATTTTTCAAATTGTCTCTGATGCCGAAAAAATCAAAATATCTTTAGAAAAAAATCGTACAAAGCTTTAAAAAAAAACAAAATTGAAACTTGAGCTACCCCCTTTATGATTCCGGTTAAAGAAATACATACAAAAAATTTTGTAAACGCGGTCCACCAGAGAAGGAACAGAAAAAAGGCGAAAAATGGTCGTTTTCGAAAAAGGGTACTAGACGTAAAAAAAATAGTAAAAAATTTTCAAAAAAACGTTATGAAGTTGAATTCCTCCCCATCAAAATGCCGTTTATTAAATTCATTTATGCCAACTATCGGCGAAATAGCATGAAAAATCGTTCCGGAAATTAAAAAAAAAAATTTAAGTCGTGTATATATTCTCTTCTCGATCATACGTATATACGAATCGAGGAGAATATCGATGACGAGCTTGCAGCCCGGCCACAAGGAAACGGTCTGTCTTCCGTTATCGACAAGCCATTACAAAGCCATCACGCGATACATACATGTACCCGTGAGTACATCGTTATATATTTATGTAGAGAGGGAGAGGGGGGGGTGGGTGCAGAGAAAAGACGCAAAATGACTCGGTCGAACGTTAAGCAGCGGTATACACCCTTGTAACATGAAATCATAGACTATTTTTGGAAGGGCAAGCGAAAAAGGCAGGCCGGCTAATGGATCCTGGTGGGCCGTGTACCGGGCGAGCAACGTGTGTACATATATCGAAAAAGCACCGCACAGGATTCGAGACAGACCGCCCGCTACGCGTCAACCGAGAGAATCCAAACAGTCATGAAACGTTCGCGTCAGAGGGCAAAGAATAAGAGAGGAGGGGGGGAGAGAGAGAGAGAGAGAGAGAGAGAGAGAGAGAGAGAGAGAGAGAGAGAGAGAGAGAGAGAGGGAGGGGGAGAGAGAGAGAGAGAGAGAGAGAGAGAGAGAGAGAGAGAGAGAGAGAGAGAGAGAGAGAGAGAGAGAGAGAGAACGAAAATATTTTCGTAACGAAAACTAGAGCCCTCGGAGTCGATGATGTTCCATTAGACGAGTCCAACAATCCTTCCTTACTTTTCTGCAAGCCACAATCGTACGCGCTCAAATGGAACTATGTGCTTCAGGCGCCTCTTCGAGCTTCCACCATGCGCGATATCTCAGAGAAAGCAGACGTTCGACGCTTGCAAAACAAAAAAAAAAATTCACGAAACGTCCACGGGCTCCTTTCCAGCCGTTGTTCTTTCGTTAATGGCTTGCCGACCGTCTTCACGACGCGAGAACGACCGGCTATATTCTCAAACTCAAGTTTCATACATCTTTTTTCCCCAGCCTTGGAAACACTGTTCAAGTTTGTATCGTTGCAATGCAGCGATAATTCTTTGTCTCATTATTTTTCTCACCTTCACTTTTAACATCCACAATCATTTTCTTCTGCAGATTCAGAGTGTTTGGGTTTCATTGGGTTTGTTGATTGAAATTCCAAAATTGAAATCTTCGTGTAAATCGTAACAAAAAACGACCGTATGATTTATATAGCGTGAAATTATACTTTAAAAAATACTTTATAAAGTAAAAAAGTACGCAAGCAATTAAAAAATACCCTCGCACACATTGTTGTTTGATTTGCCTATTAAAATTATGATTTATCTTCAAAATAATTATCATTTGCTTTAATTAAAATAATGATTTTATTATGTTTTTTTCAATTAAGCAATTGACGAACCAAAAAATGAAATGATTTATAAATTAGCCAAGTGGAATGTACGTATTATGCAGGTGTGCAAGAAATGTTGTTAACAAAACTGGTATACCTTAGAAATAATCTTATCAAGAATGTTTTATTTTTATTTAAAAAATCACAATATAACAAAAAAATTGATATCACCATTATGAAAAAATACAACGTATGAGCCACAAGAGTGCACTGGAAATGCGAGTCTTTGCGCGCATATGCAAGAAAAAGTCATCCTCGTCCAGGCCTTATAAGGTCCGATCGAGTTTTACCTGGAAAAATTTGTAATCAGCGGATGATTTTGCACCGACAAAAGTGTCGAGAACTCAATTGGACGGATAGATTGAAATTGGTCGTAATCGATGGGACACAAAACTTGAAAATGGACCTTCTTTTTTTTTTCTCGCTATAATGGATTGGACAGGCCCTTGTTCAATGCAAAATCATTTGTTGATCATGAATTTTCCAAGACCTACCCTCGTCCAGGCCTTACTTAGTCCAGGAGATCGATTTTTTTCTTATATAAACGTGTGACGGACCAAGAGTTCGGGTCCAATCGAGTTCTACCTGGAAAATCCGTAATCACTGAATCAGTACAATTTAAAAGTTGGAATCTCCGTGAAGATTCTGAAACAAAGATCGTATGTACATCGTGTGGTAAATCTGGCGAAAAAGAGTTGGGCGTGCGAAGAAAAATGAAGTCATTGCATTCCAACGATGAAAACTTGAACATCGTCCTCGATAATTGTGTCAAAATAATAATAATAATAATAATAATAATAATAACAATGAATACACTAGAAAAATATAAATACTTGAGCAAATGTCAAGCGAAACATAAATCTATTTATGATTGAATTGCGCAAGAATCCACGACCGTATAACCGGATTTTAAAAAATCCCACCGTATCATATATAAATTAAAAGCTAAAGTAGCTTCGAATGTTTTTGTATTATTTGCTCGTTCCACGTTGGTGAACGTGTCAAAGTGGGACAACACAATGGGACGACTCTTCCGCAATATCGTGACGTCGTGTGTCACTTGCCAAATTTAATTGCACGTAAAGTGCCTTTACAGTCGAATGAAACGTGTGTTAGGAAAATGATTAATCGTTGTGCACGGATCAATTAAAATTCCTCGGGGCTTGAGCTTCGTCGAGCGATACCGGACGAATTTAGAGCGCCGCGACGTCTTTCTTTCCTTTGTTTCTTCTTTCTTCTCTCTTTTTCGCGATAATTGCTTTTTCGTTTTTTATTTTATTTTTTTTTCGTCTTGGTATTTGCGACGTCGAATATACGAGAACTAAGGACTCGCTCGTAAATATCCTCGTTGCCATGGCCACTCTGACGAATCTCCAAGCGCGTTAAGAGAAGCAATTAATCTATAAACGTCTTGGCATTAGCTGTAAACCCGACCCACAGTTATGGCAACGAGAGTGAACGAGAGAGGGGCCGAGGGCGCGAGAATTGTTAACTCTCCGGCCAATGCGATCGCATCGGGAGAGCACAGAGGTAAGAGAAGCCCACAAGTTGCGATTAATCAATCGTCGAGAATCGCTGCTTTTCGATATTCGTTGCCAAGACTATAGCGTCGAACCACGATTCACCGCTGACCGGCAGCAACGATCTTCGAAATAATGAGCTTCTCTTAGTACGCGAAAAAAAAAATCGTATCCGCTATCCATCATTGTTGCAAATGTCGTTGCGAGAAAACTTTGGGGTCTTCGAATCTGCTCGACGTTTTCAAATTAATTGTCGTCTCCGCTCGACTCGTTATCAACTCGCATACCGGAAATAATCTCGTTCGTGGCGCATAGTATTGTATTTTTTTTTTTTTTTTTTTTTTTTTTCATTTTACGGAACGTCTATCGTAATCGGTTCGAATGGCGGGAACTTTTCGCCCACTTCGATACGTTCAGTTCCGGTGCATCGATGGATCGAAGGAGAAATCGGCAGGACGGTAGAAATCTTTTCTTTAACTTCGATTGAACGTGCACTTGTTGATATTGAAAGAGCGACGGAGGCAGAGAGGGAGGGAGGCATTAGAGGAACCGGGTAGACCTTTTTTTTTGTAACGAGTTGGGCAGCGGTTCGGGCCGGGTGCATTTTGTGAATCCTGATCTTTCCCTCGCACTCTCGGGCAGTAAGGATTGAAATGTGGTATAGGAAGAGTCTTGTTTTGCGGAGTTTCATTGAAGGCCTGAGGTCCGTAACACAAGAACCCTATACTTTTTTCGCTCTTTCTCTTTTTCTCGTTCTCTCTCTCTCTCTCTCTCTCTCTCTCTCTCTCTCTCTCTCTCTCTCTCTCTCTCTCATTTTACGTGACTGGATTGTCGAATGATCTCCCAGGCGACGAGGGTGAATTCCTCGCAGGTTCGGAAAAACCGTATTTTCCCCGAAAATTCCAATATCACGAGAAAGTTGGCAACTCTCTGTCGTGCACTGACGTAATTCGGGGATGCCCGTGAGGCATCGAAAGTTATGCCTCGTGTTGCGCGGAAAAAAAAGAACAAAAGAAGAAAATTTGTGTCTGGCCACATTGAAATCGAGGCTTTTGGATCACCGCGCACAAGAGAGTACGAGAGGAGGAGGGAGAGAGAGAGAGAGCTCGTAGCTATTATTGCGAATAACCGCGGGCAATTCTGATTCAGATCGTTAAGTAGTCACGGTCGAAGCGCCGCGCGTAACAAACCGAGATAGGCTCCCCGAGTCCGTAGCTATCCCGCAAATTATCGACGCGTTAAATTCTAGCACCGTTGTTCTTTCGCCTGGTCGGCGCACACGTGCTTCGACATCGCCAACTAACTCGGGCCAGCCTACTCGAGTATCGCTCCGAGGGCTACTTCTCATTGTTTCGAACTACCAACAAGCAGAGAATTCTCTTTCTCCAAATGGACAGGTCAATTCTATTTCTCCAAAAAAACAGTTCAATTCTATTTATCCAAACGAACAGTTCAATTCTCTTTCTCGAAACGAACAGTCAAATTCTCTTTCTCCAAACGAACAGTCCAATGCTCTTTCTACAAACGAACAGGTCAATTTTCAGCCTTGGAACGAACAGATCGATTTACTTTCTCCAAACGATCATGTCACTTCTCTTTCTCCAAACGAACAGGTAAATTCACTTTCTCAAAACGAACAGGTCAATTCTTTTCCTCTAAACGGACAGGTGAACTTTCTTTCTCCAAATGCCCAGGTCAATTCTCTTTCTCCAGAAGTTCCGGTCACTTCGCTTTCTAAAAAACGTTTCGGTCAATTCTCTTTCACCAAACGAATAGGTCAATTCACTTTCTTAAAACGAACAGGTCAATTCTCTTTCTCCAAACGAACAGGTGAATTCTCTTTGTTCATACTAACAGGTACATTCTCTTTCTCCAAACGAACAGGTGAATTCTCTTTGTTCATGCCAACAAGTACATTCTCTTTCTCAAAACGAACCGGTCAATTATCTGTCCCTAAACGAACAGTCCAATTATCTTTCCCCAAACGAACAGGTCAATTCTTTTTCTCCATACGAACAAGTCAATTCTCTTCCTCGAAACGACCAGTCCAATTCTCTTTCTCCAAACGAACAGTCCAATTCTCTTTCTCCAAACGAACAGGTCAGTTTTCAGCCTCGAAACGAACAGATCGATTCACTTTCTCCAAATGATCAGGTCAATTCTCTTTCTCCAAACGAACAGGTAAATTCACTTTCTCCAAACAAAAAGGTTAATTCGTTTCCTCCAAACGAACAGGTAAACTTTCTTTCTCCAAACGTCCAGGTAAACTTTCTTTCTCCAAACGCCCAAGTCAATTCGCTTTCTCCAGTAGTTCCGGTCAATTCTCTTTCTCCAAACGTTTCAGCCAATTCTCTTTCTCCAAACGAATAGGTCAATTCTCTTTCTCCAAACGAACATGACAATTCTCTTTCTCCAAACGAACAGGTGAATTCTCTTTGTTCATACCAACAGGTAAATTCTCTTTTCCCAAACGAGCAGGTCAATTCTTTGACCCCAAACGAACCGTCCATTCTCTTTCTCCAAACGAACATGACAATTCTCTTTCTCCAAACGAACAGGTGAATTCTCTTTGTTCATACCAACAGGTAAATCCTCTTTGCCCAAACGAACAGATCAATTCTTCTCCTCGATACGAACAAATCAATTAAATTGTCTTTCTCCATGCGAACTTTTCAATTATTTTTCTCCCGAGTAAACCCGGGCCGAGACTCTCTACATTGAACATTGAATTAATTCAATGAATTAATTCAATTCAATTAACCCAATTAATTAATTCGATTCGATTGAAGTAACTCAATTAATTCATTTGCATTAAATTAACTGATTTTATTGAAAGAAAAAATAAACAAATTTTCGTTACTTTCCAACGATGTAAAATTCCACACCGCATAAATCCGGTGGGAATATCACCGGAGCAACGAAACTCGCGGAATATTCATTGGGAACACTTCCTGCCAACAATATCTGTCATTCTGGAGTTTGAGAAACCGGAAGAGATATGCAAAGGGAATAATAGTTAAGGATTTTCCCAGCCTGTATTCGATCCTCAAGCGTCATGATATCGTTGATGCGAGTGTTCTGATAAACTTTGAGCGAGGAAATTTCTGCGATTATGACTAAATGGAAAATGGACCATTATATGTATATAACGGACCATCGGTGTTGGATCTGGGATAGGCAGAGAGCTGTAACTGTAGGAAAAGTTGGAGCACAGGTGGTTCACAGAATACGACTATGCAGTATACTTGCTCCGTTCTAGTTCGCTCCAATTCGGCTACTTTCCTATATAAAGCAGCGAAGACCGAACGATCCTACTTTTCCCTTCCCCCTGACAATTACAACCAGCTGAAAAGCTTCAGGGTCTGATTGCAGTGTCGGCAAGTATTTTCTTTCTCCCTCACTGTCTCACTCTTACCATTTTCTATGGCAAACTTATACCGCGAAAAGCTCGGCCCCGTCGGATCTCATTTCGTTCCGTCGTCTTTCTCTTTCTCTTTCTCTTTCTCTTTCTCTTTCTCTCTCGCTCTCTCCGTCTCTCTGCACCGCTGGTAATTTGCAATTCAAAACGTTCTATATCTCGCGAGAGCATAAAACAGGCTCACTTTCTCTCTTTTTTTCTGGATTCGAAGCTTGGCTGTCCGTCACTCCCACATTATTATAAACGGCAAGTTACCGAGAACAAATGGCAGCAGGGATGTCGGAGAATACGTACGAGGGGTATTGAAATAAATTAGTATGGAAATTGGTGGGAAAAAAGTGGTAAGATGGAGTATGATTGAGCTCAGAATTTCACGGGGATTTTTCGTCCGGATTGGACGTCGAGGTGTTCTCCATTTTCCTCTCCTCTCTCTCTCTCTCTCTCTCTCTCTCTCTCTCTCTCTCTCTCTCTCTCTCTCCCTCTCTCGCTCTTGATCTATGTCCAATATAATTTATAGTTAATTTTTTTATTTTCGTATTTTCAATATCTTTATTTTTTAACGTTATATCTTTTTTCCGTCTCTTTCTCGCTCCTTCTCTTTCTTTCTCTGATATTTTATTTATCTGTGTTACAATGTCGATTTTATTTTCTCGTCGTCAATATATTTTATTCTCGAATTTTATATTGTATCTCTCCGCCTCTTTCCGAAGCCAGCTGTAAAAATTCGCATCGAATCACGATAGAAAAAAACAAAACCGCCCTAATTAATATCCGTAAGATCGTAATTACGCGTCACCGTCCCGTAATTAATATAATATTGCACAATCGCAAGAGCCAAGGACTCGAGAATTGGGGGTTTTGAGCGAGCATCATAAGGGCGAAAACCTCCTCCTTGCCCCAAAAGATGAAAAGTTCATACGAAAGTCGGCGTATATACGCGGTTATAAGGGGGCACTTACGAAAAGAGCTTGCTCGCGTAAAACGGATATTGCCTCGAGTACGCTGGCCATCAAGACGCGAAACTTAACGACCTTGTAAAATACCCCATACGCCAGAATTCTTATCCTCTCTTAGTGGTCCCTTTTTTTCTCAATTTAAAACAAAAAGGGATAGCTTCCGCGGTCTTTTGCGAATGCATTAATTTGAGGATTTGACCATGTCGAGCTAGAGAGGGGAAGGAAGAAAGGGAGGAAAAGTATAAGAAGAAGAAAGGTCAAAGAGCGTGCTCTCGCGTTGGGGAGTACATTTCAGAAGGAAAATTCTCTCGAGTCGAATTGCCATTTTTTTTTTTCGTTTTGCAAAAGGCTCTCGGTAATTTCTGCGCCTCATTCTTCGCTACTCTGAATGCGAATTACGTCGAATGAGCAAGAGAGAGAGAGACAAAGAATGCAAAGTAAGCAAAATGAGTACGCAAGCAGGAGAAAAACGAACGTAAAGTATGAAAAGCAGAAACGCTTCGAGCGGCACTACCATGAGATACAAACATTTCTTGTTTAATTTTTTTGGTCTTCTTCCGCCAGTTTTATCAAGACGTTCGCGATGTTTAAGAATAATGTCTGACACGCGAGTACATCCATACGCGTGCATCGCGTTTTTACACTTCGTACAAAGGCAATCGACGCTCGATCGTTTTTCTTTTTTCACTTTTCCCTCTACTTCTTCTTTTTTCTTCGTTCTCTTCTCGCCAATGACACGCAACTGCATTCAACTAGGTGAGTGCAGTTGTTTTTGTTTTTCTTTTATCGATCCAAACATCACTGCTCGTGCAAAGCAAATGTCATCATCGCTACAATTTCTCGTCGGCGCGAACGTACTTGGCATAAATCATCCGTGTTTGGCTTTCCTCGCCGTCGTTACGCGCAAGCAATTTTTTCCTATCTTTTTTTTTAACGCGGATGTGTATTTTTCTCAAAAAAAATTGATGGCGAGATGCGCATGCGTTGAGCGCTTAAAGCAAAAGCGGAAAATTCGGAATTTCGAAGTAAACATTGGGACGAAAAAAAAGTAGGATTTTTGTGTTTTTTTCATGATTGTGATTTGTTTTTTGTTATTTGGATGAGTACTTGAGAGAATCGCAACAACGAGACACGATCAACACACACTATATTTTGTCCAGTCGAATCGTACGAGAACGCGCATCTATATAGCGACCGGAGAGTCAAAGAGAGAGAGAGAGAGAAAGAGAGAGAGAGAGAGAGAGAGAGAGACTGAGAGAGGATGGGAAGAACGATCGATAGTTCGCGACTTGCGCGTGGATTCGCGGACACCGGAGACCGGCGACGGACGCGAGAATTCCCTCCTATGCGCGTGAGACTCTCTCTCTCCCTCTCTCTCTCTCGCTCTCTCTCTCTCTCTCTCCCTCTCTCTCTCTCACTCTCTCTCTCTCTCTCTCTCTCTCTCTCTCTCTCTCTCTCTCTCTCTCTCTCTCTCTCCACACTCTCTCTCTCTCTCTCTCTCTCTCTCTCTCTCTCTCTCTCTCTCTCTCCCACTATTTTTTTCTCAAACCTCATTACGAATTTCATGACCTGTGTACTAATACCAGCTCTTAATGAATGCACGGGTCTGAAGTGTGCATCGTTGAGAGGCAACGAATGTTTTGCGAATTTTTTGAAATTTCTATGTCTCGCACTTTTGGACTCCAGCCGCTTGTAAGAGATCGTAAAAATACATTTTAAGGGTTATCGACCAGCAGAAGCCAGCGTTATCGCGGCCTGATAGTTGAAAAAAAAAATCGTATCGCCGGTGATTACGAGATAACGATTCTTTTTTTTTATTGTCACTGTTTGTACTGTGACCCTAAAGGAGATCCTGGGAAGAGAAATTTGAACGATTTTCATTTTGCGGAATCCACTCTTATGGGGAATGCAGGTTGAGAAAAAATCATTCCATCGATTAGGACCAACTTTGAAAATTTGACTTTCAGCACATTACAAGAACCTATCCAATAAGAAATGTTTCGCTTACGAATTTCACCAAGTTCCTATCTAGAGCTCAAAAATTCGTCGAGTTAACGATAAGAAACGCTTTTCCATCTATTTTCGACGATTTTCAATGAAAATTCAAAGCCGTCGGAAAAATAAATCGTGAATTTATGATCAGAGGGTAAAAATACATGGATGGATGCATCGAAAAAGAATAAATAAGTTATTTTTTTTGCCACTTGGTCAAAAATGGATGGTTTCACTAGATCGCTCACCAATTTTTATCCTTTTTTATTTAAACATTCACTCTGTGCTGACTCTCGTCGTTATTTTTTTCTCTATAAAATGCCGTGAGATTCATTAAGCTCCGATAATTTTGCGATCTTTGACAGAATTTCAAAGACGAAGCATCGATTTTTGCCGATTTTTCCATACCTCTGTGCGACTTTTTCGGCTATTTTTCAAGCGCACTTTCCGAGAAAAATAATTGGAATGTAGGGATGAATCCAGCGGCATTGTCTAAATCTGTCAGAATCCTGTTCGAAATTCTCCCATTAAGATTATGTCATTCGAATAGGACCGACGCTACGGCCGTTCGAATTTTCGGGATTTTGGCGATCCTGGAATTTTTAAAAAATTTATCGACTTTTAAATCATTTAAACAATCTGTCTAATCGAAAATTTTCCCCCGATTACGAATATGCCCGAGTTTTTGCCGAAAGCTCAAAATTAAGCCAGAAAAACGCGAAAAACCTATTTCAACACACTTTTGTCGATTTTTCGTAAAAATGTTGGATTTGGGCGGGGGGGGGGGGGGGGGGATAATAGTGAATTCGTGTTCAGAGGATAAAAAACCCTTTATATAGACTTGCAAAAAAAAATTATTAAGAGTGCGAATATATTTGGCATCTCGGCCAAAAATGGCATCACGGAATCGTAATTTATTTTCTGTTTCGATTTCGCACTCCACAATGCCAACAAAAGCATAGTAGCATTAACGACAACAACAAAAATAATAATAATAACAACAACAATAACAGCTAATAACGATAATTCGACGTTCGATCGATCGAGAAATAGGCTACGTTCGACAAAGGAGTAGATTCAAAACTGCAAACTCTCGGTTGATGTTGATAAACGAGAGCCCGCCTGAGCACCGACACCGGGAGATGGTAAAAAGTGCTCAAACTGTCGTGAAAAGTTTTGATCCTTTTTGTCCTACGAGGGAACGGCGAGAGGGAGAGAGAGAGAGGGGGGGGGGAGAGAATAGGAGGTTCGACGGGCACACTGTACATTACGAAAACGAGCGTTACGTGTCTGCGATTCCAACCGAAGTGTAATGGAGAAAGAGAGCGAGCGTAAGAGAGCGACGAGGATTCCATATGTATAAAACGAAGAGCGACGAATGTGGCTGATCGAATACCAAAGTTTTCGTCGGTGGAATTCCCAACGGGGCTTATGTGCCCTCGCTCGGGTTTCGATCTACCTGCAACTCGTTTCCCCCCCCCCCCCCCCCCCCCCGCCGAGCGTTCCCCGCCGCAGCTCTACCCGTGGGCCAGCGACAATTCTGCATTAATTTCGTTACTCGGAGAAATTCGCGGAACCCAATCCACTTTTCATTCGGCAGCGTTAAATCGGAAAAAAGTAATGTTGAACAAAAAAGGCCGATGTCGGGCTTCCGCATCCATTGGCCACCTACGCTGAAGTTTCCATCGTTGGAACGCAAGGATTTTTTTTTTTATTCGTTAACTCGCTATCATCCATTTTTTGACAGTTTTAAGCTACGAGAATGACAAAAACATTTTATAGGACTTTTTCCTCACTTCTGCAATCCTAATTTGCAACAAAATATTTCAGGTGATAAAGGAAATGTTTATTAAAAAAAAGTATTTCCGCTGCGTTACAACGATGCAAACTTCAAGACCATCCTAAGCTGATCTTTCCCATGGAATAAGATCTGACCTTTTGTGATACAGGGCTACAAAGTGAACTATTTACGAAATATTATTTTTTTTACGTGAGAGGTAGGCAACTTTAAAAATTAATTAAAAAAAAAACTGTTGTATGGAATCAAACTTTTTTTATTATTTGTAGTTTAAGGATACAGTAACAACGAATGATCAACAATAAAATAAGAATAATCGTCAAATATTTTTGAATTCGCGGTCCAAAACTCTGCAAGTCTAATAATTTTTGTATTTTTTTTTGACAAAAATGCAATTATTCAACAAGTCACTAAGTGATTTGTTGGGTGAAGCCTGCGGACCATTAAAAATAACTACAACATATTATTGTAGTTTTGGACCCCAAGTTCAAAAATGTATGCAGATTATTCTTATTTTATTGTTGATAATTTCTTGTTACTGTGTCCTCAAACTACAAATAATAGAAGAAAGTTTAATTTCATTCAACAGTTTTTTTAAATTAATTTTTAGAGATGCCTACCCCTCACTTTAACCCTTTGTGGTCACACTGGGTAGAATCGGCCCATCGATCAACTTTTGGCGTAAATATATAATAGTGCCCAGCTTCGAATGGGACTATATTCACCATCTTACCTGGAGTTTGAAGTATCCTCATAACATAAAATCGACTCTCTTCACATGTCGGAATACATACCTTTTTTTAAACGCGCACTATGCTACTATTTTCCCCCCCAAAAGAAGCATATCTAAGGAGTATCACGTCTAAATTTTAGGTCAAAATGTTGAAAATTCACAGCACTATGACTTTTTGAGCGAAAAAGTGGCTTTTTTGCGTTTTCACCTCTTTATGAATTTTTTTAACATGTCGCCATTTTATTTCTTATAAATAAATTTTTCGTACATCATCTAGAAAGTTCAAAGCATGTTCTGTAATTTTTTGAACCACTTCGGACGGATAGTTTGGTCACAATACTTTTTTTTTAAACTGACTGCACGGAGAGAATTAAATGTTAAAAATTACCGTGCAGTAACGGTAACCAGATGACAACCCTGAAACTTCGCTTATTATTATTGAATAAAACACAGATTTTCACGAAAATAAAATAAAATTTCTTCTTCAGATAGAAAATTTTACCAGATTTTCTAGTAAATTTTGATGTGTAACAAAAAAAGCAAAACTTAAATTTAAAAAATATATAATGTCAGCGAAATTTTACTGTGCATTTTATTATTTTATGCCTTTCAAAAGGGTCTATAAAAAAGTATTGTCTTTATAACAGTTATTTTAAGATTTATTATAAAATTTAATGAGTGTTATAGGAAAATGTATTGTGCTCTCGGTAAAAATTATCGTGCGCGCTACCCTTCTTGTATAGTAAAATTTTAGCTACGTATTTGAAATTTTCTGTAACGTGACTTAAAAAAACTTGTCGCATATGAATTATGCTTTTCTCACTTGTCACCACATTGAAATATATCACGGTAATTTTTACCGTAAAATTCACGACATAAATTACTTTTTAATTCTCTCCGTGTGGGTAGAATAGACCCAGTGTGACCATCTCAAACGAATTTGGAAGTGTTACCACGAAGGGTTAAACAAAAATAATAATATCTCGAAAATGGTTCACTTTTGCATAAAGCATTACTGGATTATTTGACAACGAAAAATATGTCCTACAACCCTTTCACGGGATCGTGACCAATAACCAGTAGCCCTCTATATCTATATATCCCTCCTCTGAAGTTAATCTACTATTTTATACCACTTATTCTCCCACGAGTATAAAGTACCAATAAAAAAAAGGACTAGATTTAAATTATAGCGAGAGAAGAGACCTTTTTTTTTCTTTCCGTCAGTAAATTCTTTATAGTTTGGAGACGCGCACAATTTGGCTCGTTGTACCGTGAGGGAGCGAGAGTTTCAAGCTCGTGTGTTGCAAGTAGTTTAACAGAAGCAAAGATATTAGCCTCGTACGACGACTTATGAGATCGCGAAGGGCTCATGAGAAGAGAGACGCGGGATCGTTTGTCTCGGATGTCACAGGCTAAGCACGAATTTCGCGCCCGACCTGACATCGAAATAGACTCGCTCTACCGCTACTCTCTATCTCTATCTCTCTCCCTCTCTCTCTCGCTCTAGGAAACAGTCTATAAGCGCGAACGTCTGCAAAAAATTCGTAAAATTTTCGCGCAATGAACGAAGGTTGGAATAAAATTAATTACGCGAGCCGAAGACACGCTGGACGAGGAAATTATTCAGTCTATTAAAAGCTCGGTTTTATTCACCTGGGCAACCGACGTTCGTCCTTTTTATCGGAGATTTCCGTTTCTCGTTTATGTGAGAAAGAAAGAAAAGAATTATTTTTTTCTTCTAATCGTGAAAAAACATCGACGAAATTGACGCCCGAGCGTACACTGTCTCGTGTAAGAAAAACAATAATTAACGGAGACGATTAGTGGTCCACGCAAGCGATTTCGAGATGGGCAGAGAGAAAAAATTCGTCGAGAGCCACACAAGGCGTGATCATTTTTTTGCCCGCGTATATAACTAGAAAGAGTTTTCTTTTACACACATTGCGGATCTTTCCCCAGTATTCTTTCCAATATCATGGAGCATTTCTTTTTGTGCTTTACGGACACGCGATATAATCCTACACAGTTCTCAGCGTGTCACGGAAGCTCGAGAAACCTAGCGCGATATCGATCAGCTGTTTATCTTGCCGGGGATCCTGTGTGCGGTGGTAAACGACGAGGCGAAGCTACGAGACACACCCTCGCCGCTCGATACACACAGAGAGACACACGCTGCATACGTACGCAACAGAGAGGCCTCGAAGGGCAGCAGCGAGACGAGATAGTGGGACACACGAGCAGCAAACACACGTACACGTACATGCGAAAGGGTGTATCGGGAAGCTCTTCTGTATGGATTCGCTCTCAATCGCTCTTGGATATCCTGATTTTTGTATTAATCCGAACGAGTGCACTAGCACGAAACTACCAACTTCCTGTGAGATAACTTACGATCATACTGCCATGGAAATGTATATTTGTGCATTTAGATTTATGTATACTCACAGTTAAAACCCGCATTCAGTTAAAACGCGTTTTCTCTGATTAAAACTAGTTCTTACCGAATCCCTTCGTTACAATTACTTTTTCCTAGGGAAAACAAATATTTACTGATAAATAAACTTGAATGTTAGTTAAAACTCGTCTTAAATACGAAAAATGAGTTCTACCGAAGTTAATCCGTTCAAATTGTTTGCCAATGAGGTCAAAGTTTGGATTTGTTTGGTTTTGTTCCAAAAAACTAGTTCCAGCGAAATGAATCCGTTAAAATGGTTCCCAAGTGAGGTCAAAGTTTGGGTTTGTTCCAAAAACTAGTTCTAACGAAATAAATCCGTTAAAATTGTTTCAGAATGAGGTTAAAGTTTGAATTAATTTGGGTTTGGGTCGGGTTTCTTTGGTTTCTTCCAAAAACTATTATAGTTCTAACAAAATGAATCCTTTAAAACTTTTTTCGAGTGAGGTCAATGTTTCGGTTTGTTTCAAAAACTAGTTCTATCGAAATTCATCCGTTAAAATTGTTTCCAAATGCGCTCAAATGCGTTTGGGTTTCTTCCAAAAACTAGTTCTAACGAAATGAATCCGTTAAAAGTGTTTCAAAATGACGTCAAAGTTAAGATTTGGGTTGTTTGTTTGGGTTTGTTCTAGAAACTAGCTTTAAGGAAATAAATCCGTCAAAAGTGTTTCCGGATGAGGTAAAAGTTTGGATTTGTTTGGGTTTGTTCCAAAAACTAGTTCTAACGAAGTGAATAAGTTAAAATCGTTTCCGAATGTGGTCAAAGTTTGGGTTTGTTCCAAAATCTAGTTCTAACGAAGTGAATCAGTTAAAACCGTTTCCGAATGTGGACAAAGTTTGGGTTTGTTCCAAAATCTAGTTCTAGTGAAAAGTATCTGTTGAAACTGCTTCCAAAGACGGTCAAAGTTTCAGTTTGTTTGGGTTTCTAAGCATATAGCGTTCACTAGGAATATCTAGTTATGCCGGAGGCGTTTAGTCAGAAATAATTTTTACTGGGTAAAACGCGTTTTAAGGGTTATGTGGGTTTAGAAATGTCAAAAAATCCATTTTTTTTCAATGTTATTATCTAATAGTACAATATGTCTAGTATATTCTCCCAAAGTTTTGAGGCAATCGGAGTAAAAGTCTAGGAGAGAGAGCCTTTGGGAATTCCCTCTGTTGGGAAAGATCGGCCGGGAGCGACGCAGGTATACGCATTTTTCTCAAAACACTATTTTTTAAGTCGGTGGACACGATTTCTCAAAAACGAATGCACCGATCTTATTGAAATTTTGCACACTTCTTCCAAATAGCATTGACTAGTGATTGAACGAAGGTTTTTTTTTCGATTACAACTAATTTTACAAGGCTATACATAGTGTAAATTGTACCAAAAATTGAACTAATATGCATAAAAATCTGCCAGAAATGCAAATTTCAATCTTTTTTTAAATCCTTCGTTCAATCACGAGCTATACTTATCTGCTAACAGAAAAAAAATTGGTTTTTTAATTTCAGATAAAGCTATCATGAGTTATCCTAATAGGATAACTCATGATCCTCCACGAGGACACTTTTTTTTGAGGGATCTCCGGAAACCAGGTCCCATAGGCTGAGTTTCACAAATTTTTGGATGAATTTTTTTTAAATATTGTTGAAATGTTGCTCTTTTATGTGCTTAACATTTTGAATAAAATGATTTATATGTTATATTTTTAAAAAATAGTAAAAATATGCTTTTTTTGGCTGCGAAACCCACGTAGCCCCTTAAGTAAGAACGGGTTCTAACTGTAACACAGGCATACACAATAACACACGTAGTTCTATTATCGAATTCTGGGCAATGAAAGAGAAATTCATACTTCCAAAGAATAGATACAAGAACTTTGCGAAAGCTTTTTATCAAGTAATTGGGAATTGTGAAATGAAATTCAAGTGATACAGAGAGATTCTTGTCAAATCAATTTTACGAAAATCGCTTGAAATCGCTTAAGAGCGAGGGAGGAAGCCAGAGATGAAGATAAAACGTGATTCTATTGGGAAAATGATTCTCGACTTTTCGAATATATTGTCGTGTCACGAGAGAGCTTGAGGTGGGAATAAAAGTAAATGCGCCAGGAATAAGGTGAAGGGGAGCAAGAGAAAAGATCAGGATCGTCGATGAGAGCGATAGCTTCGGGCAAGCTCGTATCCGTTTATTCCAACTAATCTCGAATCTCTTGCCCCCCTCTCCCCCACATTTTTCACAAGTCCTCGCAGGGCACGTTACGTCCCTTGCCCAATCTTGCACATACTCAATAGAGAATAAGACCGCGTTCCAAGCCGTTTTACGTTAACGATGAACGGGCTAATAGCTCGAAAAAAGCGAGTCTTCAAAGGATTTGTATTTTTCGTCGCTTACTCACCTTGGCGAAGTCGATCTTGAGTGAGCAGCATCCCGAGTAAATGTCCATTCCGTGGAGTGCCTCTTTCGCCCGGGTCGCAGAGTCCACCGAGTCAAACGTGATGAACGAACGAGAGACGGTTAAGGATTTTATAGAATGTGCGCAGAGAGCGATGACCGATACGGCGCGAGTATAATCGAATGAAAAATTGTGAAGAGCCATTTTTTTTAAGAACTGATCGTGTCCAATAAAAATTGCACTTTGCTATCTTCGTTTTTAGTGGATAGATTAATTTTTGCATTTTGGTAAAGCTTTATATATATATATATATATAAATTTTACTAATTAAATGCAAAGATTCAAATACATGAAAATGTTTGCATTTTTGTAACGTTGAATATATATGCAAATTTTTCAATGTCCCTTTACAAAAATGCTCTACAAAAGGGCAAATATACATTTGAAACTTGAATTTTAAATTTAATAATTAAATTTTTCAATCACAATTTAAATACATTTAAGTTTTTGCATTTTTGTAAAGTTTAATAAATATATATTCAACTGTAAAAACGCAAAGATTTGAATATATTTGAACTTTGATAAAAAAAAATTTGATTATTAAATAAAAAATTAAATTTAAGCGTATTTTTGCACTTTTGTAAAGCATTTTTGTATATATATAAATGATATGAAATTATATATATATATATATATATATATATGGAAATGAAGATAGCGAAGTGCAATTTTTATTTCCCATATCCAGGTAAAAAAAAGGAAGCCTTGAGTGATGAATGTTAAATCGATTTTCCTCTCATTTCGAACAATTTATGAAAAAATTTTATATAAATATGCCCCTAAATACCTACCCCAAAAAAAAATTCATTTTTTACTTCTTCGTTTGGCTTAGGTAGATACAAACATTTTATATAGAGCTAATAATAATATTTCATTTTTCAGAAAACTCGAGAATGACGCGGTGGAATTTATAGAAACTTCGAAGTTGAACTTTAATCGACTTTCATCTACTAAAAAAAAAAAAGAAAAAGTCTGCTTTTTACATTCATCGCTCGAGGCTTCTCAGGGAGAGAATTGAATAGTGGCGCGGTGTACATCGTACGTTTGCTTTCAATAGAAGAGCTGAACGAGTCACGCTCGTGCTTCGTCGTGCATACGGTCCTTGCGGTACAATGATATCGAGCAAGCGAGCGAGAGAGAAAAGGAGAACACTCCCATCACAGAAAGCGCGCGGATCTCAATTCCCCGAGCCCATGTTCTCCAACAACAAAAGCGCGGTAGTTAATTGAGTTAAGTTTTGCGAATAAACGATTTCCTTCCAGACTCGCGTTCGCTATTCTCCGTATAAGTCTGTGTACGAGGGACACACAAGGAACTTTCGGTGACATTGAAAAGAGTGTTTCTAAAATAAGTCTCGCGCTTTCTGGCTTCGATATCGAGCGTGCACGAGGAGAGCAAAATTCAAATATCCAATATTTCGACGTATGTAGCACTTCTCTGTAAATCCCGAGGAGGAGATTCCGAGCAACGAATGAAGAGCGAGGAAAATCTATTCCCGAGACATACGGCTTATCCGTTCAATCGGAAAATTCTTTGCGTCTGTGCAATGCTCTCTCTCGCTCTCTCTTCATCGCTTTGACTCTCGATAATCCCGGGATATCGATGTATCGATACGAATGGAGATACTTTGCAGCAAAAAGAGAAAACTTGGATCAAGTTCGTAAAACCGTCGCGGTGAATACAAATATTCTGGGTGAACTCAACCGATTTTTTGTCCCCGATCATGCAACTTTGTGGAAATTGCACATTCGCGTTGTTTTATTTTTTATTTTTTAAAGACCGTTGATGCCCTACTCTTTTCCAACTTAACGGAAAGACTCCCCTTTGTTCTGCAATTTTTCAATTTTTGTTCTCTTTTCTGCAAATTGAGCGAAAAAATCTGAGCTTTTTTTTTTGTACTTTCAATTGCTGATTTTTTTTGCACGGCTCAATTTCGCACAATGTGAACCGGCTTATCGGTCATTTCGTAAGTTTGCTCAAGCATAAAAAAAAAGGATATTCGACCATGGCCTGGACTCCGTTCTTCTTGAATATGACGATTCGTTGTACCTGGCCACTGGGTGCGCTGATAGTGTGCAACACGTCCTGAAACACAGAGAAAAGAAAGTGGTGATAATTCGGGCGAGTCGATATGCAAGCGTAGGAAAAGTCGGATGGCACACGTATGTGAGAGTTGAGTCACGAGAGCATGACACATATCTATATATCGTGAGATTTCCACTCGAAAATGCAACGCGCTTTCGGATGGACGCTTGCCAGAAAGGAAAAAATATTTTGCGCGGATGACTCGTCCGCGCAACCGGAAGTCGAATTTCGCCACGGCAAGAACAGAGATTCCACCTCGAGAATCAATTCAACTGTCATAAATCTGTCCCAACGGTGGACTCGGAATTTTTATCAGAGATCAAATAGGAGAAAAAAAAATCAAATGAAGAAGAATAAAATAAAATGTAGAAAATAATATAAATACGACGGTTGAAAAAAAATAAAGACAAAGAAAATAGATACAACACAGAAAATAAGTAAAAAAAAAATCGATAAATAAATAAATTAAATGAAGACAGATGACATGCATAAAATATGGAAAATAAATGAAACGAATACGAAAAATAAAATAACATATACAAATCAAATTTTCAAGAATATGAGCATGTCGCATTTCTTGAAAATAAAAATGGGGCTCGTCATTATTATAGCAATATATTTATCATTTGCATAATTTTTCTTCTACACCCGCACTGACAGTTCCAGCTAAAAAAAAATACAAATGCAAAATAATGGAATAAAAAAATAATTGAATTATTTTTCTGATAATTCAACTGGAAGGCACTCAAAGCGAAGCGGAAAGGACAAGAAGAGAGAAAGAAAAAAGGCATAGACCTAACGAGAAAGGAAAAGAAAGAGAGCGTGCGATAGGGCCAGGAATCTCGTGAAAAACACATGAAGCGGATTGCCGTATTCTCATTCTTGGCGAGTATGCACTTCTCTCGAAAGGCTCGACTGGCTGTTACGCGAGGAAAGCAGCAGGTGGAAAGGCACGCTACTTCCGTATCTGGCTACTTGTACACCGTATCTCAGGCGTGTGTGAGGAGCAGGTACGAGAGAGCGACAACTCGAATAGTATTATCCTCGCTTCTGACACCAGGTGAATTTCCCTCGGGTCAGGCCTCACACGCCCTTCTTTCTCCTTTTTCGCCTTCTCATCCCTAACCGCCCGCCTCCGTCAAATCTTGCTCACAGAAAATAGGTGCCGAATATTGTATAAATAATCAGGGGCCCGGTGAACTCCGGAAGGATTTAAATTATCAATGATCCCGTAGGCGGCTGTTTCCTTTGTTTTTTGTTCTTTTTCCATCTAATCAACCCTTCGTGGCAATTGCTCAGAATTGGAGCTTCGTCCGTCAAAGGGAGCAAGGATAGCTCGATCGTTGGATTAGCGAGTAGATTAATGGAGGCCCGTTTCGAGAAATCATTCTGTTTAGGTTTGTTTGGGCTTACTGGTTTAGTGGTGGAAGCATTTTTTTTGCAATTATATTTTTTATATTTTATTTTTTTACGACGATTTCTTAAAAATGAATTATAATATTTTTATATTTTTTTCCGATAATCCTCGGGAAAATGAATTTCTTAAAAATGAAAAATACGACGATTTCTTAAAAATGAATTATAATATTTTTATATTTTTTTCCGATAATCCTCATCGCCCTTCAATCACAAAAAAAAACATTAAAGGCTCATTGGAAATTGATAATAATTTGTAACTGAGTATCTTCAAAAATATATCTTCAAGCAGTATTGTTGTCTTGACATTTGATAAAAAAAATTTCTAACTTTGTATTATTCTACAGACCTTTCTGAATACGTCTATGAACATTGTTGAATGATACTCACAAAATAGGCCGAATTATGGGCAAGTTACCATGCATGATGACGAAAAATTCGATATTTTTTTTAACATAATTTGCATCCTTGAAGTGTTTAGAACACACGAGTAAATGGATATTTTAATGTCTAAAATATTTTAGAATTTACAGCCTAAACGTTGAACTTTATTGTACATCTTATCAGGATGTAAAAACTTATAAAGTAATGATGAAAACGCCTAATATAATGTTTACCTAACCCTCACTTTTCTATCAGACTATCCATTTCGGCTACCAATAAGTAGATACTCGGATATGCACACACTACTGTAATCTAGTTCTAGTCTGCTCCAGTCGCATCGTAGCGCTAGCGTCGCTAGACATTGCTTAATTTAAATCGCTAAATCTCTGAAACTAGACGGTCAAAATTCATAATTTTTTTCACCCACTTGGTCATATGTTCTTCTCTAATTGCGAATAAAAAAAAAATCTGTAGAAACGTTTCAAAGTTATTGCGTGCAATGTGAAAATTGCCATAAGAAGACTTATAAAACCATGAAATCTTTGATTGCCAATATCTCGAAAAGGGAACGGTGAATCCTTTTGAAATTTTGCAGGTAATCATTTAATAGTGTCCTGAATGAGTCCTCAAAATTAAAACAAAATCTATTGAAAAACGCCTCGGCGAGACTACTACCTTAAGAATATCTCTGGTTTTTTTTTCACATTCATGCAACGTCCACAACACTGCGATCGCTAACAGGGGGCGTTTTCCGCGCACTGTTATAAACAAACGTACAAAATAATACACGAACAAGATAATACATTTTTTTAAATTTGTACATATTCATAAATGATCAATAAATATGGGTTAAAAAAATTCAAAAATAATACGACAATTTACCAGTTATTTCAGCCTAAAAATTAACTCGAAAACAGCGCTTTAGATAACATACTGCCCTAAGATTCTTCAAGCTGCGTTAAATTTGAGCGACTCGCTTCACTTCGCTCTAAATACGATACAAGACAGGAAGAAGCATGAAGGGCAAGGAGCAAGCAAAGAGAGAGAGAGAGAGAGAGAGAGAGAGAGAGAGAGGAAGAGAGAGAGAGAGCGCGAGAAAAGAAAAATTGTATACGAAAGCTCCGGTCCATAATCTCAAAACGCGATAGCGATAAGCTCAAGCAGAAATGTCCTTCCTGAGGGTACGTGTGTGTTACGTAACACATATACAAAGACGACACACGTGCAGCGTGCTTTCGTATACTTGCAAGTCACACGGAGGACGTAACGCAAACTTCCCAATTCCGTGGAGTGGCCATATATGAGAAAAGTAAATTTCAACCGGCCATATTTTTTCCCAACGTATTGTTCATTTCGAGGACGGTGCGAACGAGCCTCTAAGCAACCAAGGATTTTTTTGAAGGCCCGGGATGATACGTAATGTAGAGTATGGGGACAAAGAAGTATTTTGAGGACGGCCCTGGAAGTGGAGTTCTTAAAGTCACTTTCCGTGTGTATTATCTCTCTCTCTCTCTCTCTCTCTCTCTACCTCTCTCCCATCAAAACACCCTTCACCGTTCCTCGAGTGTATCGAGTGTTCCCCTCCACTACCGTACGCGTCCCTGAATACGTGTATGTGTTGTACACACAAAAAACCACTTTACATCCACTCTCAGGCAGTAAAGCCTTCCTAGAACGCTCCCTAGATAGCGCGCGAAGGGTGAAAAAAATTGAGAAAACAAGAGGGGGGAGGGGGGCGCGCGATACGAACGGAGACGCTTTTCATCAACGAGAGGGATGGAAAGGAAAACCGGGACTAGCCGTATGTTGCGCTGATTCTTCGGCTTTCACCTTTCCTCGCCTCATTTTTCCCCCCTTCATTCTCTCTAGCTCCATTTTTCGAACCATTTTGCCTCGGCAAAAAATGCATCCGCACGTTTTTTTCTGTCTGCCTCGCTCTCTCTCTCTCTCTCTCACACACTCTCTTCTTCCGGTTTTTTCCCTCGCTATTACTACCGACACTCACACCCTTTATAGTTCCTCCTCCTTTCCCCATATACAAGATACGAAATCTTATCGTTTTTCTCCGAGAGCTCGAGAGTCTGGAAAATCCGCTCAGGACGATATTTTCAGCCGTACGGTATGATCACCGGTGCTTTTTCAAAATACTTTGATGCCTGGTAAGTATATGTCACTGCGATAGTTCTCAACGAGATATAAAATTTAAATATATATATATCTGCAGTTTACAAAAGCCCCTCTGTGGAAACTTGTTTATATTCGTATCACGTCCACGTCACTCTTTTTCTTTTTCTATCTTGCTGAATATACCTCCAGCCACTCCTTCCTCAGAGTTCACCCGTTAAGTTTTATGCCCGTGTATATATGTCTATGCATACACACGTATACACGTGTATATCGGAGGAGCAAGTGACCCAGGTCGTAATATCAGTACTCGTGGCCCGAAGCTATTTATTTTTGAGGCTTTTCCGCCCCTGTGATTTTTTTTTTTTTAGTCTCGCGGCCTTGTTTCGTTTCGACGTAGTGCCAGTGTCAGTAGTGAGATTGAAGATGACGTTGAACCTTGCATCTTCGAAATGCAACGAAAGTTAATTCTTTTTAAGTACTTAAATGTTTTTTGGCCGATTTAGGCTGTAAAAATCGCTCAAACTTTTTTATGTATTCTGATTAGAAATTTACGAGCTCGATGTGCAAAAAAAGAAGGCTTTGGATAATAATAAAAATAAAGGCGACTTTTAAGTTTGCATGGTTGGAATGCAACGATTTTTTTTCATTATTTTTCCTTTCATTATCTTTATCATGATCCAGTCTTTTTTTTTTTAATGAGGTCGCAGATATCTAATAAGAATACGTAAAAATGTTTAGGGAATTTTCACAATCTGAATTGGCCAAATAAAATTTGTGCAACTAAATAAACAATTAATTTTCGCATTGCGTTCCAACGATGCAAACTTTAGCATCATAAATAAAGAAAAATAAAATAAGAACTATCGTTGCATTCAAATGATGCAAACTTCAACGTCGTGATTTGTTGAAGGTTATTGAGAGTTGCGGTATAATGGCGAAAATAAGGATTTTTTATTATGGCGAAGAGAGAATTTGAAGATAGGAAGAACTTTCGTTGCGTTCCTGCGTCGGAAATGTCCACGTTATATTCAATAAATGAACAGTGTGAAGAGATTCGAGTGCGGAAACTTTTATATACGTTGTTTTTTTCCATGTTTGGCGTTTTCCTGTCTCATTTTTGCTGAACGAGCGCGCAGATCGCAGAAGCAAAGTTCGTCGGCTGGGGTTGATCGAGGGAGTAAAAGTGTACGAGAGTTCGAACGCCCCGAAAAATCGAGGTATAAAGAGAAAAGTCGACGGGGCAATTTTCGGCTGTCAATTCGAAGTATCAACGATCACATTGGTGAGGAAGATGGATCACATATGGGGTTTTATATCTTGATCCTTCACGAAATACATTGCGTATATTGGATCCGATATGGGCACGGCCAGGATCGAGCTCGCTGCTTATAATCGCTATCCTTCGGCACTCTCGATGACCCCTTCGACTTCCGGTGTTGTTTCTGGTCCCGTTTTCTCAGGGGTTGCGAAGCTTTCGAATGGCCTACGATGTTTGGACAGAAAGAGAGAGACCGAGAGAGGATTAGAGAGGTTCATATCCGGTCGACAACATTCGGCTTTTGATCCTCGCTCTCTCTCTGGCTCTCACTCTTGCTGTGCGCGGGGTGTCCGCTCGTGCTTTCGGTAAACTTCAGCATTAACTTCGAGGACGCGATAAGCCGTTGCGTTGTTAAATATACGCCAGCGTTTCCTCAGTACCGCGGATCTTAGTGCTCATCATTGTAGTGTTTGTTGTCCCCAGGACGATGAAGGATGGTTGCGCTTCAAAGAGAGACTGAGAGAGAAAGAGAGAGAGAGAGAGAGAGAGAGAGAGAGAGAGAGAGAGAGAGAGAGAGCCAGAAGAGAGAGAGAGAGAGAGAGAGAGAGAGAGAGAGAAAGCGAGAGGGATAACAACAAACATTAAGCTCCAACTGCACAAGGCTACGCGAGATGCGACCAAAGGTTTTCGCAAATCCGGATTCCCAACTTTATCACCGTCCATGTCTCTCTTCCTCGCTCTCTCTCTCTCTCTCTCTCTCTCTCTCTCTCTCTCTGCTTCGTGTTTCCGGTCTAATCTCCGTCAGAGAGCCTCTCAAATACGTGTACACCGAAAGTGCACACTGAAACACCAATTCCATTGTCCATCCGAAGGATCAATGTCGACGTCACGTACACATACACACATACACACACACTCAGATACGCCGCATACATTTTCCCTTCCGGTGGACCTCTGTATCGGTAGGCCGAGAACTGCATTCTGTTGTGCAATCGCACAGATATACTTCGATAATGAAATATGCACGAGGCACTTAGAGTATTCAATTACGTTCGAACAACGTATCGAAACAAGAGAAAATTGGAATTAAAATGTCCTATCTTTTTTCTAAAGGGACTCCCCTTATTTTATCAAAAAGTTATGGAACGTACATCAGTTTGTGTTAACAATAACAATATTGTCGTATCGATCAATATGATGATGACAATAACATTATTGTTACGGTTATTTATTATATTATATAATATTATTATATTTATTGGTGTATTTGTTTATCTTAGCATTGAAAATGCTTTTAAAGATGTATTTAGGGGGGCTGATTTAGCGAGATGTCACACGAAACTAACGCTACTCCCACTCCACTGCCGCTGTATTGTAGCAGGGTGGGGGAGCTGCGATATGCTAAATGCCTGTAATTTGTTGAAAAATGCTGCTTTACTTGTAGGGTCATTTGTGATTACAAGTTGTAAGTTTCAATTTTGGTGTGTACATTACAATGTTGGTGGGTTTGTCGAGGTTTGTCGAGGTTTGTCGGAATTTGTCGGGGTTTGTCGAGGTTTGTCGGGGTTTGTTGGATGGATGGATGGATGGATGGATGGCTGGATGGACGGACGGACGGACGGACGGATGGATGGATGGATGGATGGATGGATAGTGCGAGAGTAAGAGAGTGAGGATGTGGGAATGTGAAAATGTGAGTGAGGGAGTGCAAGATTGAAAATGTGATAAGAGAGTGAGAGAATGAGAATGTGAGAAGAGAGTGAGAAAGTTAGAGAGTGTGAGAGAGAGAGAGAGAGAGAGAGAGAGAGAGAGAGAGAGAGAGAGAGAGAGAGAGAGAGCAACTCATATTATTTGCATGTACCTTTTTTTATCATTCGAAAACTCTGATTACATTTTCAATGCCACGAAACAGTTGCACTTTGTGTAATATCTGAAGATTTTTTTTTCATTCGTTTCTGCATTTATTTATCATGAAGTTTATTTATTATTTTTACTTATAATACATTTACTGATTATTATTATATTTACCAACAGTATTTATTCACGGTCATAACAATATTGATCTACAATAATAAAAAGCGATAATAATCCTATTATGAATCGTATCCTTGTAATAAAAATAAGCAAGTCGCTCGTCCCAATTTATTTTCACGCTGCGTAACAACCCAGTTGTCATATCAGCAACAAACGCATACATTATAGATCCAATCACATTTAATCTCATTCATTTCTTACTCCACATGCGGATCTAATGGCGTATGCGTACCCACGTGTATTTATCGGACGCTATCACAATCGTCGAGCGTCTTATGCGCGTTGGCTCCGATACGTCAATTTTTATTATTGATCCCGATCTCAATATTGATACTACGCGGTACGATGCTACGGAGGCGGAAAGCTCAACCTCCTTCGCTGCCGAAACTTTTGTATTAGTGTCGCGAGAGGTATGGATATAGATTTTCCATGTATGCACATCCACACGCAATTTGATCTCACGAAAAATCTAGTTAATTAAAATAGAACAAATTAAATAGACGCATCTAGTTAATATCAATAGAATTTTTCTGTTGATGTGGGCTTGATCGCGTTTCTTTGAGCTTGTTTGGGCTTCGTCGGGTTTGTTTTAGCTTGTTTGAGCTTGTTCGCGTTTACTTGAGTTTGTTTGGGTTTGTTTGGGTTCGTTTGGGCTTGTTTGGGCTTATTTGGGCTTGTTTGGACTTGCTGAGGTTTGTTTGAACGAGGGGCGTCAATTTTCGGAAGATTCTACTGTAGGAGCTGTGACCGTCACAGAATCAGAGGATTTGCTCCGGAACCGTTGATATTGCCTAGGACTGAACGACGGTTTTGCTACAGCAGGGGAGATGGGGGTTAGAGAGAGGGCTGGGGCGGCGATCAAAACCGTTCGTCCTGATCCTTCGGTCGACTATCGATCGATTAATTTCCCCGCAAAATCCCGTGCACGCGTCTCTCCCACGCACAGAGGAGCTTCGCATTATCGTGAATCGTCGATGGCCCTTCTCGAAACAGCCAAATCCTTCGTCCAACCAATCTTCCTAATGTGAAAGTATCAAAAAATTCAACTAGAACCAAGCCGAGAGGGGGAAAAAAGGCATATCGATGAAAAAAAAAGCTTTTTCAACAGAAGCAATCAACTTTGAGGACGTTTCCGATACAATGGGGCAAGCCGAAAATTGTATCGCGGTCATGGTAAAAAAAAATGACTTTTTTTCACCAATATTCCCCGGCACCGTCCACAAATTGAGGGAACGAAAAAAAAGAGAACAAAAAAAATAAAAGCCCTCGTGTACGTTCAAGTATTGAATATTTGACGAATTACTCGATGAATAAATATTCGACAAGTATTCGATGAATAAATAATTCCTCGTTGTCCATCGAACTTGTCACGTATTCCATGTATGCATCCCGAATATATTAGTCATTTCGTACAAGTCCCACCCACTTCGTATTTTATGATTCGTTTGCGTGCACTCGTGGTTGATCGTATCGACGAAAGAAAAAAAAAACGGGCCATCGGTTCAACCTTCGGCTTTTCCCTCGGATATACTCCGGATATCGGAAATAACGAAGGAATATGAGTTTGAGGCTTTTTCCTCGGCGAGCGAAGGGATGAGGCGAACGATCCTCGTATCCCGCGCGCGCACTACCGCGAGCCAATTCAGTTTCCAATTCCGCTTAGGAACGAATGTTCCACCAAATGTCATACGAACTATCTAAATTTATACGAAATATGTACGAAGCATTTGGCGGAACATCCTTTCTCACGTGTGCGCATGTATGAAGGAACAAAAGTGAATTAAATAGCATTGCTGGTCGTGAAAATTTGATAAATTACAACATATAAACTATTGTTATTATATTGAATAAAATATGAATATTATATATACAGGGTGGACCATTTAACGTGATCACCCCAAATATCTCCGTTGCCTTTAGAGTGACGAAAAAAATGTCAGGAGGTAATTTGATTGATTTCGAAGAGCTGATACAGTGGTGAAAAATTCATTTTTGTCAAGGTCATAGTTTTTGCGTTCTCAAGGTCATCAATGGTTTTTCAAATGGGAACATGTTTTTTTTAATTTATTGAGACGTTGTAGCTGATATTCAGACGAATCCAACGACCTATGATATCGTGACCTTGAAATTATTTTCCACCAAAAAACACGTGTAAAAACGGGAAATCGAGATGGTATTGACAATAAGAATATCCGAATAATGTAATTGAAGTATCGACTTCAATTACGATGTTTTTGTATCGACTTGTATAGGAGGAATTCTTCATCAACTGGGCCACTTTTTTTTTTCAACCTCTCCAATTTTTTTCAAAATCTGCCAGTTTGAAATATTAGTCAAAAGGAACGTCTGTGATTTTTTTTAGATTTTTTTAGGCGTCCGTTCAGGATTTTCAATTTTTCATTACAAACACTGTATCCGAAAAAATATTCATCAAACAAAAAAAAACAAGAATAAAAACTTTTTTATTTTTTTCGATCGAAAAAAATCAAAATCATAATTTTTCTGCATTGAGATCATTGAAATTTGGCAAAAAAATTAGAATAACATTTTTTTAAACCTAATAACACACTTTCGATTTCGGTACAAATTTTACAGGATGTCTGTCATTGGGTAAAGAGTCTGCGAAAAAATTCTCAGAATGGTATCTGCAATGGTTAGGATGAAAAAAAATAAAGATATCAAAACCGCATATATGCGGTTATGAGATTTCGCAGGGTTTTTATTTTTTTTTCATCCTAACCATTAGGATGAAAAAGGATTAGGATGAAAAAAAAAAAAAAAACCCTACGAAATCTCATAACCGCATATATGCGGTTATGAAATTTCGCAGGGTTTTAATTTTTTTTCATCCTAACCATTGCAGGTACCATTCTGAAAAATTTTTCGCAGACTCTTTACCCAACGACAGGCATCCTGTAAAATTTGTACCAAAATCGAAAGTGTTTTATTAGGTTTAAAAAGATGTTATTCTCATTTTTTTGCCAAATTTCAATGTTCTCAATGCAGACAAATTATGATTTTGATTTTTTTCGATAAAACGGAAAAAATAAAAAAGTTTTTATTCTTGTTTTTTTTTTGTTTGATGAATATTTTTTCGGATACAGTGTTCGTAATGAAAAATTGAAAATCCTGAACGGACGCCTAAAAAAATCTAAAAAAAATCACAGACGTTCCTTTTGACTAATATTTCAAACTGGCAGATTTTGAATAAAATTTGAGAGGTTGAAAAAAAAAGTGGCCCAGTTGATGAAGAATGCTTCATAGGTCGATTGTTCAATTTTGTTCCAATCCTGTTGGGATTTCTTTCGTCGTCTTTTGCTTTCCTGCCTTTCGCAAATAATTATAATATATATTATTGTTAAATAATATAATAATATTATATAATAAAACATGAATATTATAAATATATTAATAACCGTAACTTTTTTACTCGCTAAGTCCTTCCGAATGTATCTCGTCTTTTTGTTTTATGCCTGAGATCCTCCACTTCCGGTCTATACAATACCAGCTCGTCTGAGAAGAAAAAAAAATGATAACGTGCCGGGCGAACGAGAGTCGTGAAAATTTTACATCTCGAAGGAAATATGGGACAAGCGGTGATAAAAGAAAGCAACAGAAAGAGAGAGATAGAGAGGAGAAAGAGATGAAGTACAAGTACAGTATGGGAATGAAGAGTTTCGCCGATGCAATTTCGCGTAAAAGGAATCGCGGCGTGTCGGAAGAATGAAAAGTGAAAGAAAAAAAAAAGCGGAGAAGAACAAATGAAGGGCCTCGAGGATCTCCGAAAGCGGGAGGGCTCGTGTAACTTTGCCGAGTTTATAAATTTTTATCCTCCTCTTCGTCGAGCTCTTTCGAGCACGACGAGAATGGACCGGGAAACACGGACGGAAAAAAAAAATTCTTTTTTTTACCCCCAAATATCTCAGTCTTCGAGCGGGGTTATTTTTTGATAGATATAACATTGGAACGGATTGGGCCGTCCCCCTTTCGTCGAAGGTCAAACGAGTAAGGTTGTTGGCAATTTTCAAGCAAAGAGATAAGTAAAGCTGTTCCGTCGTTTATACGATAATATCAATTTTCGAGACGTCGTCCTAGTACGTTTTAAATAATGTCGTCTGTCTCTCCTTCTCCCTCTCTCTCTCTCTCTCTCTCTCTCTCTCTCTCTCTCTCTCTCTCGGAAAATCTAAAGAACCTAGTTCAGCACAAGCTACACACAAGTCACAGGAAGTTTCGTCGTCTTTGATATAGAAGTTCTTCTGGACTCGTCTGTCATAACAGAAATGTCCAATATATTTCAAACGATTAATGTGTGTATGACCGCGCTCTGAGAGAGTCGTCTTTCTCTCTCTCTCGCGTCTGTGTCAGTATCCGAGCGACGCGCACCTACATACACGCGCGCGCGCGCGCTAAACAGAATTGAGACACGTAATTTCGTGCGCGTTTCTCTCTCTCGGCTTTTCAATGAGAATTCAACCAGGAACGTTTATACATAGCAATCTAATTTTCCCCGCCAAGGACTGACGAGCAATTCGCATAGGAAATGTGCCAAATGTGATGGGAAATTATGAACAGACGGCAAAAAAAAGTAAAAAAAAAGTGATCCAAACATTATTCGTTGCAATTCGTTGGCTAGAAAAATGCGTATGTGTGTGAAAGAGAGAGAGAGCGAGAGAGAGAAAATAGAAGAGCAATAGTTATATCATGATTATTATTATATATAAATTATTTATCGCTACTCTATATAATAATAATAATAATAAAGATAATAATAGATAACTTTATTGCTCGCATAAACAATAAAATAAATAACAATTATAACAATAATAAGAATAATAAAATTATAAAAATTATATTTGTATGTACGAGCGTATGAGATGAGAAATTCTTAAGCTGGACATTATTTTCACGGTGTTCAACCTCGTTAAAATAAAGAGCAGCAATCACGTGCCCGATCTACGAGAGAGACTACACAGTTCGCAAATAGATGGAGAAACTATCGTAATTTCCGAACTTCATTGGTAGGAAATGAGAGAGAGAAGTCCGTTATTTGATGACCGAAGATAGATTCACCACTGAATCGAATCCCCTCATCAATCTTAAAGGACGATCGAATCAGACAACTTTTCATCAATCACGTCACCCTCTCTCCCTCTCTCTGCTGATCACTGCAGTTGACTTTTCAGAAGACCGTGAAAAAACAGAGAGCAAGAGTGAGAGAACCGATCAATTTTTCAACGAGATCGTTCTCGCGATCAGTTCTTTTTTTTCCCCTCTCGGCGCCCTGCCTCATTACCGAAAAGTTTGGAGATTGCTAGTGGAGTGTTCCAGAGAACGATCGATCTCCGTGTGGTGTCGAGGGCACACTGAGGGCCGGAAGTCGGCCGGCTTCATTTTTTTCTTTTCCCGAACAAGAATCCTTTTGTTTTTCATGGACGCGAAAACGTGGACAGCATAATAATGGCGGTCTTCAGCGCGTGGTGGAGGGGGAGAGGGGGAAGATGGCGACGAAAATCCGATAGAGCAGGAAATAGGAGAGTTTCTTTTGATTTCCACGCGCGGAATTCCTCTCACGAGTCGCCGATGACGCCGTCAGCGGTAACTCTCGGTACTACGATTCGTACAAACGAAGCTCGCTAGAGGGCGCAACGAGACGTCCTTCTCCTTTCGATTAAACATACAAGACACGTATCCGCCGAACGTGTGCTCAGGAAACGGTCAAGCTGGTATTTCCGTGCTCCTTCGTGAAACGAGCAGCACGGGGGCTGTGGAAGGAGGCGGGAAAGGGAGTAGCAGAAAAGTTTCGCCCTTGGCTATCAGTTTTCTTTTTTTTTTTACCGAAACGTACGTGGGCATCGAAAGATCGTGGAACTTCAAAAAGGCTGACCGAGAGTGGAGAGCTCCTGTCTTTCTCTTTCTCTCTCTCTCTCTCTCTCTCTCTCTCTCTTTCTCTCTCTCTCTCTCTCTCTCTCTCTCTCTCTCTCTCTCTCTCTCTCTCTCATTATCTGTTTTTTTCATTTTTCCTTTTTTTAATTCCTCTCGTACGACACAACGATCGGGCGTTGCCGGCGTTCTCCCGGCGACGATCCGGTTCGAAACTGAACGAGAGTCGTTCGAGGATGCAAGGGTGAGGAGCGGGGCGCTTTTCCGACCAGACGTATCGGAAAATAAGAGAGAAAAAAAGCGAGAGAACATCGAGGACAAAAGTGAAGCAAGTGGTGGTGAAATTGCGACGAGGAAGTGAGCCCTTTTTTTTCTTATTTTTTCCAAATCCTTTTATATTTAATCCAATTAAAATTCTTTATCATTTTTTTTTTTTTAAATTCCTTCATTTAATTCATCCCTTATCATTCTTTTTTTTCTAATCCCTTGATATTTTATCCAATAAAAATTATTTAACATTATCATTATTGTTTAGTTTTCTCAAATGACTTTATACTTTATCCAATCGAAATTCTGTTTCGTTATTATTATTGTTTCTTTCAAATGCCTTGATATTTTGTGCAAACAAAATTTATTAATAGTATTAGAAAATATTATAAAATGGTAGTATTTTCTATCAAGCGAGTTTTATTTGCACAGCTTTTTACAAAAGTTTTTTTACAAAACCGTAACTTTCCGCTTACATATTTCTCTACTTGATTACTACTTCCCGCATTCTTGTACTTCGTACTCTAACATTACTCTCTTTTTCTTCATTTATTCCTCTACTCCATCTCCTCCGCCCCTTTCCTCCTTGCTCATTTTTTACGCACTTCCTCTATTTCTCTAAAATATTCACATATCCCTTTTTGTATTTTCCCACCCAACATACAGTCAAACTTCATTTATACGTTTTTCAAGGGGTACAGCAAGTATGACGTATAAATGAGGATAACGTAGAAGTGGAATACAGTATGTATCGGAAACTCTTTAGCATTTGAAAATGGCGATCGGTGCATAATTCGCGATGTTTTTTTAATGGCAGTACCTCTATTATGATAATATTTAGTATTTCAATTGAAAATTTGATCGGTAGTAACGAATTAACGAGCCAGCTGAATCTTTTTTTTTATTTTTGTCCAGAATTTTTATTTGATGCGAGTTTGTAACATTAAAGCTTTGACGTTTAACACTAGAAAATAACAGACATTTTTGTATAAATAAGAGATAGGTAATCACAGTTAAATAAAGGGTGTCTCAAAATGACCTGACATTTTAATTTATTAATAAAACGTATTATTTATTTGAAAAGTACGAATATTTTTATTTTAATATAAGGTAAAAACATGGAGGTTATGTGTGACATACAATATCCGATAAATGGCCACCTCATCCCTGTTTGCAAACGTTCACTCTTTTGACGAAATTTTAAATAACATTTTGGCATAATTGCGGACTAATTCTATTAATGGTGCGTCCAATTGTTTCCTTGAGTTCCGGAATGGTCTGTGGATCATTGATATACACTTTTCCTTTTAGGAAACCCCAAAGTAAGAAGTCCAATGGCGTCAAATCGCACAATCTTGGTGGCCAATTGACATCGCCGCGGCGCGAGATAACACAACCATGAAACTTCGTCTGCAATAAACTGCATTGTTTCACATTGCATTTTCACAATTTCTATGCGTTGCTCGATCGTGCAATTCTCTATGACTAAACCTCAATACTTCCTGTAGCCAGTTGTCAAATATTAGTCGTCTATGTTCGCCACAAAACGGGCAATTTAAAATGTTAGGTCATTTTGAGACACCCTTTACAGGCATACATAGTACGGTCCTAGAATTTTACATTGGAAAAAAATAAGCTACGGGTTCTGAATTAAAAAAAATTCTTGTCTGTTTTCTTTTTGTGTCACAGAACACTGATTTAAGTACAACTGAGAAAAACAGACCACAAAATGGACGCTGGGGAAGAAAATTAATAACGTATAAGCGCAAAAAACGTATAAGTGAAAAACATAGAACTGAAACTTTATTACATTCTTATAGGCGGAATTTGCCGGGGCCAGAGAAATATGATGCATAAATGATAAAAACGTATAAGTGCGAAACGTATAAGCGAGGTTTCACTGTATTTATAATTTCCCTCTTTATTGCCATATCATCTATTCCTTCCATCCACTCCTCTGCCTTCTTTCTTTCTTTCTCTGTTACTAACTCTCTGCTTTTTTTACAGATTAACAAGTGCTCCCATGTCTCATTCTGTTTTTTACATATCCTGTACTTCTATTCCTTTTGCTCTCTCCTTCCCACTCTTCCTAAATTGTCAAATCTTAACCTAGCCTACATTTTATTTTTCCTTCCCTTTACTCAACCCTTCGACCAGTATTTCCATGGCATATCATCATTCTGTATAATATATTTGTATTAGATATGTGACTTAATTTTTACAGATTTTTTCTTCAAGCTTAAAATTATATTTAAAATAGAAATATTTTCGCGGTCTTTTGTGGTTATGAAAGGATCGGATGCAAGGTTTCAGAACACCGAACGACAAGTCTACGTGAGTTACATAACCTCTCAGAATAGCAGAGTTTACGATGGCAACTAATAAACAGCACATTCGGCACTGCATTTTATACGAATTCCAACAAGGAAAAAATGCTTCTAAAGCACGGGAATCAATTTGTAGTGTTCTTGGTGCCGACGTTGTGTCTTATGAAACGTGTAATTATTGGTACAAACGTTTTAGAAGTGGTGATTTCGATCTTCGTGACCAACCGCGCCCTGGACAGGATATAAAGGGTGTGCTTTATTACGAACTCCTGGAAACTGGTCAGACGGTGACTGCGGAACGCTACAGCCGAGAATTGAACAAACTGAGCGAAGAACTTGATCAGAAAAGATTATTTACTGGGCAAGGAAGCAGGCAAGTCATACTGCTGCATGACAACGCTCGACCTCACGTTGCTCGCGCGACTCAGAAGACCCTCTTGAACTTGGGATGGGAAGTTCTCCCGCACGCGGCATATTCACCAGACTTGACCCCAACCGACTACCATTTGTTCCGGTCAATGCAGCACGCCTTAGTGGATAAACAGTTCAAAATGCTGGACGATTTTCCCAAATTCGTCGATGACTTTATCCCCTCGAAGCCTGCAAGTTTCTTTCGCGACGGCATTCGTATGTTACCTGAGAGATGACGCAAGGTCATAGAAAACGATGGACAATATCTCCAAGATTAAAATCGTTGTTCTCTATTTTTTTATATTAAATAAATTTACTGAAAAATCTGTAAAATTTAAGTCATACACCTAATACTTCTCATTATACGTCGATTTTCTTATTTTTTCCTCTTGCTTACTTAAAATGTCCTCTTGTAAGTTTTCTAGCCCCTCTTTTATCCTTTCGTCTATTCCTTTCACTTCTATCCGTTCCCTTATCATTGTTGTTATGTCGTCTATTTCCATATCTCTTGATACTTTCACTAAGTTTTACCCCCATTTTGTCGGGTCTCCGTTTGTTAACGCTCTTATTTCTTCCATTAAAGAACTATTCTACTGTCATAGCTCAAAAAATAAGCTATTTTTAATCATTTTTTTTTTCGAAAACTGTTGCATGTATCGTTACAAACTTTTTTTTCGCTTAAAGGTACACTCTTACAGAATAGAAAACAATTTTTTTGTTGTTGCATATAAATGTATATTTATTTAACAATTGACAATCGTGTAAAGGCATGAAAAAAAACGTATGTCGCTGGCGTTGATGATTTGCGCCCTCCAGATAATCTGAAACAAAAAACTGAAAAGATTCTTCATCTATATGAGTGTCGCTATCTCCCGAACTAGAATTATTATTTTATATTGCAAAATAACAAAATGGCGTCGTTTTTTTTTAATGTTCGAAAAACACGTTTTTTTGTTATAATTCGGGCGAAAATACAAGTAAAAATTAATATTTTTTAATAATTCTAGTTCAGACGATAGCGACACTCATACAGGTTAAGAATCTTCTTGAATTTTTTGCTTCGGATTACCTGGAGAGCGCAAATCGTCAACGCAACCGACATACTTTTGTTTTTTCATGCCTCTACACAATCATAAATTAAATAAATATACATTTATATGCAACAAAAAAAATTGTTTTCTATTCTATAAGAGTGTACCTCCAATCGAAAAAAGTTTGTACCGATACATGCAACGGTTTACAAAAAAAAAATTATTAAACCATAGCCTTATTTTTTTAGCCTTCACAGTAGAATAGCCCCTCAGGCAATTTTTTGGCCATCTTGTCTCCTCCATTTTTATCATCTCTTTAATATACCTCAACGCTCTTTCTCTTATCAAATATTCCATAGTAGGCACTCCTTTTCTTCTCCATATATAATTTGGTACTCCATACATTGCTCCTTCTTTTACTATCGACATCATTTTCAATATCGCGCTAATGTATTAAATATTTTTTTTCACTGATTGCAACCTATTCAAATCGACATTTCAATAAAATCAGCAATTCTCTCGATAATCCAAAATTCTCATAAATTGCGCATTGACGATAGAATTGAGAGTTCTCGACAGATGGTGGTCGATGGTCGATGCTACGTTTCAATCATCAAAGTCAGCGTTAATCGAACGTTTGTTTCCTTTTTCCTTCTCGCTCTCCGAAACGACCGCATCGTGCGAGTGTACGTTTTTGCGCGTATAGTTTTTTTTTATCAAAGGAGTGGACAAAGTACAACGCGCTCGCGCTCGGTTTACAATTTAACATGCGCTCTGTATAGTTGCTCGCTGATGATATACGTGCAAGGAATATGCAGATTGATCAGCGCGCTGGCAAAGTTTGTATTATTTGACTCGCCTCGCTGACGTTTATCGGCTAGCGACACGAACTTTTGGAACCGTTTGGAAATATGCGTCTATTGTCACATGGAGATCGAGGATACTCGCGTTGCAGACTGCCACACACGTTGTCGCAGTCTGGTGAAAATAATTACGGGAAAAAAAAATGAAGGGAAAATAAGAGAGTTGGAGTGAAACGTACGAACAATGGAGAAATGTCGGCCCGAGAGACTTTCCGCGAGGAGGGAACGAAGCAACGGTCGCGCATAGCTCTTGGACGCTCGCGGTATCGAGTGTGCAGAGACTCGGAGAGGGAAGAGGATGAAAAGGTGAACGAAACGTCGCGACCCGGCGAGCAACGAGAGAGGAACGTGTTTCTCTTCTTTTGTCTGCTTCTTTCTCTTTCTCTCTCTCTCTCTCTCTCTCTCTCTCTCTGTCTCTCTCTCTCTCTCTCTCATACTATCTCGTTGCACTGGTCGTGACTCAAATCGCGCACCGTGCGAGAGAGAAAACGATTCGAGGCTCTCTCGGAGCTCGCGTTTCTCCTCTCCTCTCTCGTCGTCACCGAGAGCGCGCCGGGAACGTCGACGTTCCTCTCTCGGTGCGCAGCGAGTTTGCAACGCGGAGATCGCTCGTAAAGAGCACCGGCTCTTTGCACAGCGGTGTGCGAATAAATCGGAGACGCGAACGATTCGCCGATCGACCGCAGGGACTTGGTTCAAACCAAGTAACATGCACATTCGAATGGAAGGAAATTTAATTTAAAAACGATATTCCGGCTTTTTTTTAATGCTTTTTATTTGTACTGCACAATTTTCGAATTTTTCATTTTATTAAAATATTTTTAAATATATTTGTTTACATTTCTTTACGACACTTTACATTCCCGGTCGTTTTCGTTTATGCAAAAATTTCGATAAATTTCTATCCCGAACTTTCCGATTAGTCGCTATTTTTCAGAACGCTCGTTTCAAGGCGCTTCGTTGCATCGACAAAAAAAAATTCGATATCACCCGCTAATTGGACCAATTAAGCAAATAATCAATTTGGACATTTATCGCAGAGGACGCGTTGTCGTTTTGATTCGTTACGAAAGATCACCGGCCTTTTGTGCGAGCAAGTGTTAAAATAAAGAACGCGTTAATGCGCGGCAGGAAGTTTACGCGCTCGGCCATGCGCTTCGTGTAACTATGCAAAATATATGCGAATTGACACGCGCTGCACGGGGCGCAACATCGACCGAAAGGTTTAGTAACGTTGTATTCCGGGTGAGTAAAATAAAATCGCTGCAAAAACAAAACAAAAAGAAGAACAAAGAAATTTAAAAAAAAAAAACCTGATGCGCTCGTTTTGCTCACTTTTTGCAAGGTGATTGATACACGCGCTCGTGATCGCAGCATGGAATCTATATACGTTCAAATCTATTTACCTTCGACCTCACCGCGCGTGTCGAGAATTTAACACTCGTGTTTATCGAATATTCTTCTACCATTGAGCATCAAGCGTCACTCTTTGCGATACTCGAAGCATATTGTGCACGATGCCATGTTATTTATTCTATTATTTGTTATATCCATTATATTATTTGTTATATTATATAATTTATTATACAGAAATTATGGACGAGGATAAGGTGCGGGAGGATAAGGGAAAAAGGGATATAGGGACAATAGCTGTTGAATATGCGGGAAAAGGGAGGAGAGTTTGGAACACATTTGTGGCTGTGAGGTGGGTGAAGGTAGAAAGAAGAGTGGAAAGACTAAAAGTGCTGGTATACCATAGTTGTGGGAGGAGCAGGGGGGGGAGAACTACGGCAAAAAATTAAGAAACTGAGTAGGAATAATTCTGTCAAATAGTGTTATGTTCGCATGTAAAAGAATTCGAGGCATTGGTAAAGCATGTAGCGCAAAGAGGAAGCAATTTGAGACGACGTTGAAGTTTGCATCGTTGGAACGCAACGAAAATTAATTCTTCCAAATAGCTCAAATTTTTTGTTGGTCGATCTAGAGTGTGAAAATCAGTCAAACGTTTTTACGTATTCTTATAAGAGATTTACAAGTGCGATTTGCAAAAAAAAAAATACTTTCAATAATGGTATGCATAAAGAAACGAAAAATGGAGAAACAAAAAATCGTTGCATTGCAACGATACAAACTTCAACGTCATCAATTTGAGTGTATGAAATGTTGTGAAAACCACGGCTCGTGTTCATAATGTGTAAGAACAAATGTAAAGGCGAATAGTATGTGAGGAGGAGTGGAAATCCTGGAAATAAAACGATTACTACTACTACTATATAGTATATGGTATTGAAGTTTGCATCGTTGGATTTGTTTTTTGGCACATTCAGATTACGAAAATTACTGAAACATTTTCGAGGATGCTCATAGAAAGACATTAACCAAAACCAGCAAAAAAAGATTTTGGATAATAATAAAAACTAAAAATAAAGAAAAATAAGATTTTTCGTTGCATTCCAACGATGCAAACTTCAGCACCATTTTAGTATAGTATTTATTATATTATTTAGTATACCATTGGAATTGGTTGAATGGACGTTGAATAAGTTCTCGCTGTTTTCCAACAAATGGCGCTATCAGAACTGCGTGCGTGTAGTTTAAGAGGGTAACGCATCTATAAAGAAGTACTATAAGCAAGCTTGAAATTCAGTGTAGGTCATTTCGCCGAAGTGTAAACCCAAACAAACCCAAACAACTTTTTTTTCATAGTGCTAAACATGTCAAATTTCGTGCCAAAAAAAGAGTATTTGCGGGGCATTTTACTGCACTACTTTATTTTTAAGAAAATCTGCAGCTGAAGCACGCAAAATTCTTGTTGAGACTTATGGAGACCATGCTCGGTCGAAAACAACATGCAAAGATTGGTTTAGACGCTTCAAAAATAATGATTTTGATGTTGAAGATAAAGAACGTTCTGGCGCATCGAAAAAGTTTGAAGACGAAGAATTGCGGCGACATTACTTCATGAAGACTCATGTGAGACGCTAGCTGAACTCGCAGAATCATTAAGAGTTGATGACACAACAGTTTCGAAACGTTTAAAGGCATTAGGAATGATCTAAAAGCAAAAACATTGGATGCCGTACGAGTTGAAGCCGAAAGACATCGAACGGCATCTTTTCACGTTATGAACAGCTGCTTTAACGGCAGAAAAGTAAAGACATTGCATCGTATCGTGACTGGCGATGAAAAACGGATACACTACGATAACTCTAAGCGCAGAAAATCTCGAGGTGAGCCCGGCCGTGCATCAACATCGTCGGCAAAGCCGAATATCCACGGTTCCAAGCTTCTGCTATGCATTTGGTGGGATCAGCTGGGTGTAGTTTATTATGAGCTGCTCAAATCGAAAGAAATCATCACGGGAGATCGCTATCGACTACAATTGATGCGTTTGAGCCGAGCATTGAAGGAAAAACGGTCGCTATACGAGCAAAGACACGACTAAGTGATTTTGCAGCATGACAACGCCCGTCCACATGTTGCAAAACCGGTGAAAATCTACTGGGAATCGCTTAAATGGGAAGTCCTACCCCAACCGCCGTATTCACCGGACATTACCCCTTCCGATGATCACTTGTTCCAATCGATGGCATACTATTTGTTACATTAATTATTATATTGATATTACACGACCCGCGTCGACTTTCCAACATTTTCCCACTACAGTACGAACAGTAAAAGAGGAGTAAAAAAATTAAACTCTCAAAAAAAAAAGCTATTGGGTCGTATGGAACAGTTGTTTCTCTTTGGCAAAATAACGAGAATAAAGGACAAGCAAGACTCGAAAAACAAAATGAGCAAAACAATTGTAGCGGAGGTTCATAACGAAGTGTTGTAACGCGCGCAGGAATTTTCAAGTTTTCATCCGAGAGACGCAGCGATAACAATGCAGCAGCCTCTCCGGTTCCACAAACGCGTTCGCGTCTCTCTCGAAAAAAAAAAGAAAAGCGCGCTATTTTATATATGGTATAAGGTTTACAAGCATTCGAACATTTCAAAGACCGTCCTCGCAGTAGCGTAGCGTCGATAGTCAACATCGTGTAGGTACGAAACAAAATATACCGTCCTCGTATGTACGTTTGAGAATGTACGAGCGTCCACATAGGTGTACTTTTATTCGTCACGTGGGCGTGTATAAATATGGGGCGAGCTTCTACGTGGGGTTTGCAGCGAAGTCGACCTCCCGCAAATTTTTATGGAACGAACGTGAGAATCCTGTCGCGGCGTTCCAAAATCACCTTCGTTATGAACCGCGGCGAGAGAATTTACATGAGATGGAAATTTTTCCAGTAGGTTGAATAATAATAATAATTTAATGCTGTTAGAAAATGTTTCTTTTTCGAAATCTTCGAATTATGGAAATATTTTTGAAACGGTATACACCGCATGAGAGCGACCCTTCGACCTGTTTTAAATAGATATTCGAGTGGCAGCGTTCTTTTTTTAGCACGTAGACGTGCGTGGATTCGTGTCGGCTGGCATTTGACACGATACTCGAAAGTCATGTCACGAAAAATTCGATTGTTAACGAGAAAGCGAGAGAGAGAGAGAGAGTGACAAAAGGACGAGAGGCGGACATCGCGAGATTGGCAAATTCTGGATGAGTTTTGCGATCATGCCCGGGCTCTACACATCGACTTTATCGCGTGCATCGTACACGTGCCTCGTAACGCTTTTTTTCCTGCTTTTGTTTTTCTTTTTTTTTTCATCCATCGAAGATGGCGCGCGCCTCTTCATCGTCCACCGTGGAGAAATTCTACCCACGAATTCCGGGCGTCTGCTTTTTTTTTCCACGGTTTACGATACCAGCACATGAAAAGGATTCACGGGGTGAATCCGGATCATCGATAATGCCGGGAAGAAACGACAGTCATGTTAAATTCATGCTTCGAGAATCGAATGATCGGGCGTGAATCGGAGACACGAACGAGAAATCGGCGAGGAACGCGTCTCGTTTCGTTCTCAATACCGATCGGACGAACTGTTTTTTTTTTTTTACCGCGACTTTCGAACAACGGATTCTTTTGTTCTACGAGAATTTATTCGCACTGCACTTATTCATTCAGTAACGTATTTATTTATACATTTATTTGTTAATTTTTTTATTTACTTATTCATTCTTTTATTTATGAAATAAGAAAATAAATAAGTAAACGTATTCATTTATTTATTTCTTTCTTTATTTACTCATTTATTTATTGGTAGCCCTCTCTCAAAAAGAATAGTTTTTGAGAGAGGGCGCGTAATCCGGACGATCCTCGTTGACGATTATACAGGAACAAGAGGGATAGAGAATGATAGGGAGGAAGAGAAAGCAATTTTAGGAAGAATTTTGTCGAAGCTCTTGAGGAGCGTACACGAGAAAAACACGCGTAGAGTCATTCTCCGAGAATCGAGAGCCGACTCTCTCTCTCTCTCTCTCTCTCTTTCTCTCTCTCACGCTCTCTCTCACTCTTCATCTATTATTGGAGCAAAACAGAAATAAAGTGAGCAGTTGGAAGACTCAAAGTCGGTACACCCAGTGGCAAGAGCGTGAGTGAGAGAGAGAGAGAGAGAGTGAAGCTGCGAGTCTCGAAAGCAAAAGAGAGGTCTCCCTTTTCCCCGATAATCCACGAATGACCCCCGTGAAATCGTCTTTTGCCTAACTTAACGAACGAGGCGGTTCCTCTCCCACGCTGCCTTTGTACCGGGCGAATACAATTCTATTGCTCATTGTTGCTCATTTTCCTACCACGAGACTTCGAAACTCTTTTCTTTTGCTACAATTGAGTCCCCCCCCCCCCCCCCCCTCCGATTTCACTTCGCCCGTACTTGGAGCGTATACACTTGAACTTTACGCCCGACCGTCGACCGTGCAAATTTGAAAAAAATCACTCGCTGTTTTGACAAGCTCTTGATTCCTTCTCCATAGTTGAGCATGTTTTTTAATTATTCTTTTCCCGTTGTGAGCGGAAATGCGTGAGGTAGACATGACGCACGGGCATATTTTTTTTTTAGGAAAGTTTGTATACTTTTTGTTTGCTAATGTAAATCGCGTATAGAAGTTTTTTCTTTTTAGTTATCGTATTTACTAACTATGATATACCAGGTGTACAAGTACGAAATGCGGATTTCAGACAACAGATGGTGCACCAATGCAGTTTGTGCTATAAAAATTTGACACTGCGCCATTTTGTTGTGTCATCAACAAGTGGCAGACGCGCACGAGTGATAAATTGGAAAAGTGTCTGCATAGTGTTATGTTGTTGTGTTCAATATGTCGAAATTTATACCGAACAAAGAACATTCGCGGACAGCATTCATTTTTTGTTTTCATTTGAAGAAAACTGCTGCTGAATCATACCGATTACTTCGAGAAGCTTATGGTGAACATGCTCCATCGCAAGATACGTCTGAACGATGGTTTCGGCGTTTCAGAAGTGATGACTTCGATGTTGCAGACAAGGAACATGAAAAACCGCCAAAAAAATACGAAGATGTGGAATTGCAACCATTGTTGGACGAAGATGATTCGCAAACACAAAAACAACTCGTCGAGCAATTGGGCGTTAGTCAACAAGCTGTTTCCAATCGGCTACGAGAGATGGGAAAGATTGAGAAGACCGGTAGATGGGGACCACATGAGTTGAACGACAGGCAAATGGAAAAGCGCAAAAACACATGTGACATTTTGCTCGCTCGGTACAAAAGGAAGTCGTTTTTGCATCGTATAGTTGCAGGGGATGAAAGGTGGATTTATTTTGAGAATCCCAAGCGCAAAAAATCATGGGTAGACCCAGGCGCACCATCCACATCGACCGCAAGACCGAATCGCTTTGGCAGAAAGACGATGCTCTGTGTTTGGTGGGACCAGAGGAGCGTGGTCTATTATGAGCTGTTAAAACCTGGGGAAACGGTTAATACTAAACGTTACCAACAACAATTGACCGATTTGAACCGTTGGCTGCTTGAAAAAAGGCCAGAATACCGAAAGAGGCAACACAAAGTCATTTTTCTTCATGACAATGCTCCATCACATACGGCAAAACCGGTTCGCGACACTTTGGAAGCACTCAGCTGGGAAGTTCTACCCCATGCGGCTTACTCGCCAGACTTGGCTCCTTTCGATTACCACTTGTTTGCATCGATGGGTCACGCACTTGCTGAGCAGCGCTTTGGTTCGTACGAAGATGTGAAAAAATGGCTCGATGAATGGTTCGCAGCAAAAGGGGAAGATTTTTACTGGCGTGGTATTCACAAATTGCCCGAAAAATGGGAAAAATGTATAACAAGCGATGGAGCATACTTTGAATAAAGCACTTTTTATCATTCTTCCGAATTTAACGTGTTTTTTTTAGAACAAAAATCCGCATTTCATACTTGTACACCTGGTATATACAGATTTTCAGAGTTAAGAGCTCGTTGATTAAATTATATAAAACATATGAAATATATGAAATGCATCATTACCGAACTATATGTTTAAATATATTTACAAAATATTGAAAAATATATTTTAAAAAATTCGCTTTAGTAATTATGTATTCAATCTATATAGATACATATATAATAATAATAATAAATATCATATAATATATATTATTTATATTAATAATAAATATATATTATATATTAATACTAGTAGTAGTAGTTTTATTTCCAGGGTACACCTACGTGTAAGCCCCTTCAAGGGTGTTTACACATAGTCCCCCTCACATACTATTCCCTTTTACATTTGTTCTTGAACATTATGTACATGCGCCTCCGTTTTTCCAACATTTTATGCACTGAAATTTCCTTCTCTTTAAGGCGGGCAACCACTTTAGATGCTTAAAAAAATCAATTTTTTTTATTATTTCATAAATCGTTAGCCAAATATCTTAATACATCCTAAAAATTTCAAAACGATATTCGGATTCCTTCTAGCGGTATGTATATAAATGATAAAGACTCTCCGCTCGACTCCCAAAGCTCTCGGAACGGAGCCTGAGCCACATCGACCCCCATTACACCCGGATGTACCAGAGCATATTCTTCCTATATATGAAGATCTATCAAGAGAGGATTTATTGCAGAGATGTTTAGGCGGTCATACCCAGAATGCAAACGAAAGTTTTAACTCAACCGTTTGGCGATTAGCTCCAAATCATCTCCATTCTGGGTACAAAATAATCGAGGTAGCGACATTTCTTGCTGCTATTTTCTTCAATGAAGGAAATTTTGAACAAAGATTGAGCTGTTACTAATTTTCAAAGTCTTAAAGTAGTTGTTGAATATTTATATTAAAAGTATATATAATATGTTGGCCTTCAACGTATATTAAAAATGCACAAGCCTCACGAAACATTGGTAAAAATACCTGTTCTTTTTTATTTTGTCCGTATATAATATGTAAAACCGCTCTCCATGACTATACGTTTCTATTATCCGAACTATATCCAGTCCGCATAGGATCGGATAATCGAGATTCTACTGTAGTTGTAGTTTTTTATTATTCCAGGCATACCCCTTTAGGGTCTGTTCACAGATAATCCCCCCTACATATATGTTTCCCCCTGCAATATTTTCTTATTACCAAACTCATACTCTACTGTCGCTTTGTTGTTCGTTTTATTTTGCATTCATTTTCTCATTTACAATTTTTTCCAATTAGTTTCTCGAAGTGTTCAATAAACATGCATAGTTCTATTGCAGGCTCCTTTTTTTAGCACCGTCTGTATCTTTCTGTTGACTTGATCTTCCGCTCTATCTTCTATCCATTGTTCCAAATGTTCTATTATTTGTTTCTTATTTTTTCCTTGGTTTTTTTGCACGTACATATGTACTAGGTTAGGCTACGAACAAAACGGGTTGCTAATGGAAGCTAACTCTTGTTGTGTTTTGGCCGCCTAACAAGGTGTTTGTGACCAAAAAAAAATTCAAAGTGGAACAAAACGGAGAGACCAGGTAAGTTTGAAGGTTTGGTTGCAATTTCTTATTTATTCTTGACATTTTCAAAGCATTACAAGTACGAAACACAATTTACTTTCTCCAAAAACAACTATTAATTTCGTACGCCGGGTTTACTAAGGTTATGGTTCAAAATGAAAGAAATTTCACACATCTCCATTAATAAATGGCAGTAACAGTCATGTTTGTTAAAAATGTGCAGGTCGTATAAGAGTACGCGCGTACTCTTATACGACTGTTGTTAGAGATTATGTTTTTTTTTTACTTTCAGCATATCCCGAAGGAATCGGACGACCAACCGAAGTTTATGGTCAATTACAGATCTTGAAAATGCAAGGAAGCGAGTTAATGATGATGAATCTATAAGAGTGGCGCGTTCATTGGAAGTGACTAACGCCATTCACGCCGAGATACGAACTCTCGAACTCTCCACTCTCCAACTTTACTCTCTCTCCAGCTCTCCAACTATCATACAATCTTGAGCAACTTTATTTGCGATTTATGTGTCGATTGAGGTTTGCGTACTCTTATCGACCCTCATGCGTACTCCTAAACGTACGTATGTCTAAGAGTTTTTGTAGTTTTTGTAGTTTTTAGTTTGTTATTTAAAAAAAAATTAAGATTCCTGATTGTCGCTCATAATTCAATTAGAATGCTAGATATTCTTTCATTAAAAAAAAAATCATTCGGAAAATGTATCTGTATGTTTTCTTCACCGCTTTGAAGCTTAGGTGCGTAATCCTATGCCACCTTACCGTAAGTTTTCTACTTCTTTTTTTACAAACCATGCCCTTGTTATCACTACACGCCTTATTTCCTTCTTACCTAGATATCCACATCTTAATCTCGCAAAAATTTCTTTTGTTTCTCCTACTATATTTAAATCTTCTCAACACTTCTTTGTCTCTATCCTATCCTTCCTGCTTTTCAATGGTGGGCAATACGTCGATTTTTCAATTTTTCTCGAATCCTGTTGGATTTATTTATATTAATAATAAATGTATATTATATATTATATTAGATGAAGTAAAACGTTCTGAGCGTTTTTTCGCTTTATTTTGACGATGAAATTAGCATAGTTAGGATTATCCGATTTCGATCAAATATGCGCCGTTTTGTTCGATAACTTTTGTCCATTTTGAAGGTAATTTCATAATTCCGCGATTGAAGAAGTCCTCGTCCCTATTGGTAAAAAACTTGACCAGCTCATTTTCACAAGCCTCTCTTGAGGCCAGTTTTGTACCATCAAGAAAATTTTGCAAATGCTTGAAAAGGTGATAATCGCTTGGTGCCAGGTCTGGACTATACGGCAGGTGCGATAGAACCTCCCATCCAAGCTCTCGGAGCTTCTGGCGCGTCGTTAAAGATGTGTGCGGCCTGGCGTTGTCTTGATGGAACACAACACCCTACTTATTAGCCAATTCTAGCCGCTTCTAGTCAATCGCCTGATTCAATCTGGTCAATTGTTGACAGTAGAGGTCCGAATTGAGTGTTTGGCCCAATGGGACCAGCTCATAGTGGATGATTCCCTTCCAATCCCACCAAACACACAGCAAAACCTTTTTGGCCGTTAATCCGGGCTTGGCGAACGTTTGGGCTGGCTCACCGCGATTGGACCACGATCTTTTTCGGCTGTTGTTCTCGTATGTGAACCATTTTTCTAGCCGCTTCTGGTCAATCGCCTGATTCAATCTGGTCAATTGTTGACAGTAGAGGTCCGAATTGAGTGTTTGGCCCAATGGAACCAGCTCATAGTGGATGATTCCCTTCCAATCCCACCAAACACACAGCAAAACCTTTTTGGCCGTTAATCCGGGCTTGGCGATCGTTTGGGCCGGCTCACCGCGATTGGACCACGATCTTTTTCGGCTGTTGTTCTCGTATGTGAACCATTTTTCATCGCCAGTCACCATCCGCTTAAAAAATGGGTCGATTTCGTTACGTTTCAGCAAAGAATCGCAGGCATCAATTCGGTCCAAAAGGTTATTTTACGTCAATTCGTGTGGCACCCATACATCGAGCTTCTTCTTGAGACCAGCATTATGTAAATGGTTCCAAACGGTTTTGAGGCTAATTTTCAGTTCCTGGGCAATGGAATAAGTGCTCACATGCCGGTCCGACTCGACGATTTCCATGATTTTATCGACATTTTCGACGATTGGCCTACCAGAGCGTGCCTCATCTTCGACGTCCATATTACCAGAACGGAATCTTTGGAACCACCGGTTTGCTGTTGCATTCGATACTGTATTGGGTCCATAAACAGCACAAATTTTTTTGGCTGCCTGCTCCGCCTTTTCACCTTGATCGTAGTGGTAGTGAAGAATGTATCAAATTTTATCTTTTTTACCTCCATTTTGGAACGCTGTAACACATAACTGGCTTCACCAAACACAAAACTGCCAAAGAACTTTTTTTGAAGCGTAATGTCACCTTAAAATCGCCGTATGGTATGACCCGATGCGATGTATACATCGTGAGATATGTCTCACTACAGACATCTAGCGGAAAACACTCAGAACGTTTTACTTCACCCATATATATATATATATATATATATATATATATATATATATATATATATATATATATATATATACATATATACATATATATAAATGCGAGTATAAAATTATATAAAATACATCCAAATTGTATTTTTTAAATAGATTTTTTAAATTCTTTTTCAATACAAACTCTTCACTTCAGATCTCGAGAACACTTCCTCGTTATTCTCTTTCTCCTCTCCGATTTATTAAGACAAAATATGCATAAGTCATAAGCAAGTCGTGCGTGAAACTGTCTACTGTTTAGATATGGTTTTCAAAGAAGATGTTATTGCGGTGAATGTTTCTTTTTCAAATTTTATGCAGTGCAATGAAAGAATATATAGTTCAATTTCTCAGTCTCGAGAATCTGTCACGTCCCGATAAATATACGAATATATATATATATATATATATGTGTGTGTGTGTGTCTATGTGTGTGTGTGCGTATGAGAAAAGTCCAAAGTACTCACCACAGTGATTGGGTAGACCGGATTTATTATCGTGAACAAGAGTACGTGATTCGGCTTGTTATTGTCTTCCCTGTGAACAAGAAGAAATTGGCTATAAGTAACGATCGATTTGTCGAGATTCGCGCGCGCACGGTTTCATCGATTGGCCGGCATACATTGTCCTCCCCGCAATAACAGGAAGGAAAATCGAATTTCGTCGGGTGGCTCATACCGAAATTATAATGAAGAAACGATTGCGTTCAGCCGGTGCGCGACAAGAGAGAATGGGAGATCGGTCGAGCGTGGAATTGGCTGCCGATAACGCCGCCCTCTCTCGAGATTCGAGAGCGACAATGTTTCCCGTACATAAAGTGCAGACGAGATTAATTAAAACGCGCTGCGCGATTCCGCTCCGCCCAAACGGAGAGTACAAGAGAGAGAGAGAGAGAGAGGAAGAGAGAGGGGGACAAGCGAAGGTTCAGTAAAGTTCGAGGTCGACTAATTTATGACTGTGCCATATCACCCATTTTTTTTTATATGCAGTTTCCAATTAATCAAATATATATTAAATTTCGCAATAATCAAATAGCCCTGTAGCAATTAATCAAATATACATTCAATTAATTCAGAACAGCGTATGAAAAATGGGATGCCATACGCCATTTTTTTTTAACTTTTTAAAATTCATTTGACGTATAGGGAAAAAATGGTTAAAAATCGATAAAAGCATTTTATAGAGAATACTTTGAAGCTCTCGAAACCGTCCTTCCATTTCCTGTACGATCATTCATGACTTATCAGTCGTCGAAATTAAAAGTGGAATTTTTTTCTTACGCAGCTGATAACTCGGCGACAGATCATCGTATAGAGTTCACCAACCGATTAAATTGAAGAACAAGGATCAATCTGAAGGTTACAGAAAGAAAAATTCGTGTAACAAATTTATCGACGCTCGTGGACTTTTTGAAAGTTGGGAAAAAACATTTCTTCTGATGTTTTTCTTATGATTTTTCATTAACACTCAAAAACCGTAAACTAAAAGCTTCAAGATTTAAAAAGCGTTTTTTGCATTATTCGACGACCATTTTTCCCTGAGCCAATGAAAATCATCAAAAAATTTCGGAAAATTTGTTGATTCTTTAATTTTTTATCAGTAGTGTATACGAAGTACAACGAGTGCGTACATCTCCTCGTCTGGGTTCCTTCGTTCGGCTTCGGCTACGTCTACCAGGTGTACAAGTATGAAATGCGGATTTCAGACAACAGATGGTGCACCAATGCAGTTTGTGCTATAAAGATTTGACACTGCGCCATTTTGTTGTGTCATCAACAAGTGTCAGAGGCGCACGAGTGATAAATTGGAAAAGTGTGTGCTTAGTGTTGTGTTCAATATGTCGAAATTTATACCGAACAAAGAGCATTCGCGGACAGCATTAATTTTTTGTTTTCATTTGAAGAAAACTGCTGCTGAATCATACCGATTACTTCGAGAAGCTTATGGTGAACATGCTCCATCGCTAGATACGTGTGAACGATGGTTTCGGCGTTTCAAAAGTGGTGACTTCGATGTTGCAGACAAGGAACATGGAAAACCGCCAAAAAAATACGAAGATGTGGAATTGCAAGCATTGTTGGACGAAGATGATTCGCAAACACAAAAACAATTCGCAGAGCAATTGGGCGTTAGTCAACAAGCTGTTTCCAATCGGCTACCAGAGATGGGAAAGATTCAGAAGACCGGTAGATGGGTACCACATGAGTTGAACGACAGGCAAATGGAAAAGCGCAAAAACACATGTGACATTTTGCTGGCTCGGTACAAAAGGAAGTCGTTTTTGCATCGTATAGTTACAGGGGATAAAAAGTGGATTTATTTTGAGAATCCCAAGCGCAAAAAATCATGGGTCGACCCAGGCGCACCATCCACATCGACCGCAAGACCGAACCGCTTTGGCAGAAAGACGATGCTCTGTGTTTGGTGGGACCAGAGGGGCGTGGTCTATTATGAGCTGTTAAAACCTGGGGAAACGGTTAATACTAAACGTTACCAACAAAAATTGACCGATTTGAACCGTTCGCTGCTTGAAAACAGGCCAGAATACCGAAAGAGGCAACACAAAGTTATTTTTCTTCATGACAATGCTCCATCACATACGGCATAATCGGTTGGCGACACGTTGGAAGCACTCAGCTGGGAAGTTCTACCCCATGCGACTTACTCACCAGACTTGGCTCCTTCCGATTACCACTTGTTTGCATCGATGGGTCACGCACTTGCTCAACAGCGCTTTGGTTCGTACGAAGATGTGAAAAAATGGCTCGATGAATGGTTTTTGCTGGCGTGGTATTCACAAATTGCCCGAAAGATGGGAAAAATGTATAACAAGCGATGGAGCATACTTTGAATAAAGCACTTTTTATCATTCTTCCGAATTTAACGTTTTTTTTTTAGAAAAAAATCCGCATTTCATACTTGTACACCTGGTAATAATAAAAGGATTTTATCCCTCCCTCCCTCCCTCCCACCCTCCCTCCCTCTCCCTCTGCCTCTCGAAGAGAAAATCAAACGAAAATCAATCCATTTCGCTCTTCACTCATCGATTTTACGAGACGCGCTCGTCCGTATAGTTTCACGAAAAAAAGAAATAATAACAGAAGCGCCCGCTTGCTTTTGCCACGCTCCTTCATATCGTTTGAAACAAATTGACTTCGTCACCGCGACCGATCGCGTACCCGAGCCAAATCTCCCTCGTAAAATAGCAAAGAGCTCGTTTTGCGTTTTTTTTTTCCATTCGCAGCGCGTTTCGATTTTTCTTTTTTTTTTTTCAACAAATATCGGTAAAGTGTTATCTCGAATCGAATACGGGGAATTGTGTGTTGATGAAACACGTACCTTTTGCGTCGGGGTTCTTCGCCGTAGCCACTGTACTCGTGATTCTGAAAATAAAAAGATAAAATAAAAAATAACATGGCAATACAGAGAGATCTCAATAATCGAGTATATTCTTTGTTTTTTTTTAACGCTTTAAAATCGTATTTTCTCATATTATGATAAAATGATATTGAAATAAAGTACATTGCGTAATATTAACGTCGTTCATATTATTTCATATACGCGTATAGAGCCTGAGGAAAACAGCTGGGCGATTTTTGGGGCGTTTCAGTAGTACGGTACCGTTTACCGAACGACGAGGCACAAATCGTTGCTGCACGTTAGACGCAATTATAAACGTAACTTTATGAGACGTGAGCGAATGCGAGAGGGGGAGGGAATTGGAATGGGAGGAAAAGGCGCGAGGGAGGTAAGAGTGCCGCCTCCCTGGGTCGAATCGGCGAATCTGATTTTCGAGTATGAGATGCACGCGAACATACATTGGCAAAGTGCCAACCACGTGGTTGTGCCTGCGCGGCTTCAATGGACCGCGCGCACCGCGACACGCTTTATACTTTACAAACTTTTCCACTTCTCGTATACACGCATATTCTCTTGCCTCGCCGTTTTATAGGCGCGTCTCGCTCGTGAAAATTCACTCAGTCATGAAATACACCTTTTTCAGCTGTTTTTATTCTTTTTTTTTTTTTACCCTTCGTTTCAAGTGCGGCAAATTAATGGGGAATTTACGGAAAATTGGCAAATTCTTGGGACAACCGTATAAATTCCGAACGAGTCTCGATACTCGCGTTAATTTATAATCGCGCGTGATACTCGAAGATTTTGGAGAGTAAGGGGGGGGGGAAGAGGGGGAAAACGCGAGAGCAAAGAGCGTAGTAAAGAACGGCCGGTCGTATATACACGCTTGTATCCGCGAGAGAGTTGCAATTCGGAGTTTTGGCATCTCGCCAAACACGCGCCGATAAAGAGATTAGGTGTGGGAGGAGCAGAAACGAGCGGGAGAACAATGTTTACGTTTTATCGTCACCTGTGGACCGTGCAAGATGAGCTTTTAATCTCTCAACGCTTTCTAACTTGTATTATTGCCTCGTGCTTCAAAAGCGTTTATTCAAATTCGACCATTTTCACGTAAATCGCTATAAATGTTTTTTTTTTTACATCAAAGAAGGTATATAAATTTTTTCTTTACGTCAAATAAGGTCAATAAGTTTTGTTTCCTTAAAATAAGATCAATATTTTACATAAAATAAGGTCAATATATTTTTTTTGCTTAAAATAAGGTCAATGTTTCTTATTTTTTTATTTTATTTTTAAAATTGCGGTTAATATCTATTTTTTTTACTTAAACTAAGGTCCATATTTTTGCTCAATTGAGGTGAATATATTTTTTTTTACGCAAAATAAGGTCAATATATAGTAGAAGTTTAATTTCTTAGGTAAACCCCTTCGGATTTTTACACAGCATCCAGCCCCCCCCCCCCCCTCCCTCCAAACATATTTTTCCCGTATGAGCTTAGAATACAACGCAATATAATTTCTTTTTCTTGTTTCCATTTTTCATTTCACTAGCTCAGCCATTCTTACGTATTGGCACATTTCTCGCGCTATTTTTTTACTTTTAAGTTGTCCAATTGTCCCTAACATGCCTGACAATTTGTATCTGCCTAGCCCTTGTTTCCTTCCTTTCAAACGTTCCCACATTTCGTTCTTGCCCACACTGCATTTGTTTCTCGTTTTATTTCCTTGTTCTCCCAATAATCTTCTATTCCTAAGCTCTCATTCCTGTCTTTGTACACGCTTCAATACGTTGACTTTTTCTATCTTGCTCCGGTCTTCGACTATCTCCTGGTTAACTTTTATTTGGTTAGCTCTATTGCCAGATCTACTCCTCCCGTATCCCCGTTTCTTATTTTTTGCCAAATTTACCCATCCATCGGCTCGTCCATGGCTAATCTCATTTCCTTGCCCAATTTTGTTGGATTTTCGTTCATAATGTATTCTTCCTTTCTCAGGCAGTCCTTTGGCCATCTGTGCTTTTCCATCTTCATTACTTCATCTATGGATCTCGCGGCTCTCTTCCACATTTCTATAGTTATTCCCTGGCAGCCTGCTTCCATCCTCCGACTGTAGTTCGGCGTGTTTTCTTTTACACCCATCGCCATCTTGGTTTATTTAGCCTGCGGCCTTTTTTTCCGCCAGCCCCATATCTCTACCCCGCGGAACATTCCACTTTTCGCTAAAGAGTTCACGAGATAGAGTCTTCTTTTTAGGCTTTTAATTTTTTCTGTCTTGAAAATTCCCCATTACGCATTGATTACATGCTTTATTTTTCCCGCTACAATACTGGTGTGTTTTTCGAACGAGTTACCCGTTGAAATGCAGACCACCGGGTACTTTACTTACCGGCGGTATTCCTTTACTATTTCCAATTTCTCTCATAAGGTCAATATATAGTAGTAGTAGAAGTTTTATTTGCATCGACTCTTCGGCTTTTTACAAAGCTGTTACAGTGTTATACAACTCTCTCTTACAATCAATCTCATGACTTTCCTTTTTTTCTTAGTCTTTAATTGTCTCTAATTTTCGTCACATTCTGACTTCTCGCTCTCCTTTCCCACTTCTCTTTTCTTACATTCTCTTTCTATTTCACGAAAGAATTTACACATTTTTACATCTATCTCCTCTCTCAGCATCCCTATTGATTTATCTGCTATTCGCTTCTTATCCCTTTCCCCCTCTACCCACTTCTCCATATATGTTGCCACTTCCTCAGATATTACTCCTCTTCCTTTTTCACACGTTATCAGGTACTCCATTGTTTCTCTTTCTTGTTCACATATCCTACAAGGCCATGACACTTTCCCTTTATTTCCATCCTTCCCTATATTTCCACATCTTATCCTCGTCCATGTTTCCTTAGCCTTTCCTTTAATGTCTTTTGCCACCCAATAATTCCATGGTGCTCCGTCGTTTTCTATCGACGCTTTGTATAAGCTACGTCGATTTTTTTAACTGTTCCGTTTCTCTCTCTATGGTCTTTCTTTTTAAGTTTTTTAATCATAAGGTGAATTTATATATTTTTTACATAGAATAAGGTGTGTGTGTGTGTGCGGGTGTGTGCATATATATTACATGAAGTAAGGTCAATATTTTTATGCAAAAGAGGCTGAAGATCAATCTTTAGCCAAAAAAAATTCAAAATGGCGGAGAGCGACCTCGATACGATAAATTCCCGATAAAGAAATTCCTACCATTCATACCTACACAAAAATCTTGTCGAAGACGAAACAAAATTCGCGTACATCGTTCGCAAGAGTGACGAAAATAAAATGAGAAGAAAAATTAAAGGAAGAACGATGGTCTGCGACGAAAAAATTCGCGGAAACAAAGAGTCGACTGCATATGTGCAGCAGCAACAAAAATGGAAGAAAACTTGCAAAAATGTTGGCTAGGGTTAAGTTGAGAGGGCGGGGAAGATACTAAGATGGAGAGGAGGAGGGGGAGGGCGAGGAAGGAATGGTCCCGCGGATGACCGTAAGCGCGCATAGGCACAGATATTTTTGTCTAGATGACACATACGTGAATCTCTCGACGAATTTTCGGTCTCGACGGGCTCTTCATGAAATGCGTGAAGGTGTGTGTATATATATATATATATATATATATATACACACACACATGCGTATATGAAGCACGTAAAAATGTATTCTTTAGTCAAAAAGACTACAGTGACTGAATTGACACCACTGCTGCTACAATTATTATCACGATTTATTGTATTGATTATTATTATTAATTGATTGTCCGTGGATATCGTCGGTATTTTTTTTATCTCGTTATAATGCTGGCTTTCAAATTTTTTCCCCCGTATTTAAGATACGATTTTTTTCCCCATTACGAATATCACGAAATGTTTTTTTCCCTGCAGAGTCCAAATTTCGGACAAACGCGGAAAAGTCCCATTTTATACGCTTGGATTATTTTTATCGCAAATTCTATTTGCACGCGATCCAAGCAATGGCTTAACTCCCATAAATTATATATTAGATGAAGTAAAAAGTTCTGAGCGTTTTTTCGCTTTATTTCGACGATGAAATTAACATAGTTAGGATTATACGATTTAGATCAAATATGCGCCGTTTTGTTCAATAACTTTTGTCCATTTTGAAGGCAATTTCATAATTCCGCGATTGAAGAAGTCCTCGTCCCTATTGGTAAAAAAAACTTGACCAGCTCATTTCCACAAGCCTCTTTTGAGGCCCGTTTTGAACCATCAAGAAAATTTTGCAAATGCTTGAAAAGGTGATAATCACTTGGTGCCAGGTCTGGACTATACGGCGGGTGCGATAGAACCTCCCATCCAAGCTCTCGGAGCTTCTGGCGCGTCGTTAAAGATGTGTGCGGCCTGGCGTTGTCATGCTGGAACACAACACCCTTCCTATTGGCCAATTATGGCCGCTTCTGGTCGATCGCCTGCTTCAATCTGGTCAGTTGTTGACAGTAGAGGTCCGAATTGAGTGTTTGGCACGACGAGAGCAGCTCATAGTGGATGATTCTCTTCCAATCCCACCAAACACACAGCGAAACCTTCTTGGTCGTTAATCCGGGCTTGGCGATCGTTTGGGCCGGCTCACCGCGATTGGACCATGATCTTTTTCGGCTGTTGTTCTCGTATGTGACCCATTTTTCATCGCCAGTCACCATCCGCTTCAAAAATGGGTCGATTTCGTTACGTTTCATCAAAGAATCGCGGGCATCAATTCGGTCCAAAAGGTTCTTTTGCGTTAATTCGTGTGGCACCCATACATTGAGCTTCTTCTTGAGACCAGCCTTATGCAAATGGGTCCAAACGATTTTCTGGCTAATCTTCAGTTCCTGGGTAATGGAATAAGTGCTCGAATGCCGGTCCGACTCGACGATTTCCATGATTTTATCGACATTTTCGACGATTGGCCTACCAGAGCGTGCCTCATCTTCGACGTCCATATTACCAGAACGGAATCGTTGGAACCACCGCTTTGCTGTTGCATTCAATACTGTATTGGGTCCATAAACAGCACAAATTTTTTTGGCCGCCTGCTCTGCCTTTTCACCTTGGTCGTAGTGGTACTGAATAATGTATCGAATTTTCTCTTTTTTTTACCTCCATTTTGGAACGCTGTAACACACAACTGGCTTCACCAAACACAAAATTGTCAAAGAACTTTTTTTGAAGAGTAATGTCACCCTTAAATCGCCGTATAGTATGACCCGATGCGATGTATACATCGTGAGATGTGGCTCACCAAAGACATCTAGCGGAAAACGCTCAGAACTTTTTACTTCACCCAATGTTACAAATTATAGACGATACAGAAAAGAACTGTGTAAAAAAAAATGTAATTTTTGTTAAACTCGAGAGGCACGAGAGCTCGAATAAATACTACACATTATGTGTGAATATCTATATCTCGATAAGTCTCCGTAAATTCACGAAGCATCGTGACGTGTTTTTTTCTACCCCAATCTCCTCTGTACGCCATTCGGACTGGACGTATGGAACTTGGAAAACAAAAAACAAACAAACAAACAAAAAAAGCGACGGCCTCGTCGGTAAGTCTCGAGGAGTATTCGCGGCCGAGTAAACGTGGAAAATTTATGTGTATACAACTCATCTCTGGAAGGCGTCGTAGGCGAGAAGAGTGCCCCGATCGAAGCCACGTGTCCCGTAGCTCTACTCGTTGTTATTTTTATTATTATGATGATGATTATTATTATTATTATAGGACACTCGGTGGCGCACCGCTAGGCGCGCTTTATGGGCGGATGAAAAACGGCGCTGCGCGCACAGCCGCGAGAGAAATTCAACTGTAACGTTGGCGAAGTACGTGTGTTTGTGTTTGTGGGGTGTGTGGATGTGGCACGGCCATACGGACGTAAAAAAAAACTCGACGAGCAGTGTAATAAGAGCGTCTTATGAATTTGCGCGAAATGGTTGTAACGTGTTCTACTCGCTACGAATCATCAATTTCGCGTAACCACCCGCTCACCAGTCGTACGCCGTTTTCGTAAATACTCGTAATACCCACGAACATTCGTGTTAAAGACGTCACGAAGAATTTCGATCTTCGTAGGGTGAGAGGGCGACCGCACAAACGATCTTCAAATTTACGTGCAGCACTCTCGTGATTCGGAGATTTTTTTTAATTTTTTTTTTAATACGAGCTACATCGTTTACGGGGATTTTTTTTTGTTTGTTCCGAAGCCTGACTGCAAACCCAATAAGTGTTATTATTGTATTGGGTGAAGTAAAAAGTTCTGAGCGTTTTCCGCAGGATGTCTTTAGTGAGCCATATCTCACGATGTATACATAATATCGGGTCATACTATACGGCGATTTAAAGGTGACATTACGCTTAAAAAAAAGTTCATTGACAGTTTTGTGTTTGGTGAAGCCAGTTGTGTGTTACAGCGTTCCAAAATGAAGGTAAAAAAAGAGAAAATTCGATACATTCTTCAGTACTACTACGACCAAGGTGAAAAGGCGGAGCAGGCGGCCAAAAAAATTTGTGCTGTTTATGGACCCAATACAGTATCGAATGCAACAGCAAAGCGGTGGTTCCAACGATTCCGTTTTGGTAATATGGACGTCGAAGATAAGGCATGCTCTGGTAGGCCAATAGTCGAAAATGTCGATAAAATCATGAAAATCGTTGAGTCGGACCGGCATGTGAGCACTTATTCCATTGCCCAGGAACTGAAGATTAGTCAGAAAACCGTTTGGAATCATTTGCGTAAGGCTGGTCTCAAGAAGAAGCTCGATGTATGGGTGCCACACGAATTGACGCAAAAGAACCTTTTGGACCGAATTGATGCCTGCGATTTTTTGCTGAAATGTAACGAAATCGACCCATTTTTGAAGCGGATGGTGACTGGCGATGAAAAATGGGTCACATACGAGAACAACAGCCGAAAAAAATCGTGGTCAAATCGCGGTGAGCCGGCCCAAACGATCGCCAAGCCCGGATTAACGACTAAGAAGGTTTTGCTGTGTGTTTGGTGGGATTGGAAGAGAATCATCCACTATGAGCTGCTCCCATCGTGCCAAACACTCAATTCGGACGTCTACTGTCAACAACTGACCAGATTGAAGCAGGCGATCGACCAGAAGCGGCCATAATTGGCCAATAGGAAGGGTGTTGTGTTCCATCAACACAACGCCAGGCCGCACACATCTTTAACGAGGCGCCAGAAGCTCCGCGAGCTTGGATGAGAGGTTCTATCGCACCTGCCGTATAGTCCAGACCTGGCACCAAGCGATTATCATCTTTTCAAGCATTTGCAAAATTTTCTTGATGGTACAAAACTGGCCTCAAGAGAGGCTTGTGAAAATGAGCTGGTCAAGTGTTTTACCAATAGGGACGAGGACTTCTTCAATCGCGGAATTATGAAATTACCTTCAAAATGGACAAAAGTTATCGAACAAAACGGCGCATATTTGATCTAAATCGGATAATCCTAACTATATTAATTTCATCGTCGAAATAAAGCGAAAAAACGCTCAGAACTTTTTACTTCATCTAATATATTATCTTATTATTATATTATAAATTTTATTATTGCATACTCAATTGTATATTATCATAATTCTTATTGTTATGATTATCATTATTATATTATTATTCATCAATTGTTAATAACAAAAAAATTTTTGCTATTATTATTATTATCTTATTATTTATTAATGACAAAAATAAATTAAAGTTATTCAAACATTTTGTTATAATTATTATATATTTATAAGTGTTATTGTTATTATTATTATTATATCAGCAGAATTGTCTCGCGTGGATAGGAGCACTTCGCCAACTTATTTGTTCCAATACGATTATTATTATATTGTATCATATTGCATCGTAATAATCCTAATTGAATTTTATTTTATTACACGATTATTGTTATCATGCCTGATATATTATTAAATCCTTCGCTTTTTTTCGACGGCAGATTTCCACACGTCAAAAATAAGTTGCTTCTCGTTAATACAAGCGAGTCACGGACTGTTTTTTTTTTGTTTTTTATTTTCAATCGATTATCCCGGCGACTTTCTTCGTGTTGTTGCTGTGAAGATTCGGCCACTCGATTTAGTCTCGAAGAACATATTCGTGTGTCGAACACGGCTACCCGCGCGCATCCACCTATGGACTTTGGGTAATAATGCTCTTATCTGACCCAAGACACTCGCGCTTCCCTTGCACTTGCGGGAACGCGCTCGGCGCCCAGAACGGAGCAATCGAATCGGTCTCACGCTGACTCTATTGATTTTTCTCAACGAATAATAATACGAGCACAAAGAGCCCAATGGAAAAATATACGAGAGGGACGAGAGTCTCGCTCGTTCCCGCGAAAAGGCCGATAAATGGTATTCTCTTCTTCTGCCCGTAATCTCGCAAATCTCTCGTCGATTCCTCGTACGAGAAAGAAGCGAGAGATTCGGATAACTCGTTACGTCAAAAAGTAAAGCGTCTTTCGCCTTTTTTTTTCAAGTGTATTGTGTTATTTCGAAAATGAAAGCGGCAATTTTGTGTCCCAAAAAGTGTTCTTGTAAGATAAGTTAGATCAATCGTGTGCATTTTTTTGCGTTATGCCTTTTGACGATCGTTATTTTTTGCCAACGAAGTATCCAGTAAGAGTAATGATGATAACGTTATTATTATTAAACACTGTTTCTGGAATGATTATTATTATTATTATTTTCATTTCAAATGATTGTTTCTGCATTTGTTGTTATTATGTGAAAATACTGTTCCTCAAATTATTATTACGGTCAAAACCGGTTATAGAGACATTAAAGGGACCGTGCAGTATCGACGTTATAGCCGATTCGTCGTTGTAAGCAATGTCGGTTTAAGGCCTTAGGCCACTCTAGGATTTTCCAAAAATCGTTTTTTTTTGTTAAAAATGTACCTTACTACCTATAAAATGGTATTCCAAAAGATTGTGGGTGTGGAAAATCTCTAAGTACTCGATTTTCGAATTCTACCGCAACCCCTCTTGATTCATATCGTGACTTTTTTACTAACTTTAAACGCGCTTATCTCAAAACTACATTTTTCAAGTCGGCCGGACTCATAACTCAGACAAATTTCAACCGATTCACTTGAAATTTGAACTGTATATTTAGAATTACATTTTCTGAGGCACTATGTAGCATTTTTAAATTATATTGCATAGTTCCTTTTTTATAAACATTTTTCTGACGATTTTCTCATGGCATTTTATACTTTCTGTTTTAGAAATGCGCCATTTTGACAAAAAACAATATATCAAAAAAATCCTACGTACTTCTATAGCTGTTCTTACATATTAGATGAAGTAAAAAGTTCTGAGCGTTTTTTCGCGTTGTTTCAACGATGAAATTAACATAGTTAGGATTATCCGATTTAGATCAAATATGCGCCGTTTTGTTCGATAACGTTTGTCCATTTTGAAGGCAATTTCATAATGCCGCGATTGAAGAAGTCCTCGTCCCTATTGGTAAAAAACTTGACCAGCTCATTTTCACAAGCTTCTCTTGAGGCCAGTTTTGTACCAGCAAGAAAATTTTGCAAATATGCTTGAAAAGGTGATAATCGCTTGGTGCCAGGTCTGGACTATACCGCGGGTGCGATAGAACCTCCCATCCAAGCTCTCGGAGCTTCTGGCGCGTCGTTAAAGATGTGTGCGGCCTGGCGTTGTCTTGATGGAACACAACACCCTTCCTATTGGCTAATTCTGGCCGCTTCTGGTCAATCGCCTGCTTCAATCTGGTCAGTTGTTGACAGTAGAGGTCCGAATTGAGTGTTTGGCCCGATGGAAGCAGCTCATAGTGGATGATTCCCTTCCAATCCCACCAAACACACAGCAAAACCTTCATGGCCGTTAATCCGGGCTTGGCAATCGTTTGGGCCGGCTCACCGCGATTGGACCACGATCTTTTTTGGCTGTTGTTCTCATATGTGACCCATTTTTCATCGCCAGTCACCATCCGCTTCAAAAATAGGTCGATTTCGTTACGTTTCAGCAAAGAATCGCAGGCATCAATTCGGTCCAAAAGGTTCTTTTGCGTCAATTCGTGTGGCACCCATACATCGAGCTTCTTCTTGAGACCAGCCTTATGCAAATGGTTCCAAACGGTTTTCTGGCTAATCTTCAGTTCCTGGGCAATGGAATAAGTGCTCACATGCCGGTCCGACTCGACGATTTCCATGATTTTATCGACATTTTCGACGATTGGCCTACCAGAGCGTGCCCCATCTTCGACGTCCATATTACCAGAACGGAATCATTGGAACCACCGCTTTGCTGTTGCATTCGATACTGTATTGGGTCCATAAACAGAACAAATTTTTTTGGTCGCCTGCTCCGCCTTTTCACCTTGGTCGTAGTGGTACTGAAGAATGTATCGAAGTTTCTCTTTTTTACCTCCATTTTGGAACGCTGTAACACACAACTGGCTTCACCAAATACAAAACTGTCAAAGAACTTTTTTTGAAGCGTAATGTCACCTTCAAATCGCCGTATAGTATGACCCGATACGATGTATACATCGTGAAATATGGCTCACTAAAGACATCTAGGCGGAAAACGCTCAGAACTTTTTACTTCACCCAATATAATCGAAAAAACTTTAGTGTCTCATCATAACTCTAAAATTATAGGAGCTGTTGGTCCGGCCGTTGTCTTTCCAGAAATAAAGGCGTCATCGGAAAAATGATGCACAGTCGCCATTTTGACATGTATCGCTGTGAAAAAATAATTTTGTATAGTCAATTACGTGTATAATAAGACCCCTATTTTGTAATTCCGATTTATTTTATGGTTTCGCTGAAAAAAAAAAACACAAAATATGCCCTATTTGGGCCTCTAGAGTGGCCTAAGGCCTTAAGCCGTTTCGACTGTATTTCAAAAAAAAAATTCTCAAATTATTATTATTATATTATGTTATTATTGTTCTGATACATTACTATCGTGATGACTTTTATTATTATCATTATTTTGTGATATTATATTATACATAACTGTAAATAACAATTATTTGGACAAGTACATTTTATCTCTGACGGTGATTGAGAAACGAGAGAGGGATGAGGGACAAAAGATCGAGAAAGTGTTTTTTTTTTCCTGGTTCTACCAGCAAAGAAGTACGTGGCAGACGTTTTCTCGTCTGGAAAGAAAAATACAAGTCCCTTTCTCATACCGTATTAACCTTCGTAATAGGGGTAAGGGACATACCGCGCATGGTGCACCATACATGTGTGTGAATATATATATATATATATATATGTGTGTGTGTGTGTGTGTGTGTGTGTGTGGATATATATATACACACACACCCGCATACACACATATGTCGCACTCGCGACAAAAATAGAAGAACAAGTGGCAGAGTGTGTGCTCCGGGAAATAATCAATATGGTATAGCAATCGTGACGAGAGTTCCATACCAGGGTGGCCACTAAACCGGACGAAAAAAATTCCCTCACATTTGCCTGATATTTTCGAAAATTTCCCTGACAAACCATTCAGAATTGTGAAAAAAAAGTAACACGGTAGGAACATTACATATGTTATTCATTCTTTGGTATTTTTTTTTATTAAATTATATCTTTGGAAGGAATAAATGATATAAGAACTATTTTCATTGAGAAGAGCTTCTTCTTGTTTCGCATTTTTTACGAGTTCTCGCTTTTTGTCGAGTTCTATAAAAAAAATCGATAGTGTCAATTTTTAATTAATGCAATTGAAGATGAGTGAAATTATGGTACGCAAAAGTCGAATCGTGTCTAATATGAGTCAGTATTGTGTTCTGAAATGTTTTACCGATTAAAAAAAGATAAAAAATGTTTTTTTTTTAATTTTCTTTTTCTCAAATTTAACGATTAAATAGTGCAAAGTTGTGAAAAAAAGTCGGAAAAAATGTTCCTTTCATTTTGATGATGATTACACGATGTTTAGGAACGATACACTTGTTCCTTTAATTGTTTTGTAAAACTTTGATCAATCGGTCCGGAAAAACGGTTCGACGGATCAATTTGAAAATTTTTACTGGGCTATTGGGGGTACATTAAGCTGAAAAAATCTGGCAACGTTAATCTTTCCATGAATATTTGTAAATTAGTGGTAGATTTACTGAAACCCCAGAAAAAGTCATTTGTTTTTTGTACTTCTTTCAAATTGATGTTAAGGGTGAAAAAAAATTGTTTCTGAAAAATCTATGAAAGGGTCTTGTAGGAAATGTATTCAAGTTTTCAAAACTCCCCATTAATTCCCTGTGCGATTATTGGTTGCTGAGATATCGATGATCAACGAAAAAAGGATCCTTTTTCATTTAAAGTCGGATATCTCAGCAGAAAATTGACGTAGAAAGACTGACAAAAACCGAAATTATAGCTAAATAAACAAACTAACTGACGTATGCATTGATTCAACTGAAAAAAAAATTCCCGAGATCGTGGACGCTTGGAGAAAAAAAAAATAGAAAATGTTTGTCTCGCGCTATTTCTTATGATTGCGAGATAACAGTAGCTCACAAAAAATTTTTTGCAAAAAGATGTCAAAACTAGAGACTTAAAGCTTCAAAATGATTTTTTTTTTTCATCTCGATAGGACCATTTTTTACAGAGACACAGCGCTTCAAAAAACACTAAAAAAAAAGGGAAGAAATGTTCTGTTCCTTTAATTCTTTGGAGTAGTGTACATGCATACATACACTTTTTGTTCTCGATTTGATATTTCGTATTTTCTCTGAATAATATTTAATTCCCTGACATTCGCCTGATTTCCCTGACACTTGAAAAATTCCCTGACATTTCCAGGTTTTCCCTGACGCTTGAAAAATTCCCTGACATTTCCAGGTTTTCCCTGACACTTGAAAAATTCCCTGACATTTCCAGGTTTTCCCTGACAGTGGCCACCCTGCATACATACACACACACTCATGGTGACAACTATAAGGTGGACATGTGTTTTCAAGGGTCTGGCGCAAAGATTTCGCGACCGTGAAAAATATGATATTTAATGGTTTTTTTTAATCTTAAAAAAAAATCTAGCGCATTTGTGTGATGCGTAGTATATACCAGAAAAAAGGGAATTCTGGAGGAAAAAAAAACGAAATCCCACTTTCAGTTAAGCGGAATGATAATAATTGAACTTGGAATACGAAACGCCCCTAAAAAAAAACTTTTTTTTAAATATTAAATTCCATTTATCCACATTAAAATGCACCTTTGATAAAAAGAATTTCTCCATGACGGGACACACAAAAAAAAGTTTCGTTGTGCTGAAAATATAATTTCAATTTCTTTCAAGGATGCTCAATTTTTTTCTGGCGAATACTACTCGTCACAAAAATAAACTATATATTTTTTCAAACACGGCTTGAAAAACCATTAAGAATCATATTTTTCTTAGTCGCAAAATCTCCGCGACTCTCAAAAAATGCATGCCCACTTTATAATTGCGAACCATGTACGCACACACATAACGAGCGTCGTAAAGTGACACAATAGGCACATATGTTGACGCGATGCGATTTACGGCTGAAATATTTGAACCTAATTTTCTAGTACATGTGCACGCAATTCACAAAGCCATCAATCTCCATTCCACCTGGAGATGGGCGTAAGTTACATTTTTCAAATATGAGAATATATATATATATATTGGGTGAAGTAAAAAGTTCTTAGCGTTTTCCGCCAGATGTCTTTAGTGAGTCATATCCCACGATGTATACATTGGGTCATACTATACGGCGATTTAAAGGTGACATTACGCTTCAAAAAAAGTTATTTGACCGTTTTGTGTTTGATGAAGCCAGTTGTGTGTTATAGCGTTCCAAAATGGAGGTAAAAAAAGAGAAAATTCGATTCATTCTTCAGTACCACTACGACCAAGGTAAAAAGGCGAAGCAGGCGGCCAAAAAAATTTGTGCTGTTTATGGACCCAATACAATATCGAATGCAACAACAAAGCGGTGGTTCCAACGATTCCGTTCTGGTAATATGGACGTCGAAGATGAGGCACACTCTGGTAGGCCAATCGTCAAAAATCTCGATAAAATCATGGAAATCGTCGAGTCGGACCAGCATGTGAGCACTTATTCCATTGCCCAGGAACTGAGGATTAGCCAGAAAACCGTTTGGAAGCACTTGCATAAGGCTGGTCTCAAGAAGATGCTCGATGTATGGGTGCCACACGAATTGACGCAAAAGAACCTTTTGGACCGAATTGACGCCTGCGATTCTTTGTTGAAACGTAACGAAATCGACCCATTTTTGAAGCAGATGGTGACTGGCGATGAAAAATGGGTCACATACGAGAACAAAAGCCGAAAAAGACCGTGGTCCAATCGCGATGAGCGGGCCCAAACGATCGCCAAGCCCGGATTAACGGCCAAGAAGGTTTTGCTGTGTGTTTGGTGAGATTGGAAGGGAATCATCCACTATGAGCTGCTCCCATCGGGCCAAACACTCAATTCGGACCTCTACTGTCAACAACTGACCAGATTGAAACAGGCGATCGACCAGAAGCGGCCAGAATTGGCCAATAGGAAGGGTGTTATGTTCCATCAAGACAACGCCAGGCCGCACACATCTTTAACGACGCGCCAGAAGCTCCGAGAGCTTGGATGGGAGGTTCTATCGCACCCGCCGGATAGTCCAGACCTGGCACCAAGCGATTATCACCTTTTCAAGCATTTGCAAAATTTTCTTGATGGTACAAAAGCGGCCTCAAGAGAGGCTTGTGAAAATGAGCTGGTCAAGTTTTTCACCAATAGGGACGAGGACTTCTTTAATCGCGGAATTATGAAATTGCCTTCAAAATGCACAAAAGTTATCGAACAAAACGACGCATATTTGATCTAAATCGGATAATCCTAACTATGTTAATTTCATCGTCGATATAAAGCGAAAAAACGCTCAGAACTTTTTACTTCATCTAATATATACACACATGTGCATATATGCAGAAAAATGCATATGCAGTGATGGCGCGGAGGGAATACCGTGCCGTAAAAACGTCGCTAAAAAGGACATTGACCCGCGTTGCCCCCTCCAGGCCAAGCGGCGTAACGTAAAATTTAACTGTAACATATCAGCGAGATGCCGTGGCGTCGCGAGCGGCTCCTCGCCAGACGAGAAACAGACGCGGAGTCGACCGGCAGCAGCAGCAGCAGCACGGCAGCGGGATGAACAAAAAAAAAATACAAATAATAGCGCCGGTGACGCGAAGCGAACACGGAGAAAAATGAATGATAATGATAATAGTAACGGGAGGTCGCGCAGGCTAACAAACGAGCGAGAAAACATCGTAGATTTTTTTTTTTTTTTCAAAGGATCCGCGCGCTGCTGTTACTCGTTACCACGGGGATGCGCGCGTGTTTCGCGCTGTGTAGAATGAATTAAATGGCGTCCCGTGGCAATGAAGACCGCGCGAGGGCGTTGATTCTACGTTGCTACGTCTGCATGTGTGTACGAGCAGCGAACGTGCAGACGCCGCGATACAGGGGAGAATGGGAAGATTTTAAAAAAAAAAGCGAAGAGAAAATGTCGACCATTCCGAGAGATTGTGTGTACAACGTTGCCGCCGCTGAGCTCAGTGTCGGCACGCCGCGCTTCGCAACCACCGCCTCCTACGCGACTGCATCGCGGTATACTTGTATATACTCCACACGTAACGTCACTCGTCTCGTGCGTTGCGTGTACGAAAGGCAATGAACAAAAAAAAATGGCCCACGAGCGTTCGGCGATGTTTGTTTTTCTTTTGTCCGCTTCTGAAAGTACGTGTTTATAATTAAAAAAAAAAAACGAGTCTTACCCTGTGACCGGACTCCTCGAGTCGCTGTCTCTTCGAGTGTGGTCCGTCCCCGTTGAACGCCATCCTGAAATCCTCTGCTCTCTTCTTCCTGTTGGCACCGAGGGCGAGTTCGTTACTTTTGTCGTTATCCTCGAGCTTCACGGGCGTGATAACGATTCTTATCTATCGTACACACGCGAGACAATTTTTTTTTTTTCGTTATACTCGCAAATTTTTGTTATCTATATGTACACTGGCCGCGGAAGTTTTTGTCGCAACGACTGGTACGATTGGGAATAATCCTTTTTTTTTTCGGCTTCGCTTTATTTTCGGAGGATCCGGCTGCTTTTCGTCGTTTACACGCGCGCGCGCGCACGCGAGAGAGAGAGACTCGTTGACAAAAGCGGCACGATATCGCTCTCCGGCTCGGCTTGACGCGCGAGGTTAGGTGTGTCGGTTTTGTTAAGGGGACGAACACGATTTGACGGGAGGAGAGATGAACCAAAAAAAAAAACAAGCGGCGGGACGAAGGAGAAACGCGACGTCGAAACTCACTCTCCCTATATATATCTCTCTCTCTCTCTCTCTTCTCGCACACTCTCTCACTCTCTCACTCTCTCTCTCTCTCTCTCCACGTAAACTGGGAGCGAACGCGCGAGCGGCTTGAAGGAAACTGGGAATGCGATGGATCTCTGGCTCTCTCCGCTCTTTCTCCCCCCCCACACAACCCCGCTCGAGACTTTGATGGACGCGATATCGCGAGCACGAACGTGTCGCCTCTCTCGTACCTGACGACAACGAGGGGAAGCTCTCGTTGGCCGTATATTCACGCTCGCACCGCCACTGCGCCGTTGAAACTTGCAACTATTTTACTTCTGTTGGAGCGTGCAGCTGTGATTGGTCCGGTTGACGAGACTCCCTCTCGCGCTTTCCGTGCCCGCCGCGCGACAATAGCTTCGGGCCAATCACGCTAGACCGAACGCAGCTGCGTATTTCTGATTGGTCGAGTACGAATGAATAGCGCGAGTCACTGAAGAACGAAACGATCCCCGCCGCTTATCACAAGCGCGCTCGTGCTTAAATAATTTGCGTATAGGGTACACTTATGATCGATATTTCATTCCACCGAACGCCTATAAACATACTTCTCTTTTCTTCTTTTTGTTTTATTGATACTTTTCACATTCCAAAGATATTTGATTTCGTGATACAATTCGGCGGCACTCGTGTCCATTATGTCAATCGTGTCATTTGCTCCCTCACAATTTTCCTTCTCCCCCCCCCCCCCCCCCCGCCGCACTTCTTCCAGCTAAGTGCGTCATTTACAAATTCGTACCAACACAGCCGCGCGAACCTATGCGCCGTTGCGAATGGGGACAAACGACGCGCGTGTCGATTGCCATTGGGGATCCTTGATTCGCATTTCCGTGCAAATCGAGAAAGAGAAAACTTTTTTGAATTTTTAACTCGCGGCGCGCTCGTTCGACAACTTCCGGCAGCCAAGACTTACGAGAGGTTAATTCTTTCGGGAATGAATACGAAAAAAAAAGAAAAAAATGAACGTAATGAAAATAAATGGACGAAAAAAACACTTGTCGCGATGACGACGTTGTGTAATTTATTGCCGATGATTGTGCAAACGTATAATTGTAAATAATATGAGATGACAAATGTGCAATCGAATATGTATATGAGTCAGAGAGGTGAACGACCACACACGTTATTATTGATGAATGCCCTCGTGCGATCGATTTATATTGCGTTTTATACATCGTATCGATCCCCTCCCCCCCCTGCCCCCCCCCCCCCCCCAGCACCGCCTCTCTGTACCGCGGGAAATTCGATTGACGTTATTATCGTTATTATTAATCCCAGTATCACAGCATCGATGATGCGATGTACACACCAAAGAAGCATTTTTTTCCTGTGAACCTCAACTTAGAGGATTTATACCCGACTGCAAAATTATGCCTATGTACAAGCATACCCGAACAGCGTCACATCCGACTGTTTTATTTACCTTCAAATGTACTCTTCGGAAATGTTTGATCGGTTCTTTCGCATCTTCGGTACAATGAGATCGCTTCTTTTGTTAAAATTATGTTCTCTCGTAATTGCATTGAAACGTGTGTGTGTAGTGCGCATACACAGTTCGTAACTTCCGGTGAATTCGGTCGCGATATTATGACGATGATTTTCAATTGTACAAATAAAAAAGCGCAAGCCAATGTACACTTGTATTTTCCTGCTTGTTATTCTTGCTCGCTGGCGCGACCGTGTATCGTAAATATCAATGGAGTCGCGACTGAAACACACTATTTTTCGAGTATTCATTCGTTTCAATATTTCGCTGCTTCTTTCAAAACGTAAATTCTGGAAGACTGTACAACACATTGCGAGTACTACGAATAGCCCAGAATGCATATGTGCGTTCACATATATGTACAAGGTGATCCGCACAACTGTTAAGGGTTTCCTTGGTGGGCATAAGGGATGTGTCATTCCAGGCAAAACGTTTTCTTTTCAAATGCGCGACAAAAATCGACCGAGGTATTTTTTTTTCCTTAACGTGTTGAATAATAAACGAAAATTATTGAATCGGATTTTCAATTTGCAAAGTCTCCGTTTTCATTATTTCGAGGCCTTATATATTTTTTGAAAAAAAAGTGTCTTTTTTTATTGGCTTGAATAATGTATAAACGGGCCAAGAATTAATACGCAAAAGTTATTGATTCCACTCGGTACGATAATGGACGTTTTACGCACGCTTCGCGTACGTAAAACCCCCATTTTCACACCACGTACAATAAAATTTCGTATAACACTCGTTAAAAAAAAGTTTTTTTCGTCCTCGTGTCATAATGTACTATTAGGTGGAAACATTTTTTTTTATATATTCCGCCGATGGTTTTAAAACTTTAAACGTGATTTTCTTGAATCCATGTTTTTAAAAACAAGCGGACTCGGCGCTCCTACGATTTTCAAAAGATTGACTCAAAATCTCAACTGTAACTTCTTAGATATATGTTCTAGCAAAGTACATACGATTTTTACGATCGATGCACAATTACGGTTTTTATAAACAATTTAAGGCCGTTTTTCAATCGAAAAGGCGACTTTTTTTTCAAAATGACGCTAGTCTTGCCAAAATCAATGTTTTGTAAAAATTGTATATACGTGGATAACAAAACTTATATACATTACGAAAATAAGAATAATTTTCTTCTAAGTGCGCCCATGTGCGTTTCCAACCAGTCCGCCCGTGGGCCTTTAAAAGAGCGCTCCCTTTCTACCGACCACTGGGCCGCCATTTTGTATTTTTTTGCAAAATAAAAAACTTATTTGAGTACCTACAGATATGTAAAATAAACCCTTCAAACCTCATTTTGATTGCTTTATCAGTATTAAAAAAGCTCAAAAAACCTTGTTTTCCGATCATTCACAGGTTTATAAGGCCTAAAATGAAAAGAATAATTGAAAAAAATGCACTTTTTCGAAGGTGGGATTCGAACCCGCTCGATCCGAGTTGCATCAAATACCGTGACGTTCTTTACTACTTGAACTTTGAACGCGAATACTCTCGGCCAATTTCTGTGACGCGACATTTTTTTCTAAAAATGCATTTTGTTCACAATGCCACATCCTGAATGCTCACAAAGGGATACCTGATCGTTGTGAATTAGCCTGAACATATATAAACAAACACAGATATAGCCTTCAATACGGCCCTACAATGATCAGTTCCAAGATTGAATTCGCATGGAAATAATCTCCCTATCGATAATCCTTTTGGCTAAGAGTCGTCCTGCATTGCTCCTTATCCGCGTAACATGAAATTCGGACGAAAAATGACGAAAAGTCGAAATAACGATCCAACTCGATAGCACGATGAACGAAACTATAAATATTCCCCAGGACTCGGCACGTATCGTCATAATCATCGCGCTAATTTGTCCGCACTTAATAACTAAATACATACAGGTGTCTACACGCACACACGTTGCGATTATCCCGCGACAAACGAATCTTTATAGGATTCTTGTGATGTGTATATTTACGCGGAAGAAAAGTAAACCTTTATGCGCGTTTCAGTACGATTTTGTGATTATCGTTGATAAAGTTCTAGTACGTCTAGTAATGTATTTACAAATGACGTTTCACTGAGAAATAAAAAAAAACGTCCAACCCGTAATAGGACGCGCGCGTCTCTCGTCTACTTCGCTTGAATTATCAATGTTCATCCATTATCTTCTCTTATCGTTAGTCCCCGCGAAATATTAAGTACCAAGTGTGTCGATGAGGCGGCGAATTTGGAATTACGTAATGTGTGTGTGTGTGTGTGGTATAATGTGGGGCGCTACATTGTATTTTAACTTCCAACGGTACGTATAGGGCTCACTGTTGCGACAACGCGCGATTTTTAGAGCAGGACCGGCAGTGGTAACAGCAGAATTTCAATGGAATTACGTATCTCGGGATATATACGCACGAACGCTACGTCAGAACGTAAATGAGAGAATTGAGGAATCGCGTTGCACTTTTACTGTATACACTTATTCAGCGAAAAACAGATTGTATCTTTCTTCCCTTACCAAATCCCCGAAAATCATGTATCAATTTTTTCCATTTCCGATAAGCGGAAGAGAAAAAAATTCGGGAATTCTTGTTCGTACTTTTGAAAATGAAACTGAATACGATACTTGCAACACGGTGGTCGATCATTGGGGGTACTTCCGTTCTTTTTGTAGACTTTGGAGAAGCTTTGGAGATCAATCGAGCAATCGTTTTTTCAGCGAACGTTAGGAGCAACAATATCAAATTCCAAATTGAGTAAACTTATTGACTAATTGCCACACGAGGAACAATTATTTACAAGCAACCGCGCTTTTTCAGTGAAACATTAGTAGTCGCAATGATAACGATCAGTGTCATTGCCTACCATTTTCGTAATTATGAGCGTCCAAGCTACGTGTATACATCGGAGTTGGGGGCGGTCGATAAATAACGATCGAGGAGACTATCATTAGATGCGTTCCATGAAAAAAGGTCTCTTTCGCCCCGACTTGTTTTGTTCGTCGATAACCGGCAAATAATATTGCGCTATACACCCGTGGGCCGTTATTGCTATTTTGGCTCGAGTCCGATTCCACCTCCGAAGCTTCTCCGCGCAATTGAATTTAAATAATATCATCGCGTTCGAACGATGCTTCGAGATGGTGCTCCAAGTACAGTCGCGGAGAGTGATCGTCTCTCCCAATAAACTATTTATCCGGATATCTATCGGAATACGATATATTCTAGTTGTTTCGCTATCCGGAGATTCGCGAACGAGACTCGGGATAACGAAGGCGCGACGTATTGCGAGTGTCTTCGCGATTACGAATTTTCTACGGGAAGGATCGTTACGAGTCTGTGATCTCGTTACTCTCGGGTCGCGTTTTTTTTTCTTCTCCTCCCTCGTAAGCCCCGCGAGCCATCTTCATCTTCGTATATTTTTTTTTCATACCAGAGTAACAGGAACTATAACGAAACGATATCGCTCGAAATTCCCGAGGATTTTCCTTACGGATGTCGAGACTCGTCGACGGTGGCCGCAATTGGTGCTGTCGTCGGTTGCACAGTCGTCGACTGTTGAGGCGTTGTACCAGCGAGAATACCGGCGTTACTTCCGGTCGGTTGAACAGCACCAGGCAAACTGGGAGCTGGAACTTTGGCGAATTTGCCGGTTTCCGGAACAGCAGTGACGGTCTCGTTTCTACGAAGATAAGCCGCGGCCTCCTTCTTCGGTGGCACGACCGGTTTGTTCGGTGGCACGGGAGGCGGTACACCTCGCGAGATCATCGGCTTTTTCGCTGCGCTCGTAGTCGTCGTACCAGGCGTTGCGCACGCCGCGCCAATCATTATTTGCCCCACTGTCCCCGTTGGCGGATTCATCACGGGTGTACCGTGAAACTTGTTCGTCGCTGGTGCATTCGTCGTCGCTCCGAAGCCACCCGCGGCGTTGCTCAACTTGCCGCCCACCGTCGTCGTTGGATTCGTCGCGATTGTCGCCGACGTTACCGTTCTTTTGTCCGTCGTAGCGGCCTGAGAAAACGATAATCAAACGGCGCGCACCCCCACACGCACAGCCACGTCATTAGAATTTTTCTTTTTTACATGTCGATCGAAACTTCCTCGGGTTCGTTCGATCGCTGGAAATTTTAAAAATTCATTAATGCGTAAATGTGTAACGAATAAAAAGAAGAGTCGAGATTCGAAGTTCGACACGTTCCTCTAGCCCGCGGAGCACCGCAGAAGAATTGGCGTGTCGGAGAAGCGCGATTCGCCTGCTCGTCGAGACAACACCCTCCAAAAATCGCGATCCCGTCGAACGTCAATTCCATTGAACGTTTTGCAAATTAAAACGCACAATTTGTCCTTTTCTTGCAACGAATATACAATCCCAGCACGTACAAAGCGAAAAAAAAAGAAAAAAAGCTGGATACACCGCATCTCCGTTCCACCGGCAGAGGAGAGAAGTGAGTTTTTTTAGCGCTGCGTATTATTGACAAAAGCCAAAGTCCAGATTTTGTACACCGGCGTCTTTTCGATCTTTCATCCGAGGCTCGATAAGAAAAAAAGTCCTTACCTCGTTCCATTTTTTTTTTTTCGATTATCGCTTCATTTCATTAACCTTTTATCGCGAGTGTCCGCGACATTTGGTATGCAAATCAGGAGTGAAAACCCAGCACACGAGGAGGGGAAGAAAACGTGACGAAAAAACGATACCCGTGGGTATCGTTCGAGGGTGAGGTGAAAAAATATACAAGGGGCAAGCAGGTGAGATGTGTAAATAAAGCTCAGAAGTGAGAGTTGCGTACGACGTTTTTAATTAAGGAATTAATTAATCATACATACTAAATAATAATAATAATAATAATAATAATAATAATAGTTCTTATGTACACGCTGCGGAATTCGATATAACAAAGTGTACGCTGCCGTAGGTATTAATGTGTTTGCATTTTTCAAAATGTATTTCGTCAACTTAACAAGAAGTATTGGTAGATTGAGTGGTAGCAGCCCCGAAAAGAGAGAGTGCGCGGGATTGGGCAAAAACGTGGGACGATCGTACGATACCGGAAGTACCATTAGTTATATCTGATCGAGAGGGTCTCGCACAGTGGAAGACGATAGACAAGCGGTATCACTCTCGATACATGCGTACGCCCTATTATCGTATCTCTTGTCCACTCGGATCTTCCATCAAGTTAGAGCGTAAAACAGTATCTTACAGCGGGACGTCGTAATGCCGCTATTCGTATACACACGTCAATCATAATGAAATAATAATTGTTTCGAAAAAGTGTCTTGCTAAAAATGCCAAACGCTCGATCGTATCCTCAATGTAAATTGGAAAAAAAGTATTCAAACAATAATAATCATCGTTACAATATTATTAATAATAATAATAACAACAACACACGATTCGAGTATATAGTTTTGCGATGACGCACTTTAAACGATACGCTAAAAAAATGTTGAATTGAAATATAAGACTAGACGCGATCCTGCAGGATTTGCGACGTTTCCAACGAACGTAAGGGAAGAACAGTGGTGCTAATGTCGTACTTTAAACATTGGTGTGGGTGTGTGTGTGTGTGAGTGTTTGTGTTGAATAATATCGAGGCCGATCCCGGTGGTAAAAAGGCCCAGGGGAGTGAAGGAAATAAATAAGAGGTCCGCACACGGGTGCCGAAGCTCCGTTTTTTTTTGTTTGTTTGGTCTATATTAGTGTAGAATGTGGTGGGAATTGTTGTTGTTGTTGGATTACCTGTGCCTCCATAGGAGCGGAAGTTTCGGCCGGTGTTGCCTGCTGAGGCACGCTAACCCCGTACGCCACTCCGCGTATCGCCTGACCCGGAGTTACGGACCGGGCGATTCCCGTAGCTGTGAAGAAACGTGCGAGAGGAAACATAAGTGTCGTCTCCGTTGCACCTGGGATGTCAAGGGGAGAATAGGGAGGGAGTGTACATACTCGGACCACTGACGGGCACACTCGTAACCGTAGCCGTCGGTTGAACGACTTTACTGCTGACCATTGGTGTCCCCGTACCCAAGACGGCTCCCTTGACTGGAAAACGAATAGGAGATTGAGCCGATCGGAATGACAAATGTTACAGATTTGTGTGTACATCAGTGAGGAGGAAAGTAAGTTTGAGTCGCTACTCACTTGTACCCTGAGCACCGCCTGGTCTCAAGGTCGGCATAGCGATCAGATTGGCCGGTTTGGCAGGTGGCGGAGGAGGCGTCGCACCGACGACCCGTGCGACGACTCCTCGAATCGGTCCCGATCCCTTCCACGACTCCATTTCCGCCTTGAGTCTCTCCAATTCGCTTTCCAATTCTTTGCCCCGTTTTTCCTCTTTGGCGAGTGCCTGCCTGTACTGTTGTCTCTCGATGTCAAATTGGGCCAGTTGTTTCTCCAATTCGGCCTCCATCTGCAAAGACTTTTTGCTCTCCTCCTCCAGTCCCTCGGCCATCGAGTCTATTCTAACCTTTTCTTCGCTCAATATCTGTGCGAGATCCTCTGAACGTTTGCGCTCCTCGATGTACTTCATTATTATCTTCTTACGCTCTGCCAACAACAGGAGTACGATCTGCTTTTTTTGATTCTTCTCCTCCTCCAGCGCGTCGTTCTCCTTCTTGAGCTCGAGCTCGAGATGCTTTTTCTCCTGCCTCTCGAGCTCAAGCTCCTTCTTCAAGCGCGTTCTCTCCTTCTCCAAACCATACGTTATGTCGTCACCCTGTGCAGTGTCGTGCTCGTGCTTTTGCTTCTCCTCCTCCAGCTCCTTGATCACCTGAAAACGCGGAAATGTTTTTCTTTTTTTTTTCGTGATGCAAAAAGAAAAATTCCCAGGGAGAAAAGTGTACACACCGATCTGTGTCGTATCTCAGCGTCCTTGAGAACCTTGGCCATCCTGCACTGAGTTCGTCTCTGCTGCGTGACGAGAGCCTCCAGACTCGCCACTTGCTGGTCCACTTGACTGCCATCGGAATCCATCATCGAGCCTCCGACTATCGCGACGTCCCTCATCAGAGCCACGTGCGGGTCTGACGTTCCGCTCCGATAACGCGAACTCAACAGGCTTTTCATTTTCTCCGACTGAACATTAGAAAATTTCTGGTCATATCGACATTACAGAAATGAAAAGTTAGCGTATTTCTCCGAAGGTCCTACCTTCAGCGCAGCTATGACTATGTCTCTCGCCTGAAGCTCACCCTCCAGATATCCCAACAGTTTAAGCAAATCCGTTTTACTCAACTCCATCTTTGGATTGCGCTATGTATTGAAAAAAAAAGATTAAGGTGAACTTGCCTACGAGATAAGCATCCCAAGTCTAAAGTCATCGACATTGTTCGAGTCTTAAGGAAAAAGAGAATTTCTGGCATCCGAGGATAAACTAACCTTGAGCGTGTTGGAGGAACTTTTGTCCAGAGGCTCAAAGTTGTTAGACTTTTGCTGCTGCTGCTGTTGATTTTGTTGAATATTTTGGAAATTTGAAGATTGGGTAACTTTGGAGGCGGCTTGTTGGGGATTGGCGACAACGGCGGCCGGCAGTACCGGGCTCACCGGAGCTTGGGTATTCGTCAAGCTCTGGCTCTGCGATGCCATTTCGATCTCTGCGTGACTTTCGTGACGTCGTCGTCGTTTGCAACTGTTCTCCGCTGATACGTTGAGCGAAATTTTGCCGCCGCTACGAGCCAACGACAACAAAAATACCGCTACGAATTTCCGCGCTGACGACGACACAGGCTGGTCGGGCTTGGTTATCGCGGGATACTTTTTGAGATTGACCGTTCCTCGGCCACTCCTCCATCACCGCCGCCGCTACACGAGGGGTGTGAATTTTTTTTACCGCGCGCGCGGCTATCCTCGTCAACAGCGGGACGATAATTTCACGTCGTGGAAGCCGCGACGACGGCGACGACGCTCGCAACTTTTCGTCATGTTCGTACGAGAAATTAGGAAGAGGAAGAAAAAAAAACTTGAGGAAAACTACGAGACGACCGTCATGCGTTTGCAAGCAAAAAAAAACCGATCAATTGTCTTCTCTACGCGAGCTCTTTTGGTACAGGCTAAAAACTCGGCTTTGATGTTTTTCCTGATGTTCGACGTACGAACGTGTCGCTGTGTGTACCGCTCGGGATTCGGCGAGACTAGCCAAACGACCGATTATTCTTCGATTTTCACATAGTCGGGATTCGCCTCGAAAAACGGCCGAAAGAAAAATTGAAAGAAATGTACAGCGGAAAGAAAGAGATAAAATGTGAGGTAGAACGCGAATCAGGCGGATGGCACAAAGCGCGTTTGCCTTGTCCGCCGCACACTACACACGTCCTCCAGGCCAGTTGTATATACTTTTATCATGCATATCCTCCCTCATACACTTTGTGTGTAGTATCACTGAACTCACCTACGCACTACGCGACGCGCACGCTTCAACCACTCAAACCCCTACCCCATCCTTCCCCCCTGCCGCCCCGGTAGCCGAGTGAAGTTCTTTCGTTCTCTTCTCCCTCCACTGCTATCTCACCAGAAGCGAACTGTCCGTGACTTTTTCTTCTCCTCCCGCGCTTTGCGGGGCGAGAAAAAAATCCACTTGCACCCCCACCCTGGCCGAAGCTTTGCGCACAAAGCCCGAAAGGAGCGACACGCGTGCGGATTAATTGCGGCACGCTAAACTGTGTCGATGATACGCGGGGCCCGTTTTTTTTTCTTTCTCTCGTTCAAATAGTCAATGATATTCATTCTAGTTGACCGGCTCTCGACGCATCCGCAGACTCTACGGAAAAAATACAGAAATATATATATGTAGATACGCGCGGCAGAAGATCGCACCGCTCATCGTAACACCGATAGCGACACCCGCCAATTTCAAGTACTTTTCGTTTCAAGGAATCCCGGGCTTTTCTCTTGCACAAAATCGTGTCTTTAACGCTTTAGTCGAGTCTATCTCGACATTTTCTGATTTGCCAAGAGGATTCTTTTTATCGCGCCGGGAATTTGTTTACGAGCGATTTAAAAATTATCGAAGAGCAGCAGGCGAGTGGTTGGAAACGTCGCCGCGTGGCGCCGCTAGCACACGGCTCACGGTGACTAGCAATTCGGAGTCGGCGGATATCCTAACCTCCGAAAGAGATTGACGGTTCGCAAAGGCAATACCCGATCACCTTCCAAATACACTCATTGTTTGGATCTCATTTTAACATAAAGATTCGATAGAAACGTCAAGTATGCCCGAAAGTACGAAAGTCGAGGCGAAACCGAGCAAAGAGACGACGAAAAATGGAAAAGAAGAGGAGAAAAACGATCTGGTAAGCTTTGATTGGTGAAACGCTGCTGCCTTTGGGATCTCTCGAATCGAGCGCCGAGTGCACTCACCTTGTCGCGACAGTCATATGTTTTTTTTACACTTATCCATGAGCTTCTTTGTTTCTCGCGTTGTTGTTCGCTCCGATCCGCTAGTCATTTCTACCTCAACGGATATTTCGTACTTTCGGGACAATGAGATCGCGATCGCTCGGCAAAGTTGCTGCGGTTCCTCTCGAACAGATCACTACCCAAGACCTTCAATCTCCTTCCAAAGTCTCGTATTTTTCCTTATATCTATCCCCGCGATACGAACAAGGCCATGAAAAATAATAAACATTAAAGTTTGTCAATGATGTAAAAAAACCTTCGAATGACGAACAAAAATGGATATCCATCGTTGCTGTTTGTAGAGTCACGAGAAAAACATTGATAAATATTAACAATTTTAACCAAACGTCACGGTACAATGTAAAGAGCGTCAACGACGCGTTAACTTTCAGTCGGAGGAAGACAAGCTTCTCCAGGAGGAATTAGGAAACTTGGTAGAGCGTCTTCAGAGTGGCAGCACCAAGCAGCACTTCACGGCCCTGGAAGCGCTCTCGTCGCAAATCCGAGCCTCTACGACTTCCATGACCAGCGTACCAAAGCCGCTGAAATTCATGAGGCCACACTATGACACTATGAAGAAGGTTTACGAGTCGCTGCATGATACCAAAGCCAGGGAACTTTGCTCCGACATAATATCCATACTGGCGATGACGATGGGCGAGGGTAGAGAGTGTCTGAAGTACCGGTTAACGGGATCGGCGCTGGAATTGGGCGAATGGGGTCACGAGTATGTGAGGCACTTGTCGGGAGAATTAGCCGGCGAATGGGACGAGTTAACGGGCGAGGATACCGAGGCGATGAGCAAAAAATTGATCAGTCTGGTGCACGAGATCGTTCCTTACAACATGGCGCACAATGCGGAGACCGAGGCTTGCGACTTGCTCATGGAGATCGAGCGGCTGGATTTACTGGAGCAGTACGTGGACGAGAGCGCTTATCAAAGGGTTTGCCTCTATCTTACGAGTTGCGTGCCTTACGTCGCGGACCCAGAGAATCGTACTCTTCTTCACGAAGCGTCCAAACTCTACAAAAAATTCAATCAGTATCCCCAGGCACTGAGGCTCGCGATGCAGCTCAACGATTTGCCACTGATAGAGAAACTCTTTCTGAACTGCAAGGACTTGTAAGTTCTTCATTTTTGAAGTGAAACTTTTTTGCCCCATTTGTCGTTCGTTTAAGCATGTCCAGCGACATGGAATATGGTCAGTACATTTTGCGAAGTTACCATAGAAAATTCAAGAACATTCTACGTGTTTAAACTTTCAATTAATAACGCTCTCACGAAATCTTGATATTTGCACCTTTTGTAAAGGTTGTCTTGTTTTATTGTGTTGGTTTATTGCAAGTTAATAATAAGAAGTAATAGTATTTATTCCTTGTATACCCTTTTAAGGGAGTTTACATTAGTGCCCTTTCTACCTTCTTTACCTTTACATAGATGTTTACATCGGTTTTCTTATTATCTTACATCTATCTTAAAATTTTAGTTTCTCCAATTGCCTTACGTAGTCACATAGTTGTTTTGCCGGTTGCTTTTTCAGTTGCACCTCTATTTTACAGTCTATTTCTACACCCCTGCTCTTTTCCAACCCTTATTCCAATTTCTTTACTATCTCTCTCCGATTTCTTTACTATTTCTTTACTATCTCTTTATTGAGTTTCCCCTTCACTTCTAAACACTCGCATATGTGTCTCAAATTTTCATTTGCCTCTTTGAAAATTCTGCATTTGGAGTCTTGCTCATGTTTCTTTAATTTCTCCACTGATCGCAGCGTCTGCGATCTTTCCATATTTATTCCTGTTTTCCTATGCTTGTATTCCTTGCAGTATGTGGACACGTCAACTCTGATCCAATCGTGCTGAATTTCTTGTTCAATTTTTATTTTTATGCCTCTTTCTATTATTTTGTCTAGCTCCCTTATGTTTCCATTCCATATTGATTGCCAGGTTTCTCCCTCACCTACGTTTTGCATGGTTTCTCTTATTGCTGTTCCCCATTTTGATGGATTGCCATTTAGTCTGTCTCTTGGCATGCCTTTTAGGAATTCTATAGCTGCCCCATCTTCTCCTGCTGGTTTTCCATTCTTCATTTTTTTTAATGCCATTGTCATTTCATTCCAACCAATTTCTCTATTTGCTCTTTCCAGCCAGTTATCGCTACCACTATGCCCCCCCCCCCCCCCCCCCGCACTGCCTGTGTCGTTCCTCCGCATTCTTTCCCCCCTTCCAGTAGCTCCTGAAAGTATTCTACCCACTGCTTTGCGCTAATCTGGCTTCCTAAGTTGGCAAAAGTTAATAATAATATATTCAAGACTTAAAGAACACATGTTCACTGTAAATAAAATAAAATACAATTAGAGTATAGCATAGTATAGACACAATTATTTTAATTATGGAATCCTATTTTTTAGTAGAATTCTGTTAAGTTAATTCAGTACAATTATAAAAAAAAAAAAAAATTTATACAACCGAACACATATACTAAATACTTGCATTTTAGTAGCATTTTAATTAGTATAAACACTATTATATGAATTTTCGGTTTTTGGCCCGCTGAAGTTTCAAATAATTAACATTCTTGTGAGTTTTAATATTCGAGCGCTTTTTCAATGTTATTTAAAATTCGTGAAGTACGTTTAACCGCGCTTTGATCTTTAAAAAACAATAATGAATTTGACAGAAATATTGAACCCACTTAAACTCACCTAACTATGGGTGGGACTATTAATAATAATAAAACTATAAATAATAAAACGAGTAAACAAAATTATATACTTTTGGCGATTTCGGGACAAAATCGTTTAGGGTCATGGCAAAAAAGTTTTCTTTGCACCGTGGTTTCGTAAATCCGCACTGAAGATTTTTCCTCTTATTTTTTTTTGCTCAAAATGGTTGCAGATCGGTACAAAAGCAATTGGCGTTCATGCTCGGCCGTCAGCAGATATTTCTCGAGTTGCCCGAGTCGACGCTCGAGTACGACGACCTCATCGAGATAATGTCGAACTCTCATTTGAACAATCATTTTCTAAATCTTGCTCGGGAGCTCGACATAATGGAGCCAAAGACGCCCGAGGACGTGTACAAGTCACATCTGGAAAATTCGCGTCCCCCGTTCGGTGGTGGTCAGCTCGACTCGGCGAGGCAAAATCTCGCGGCGAGTTTCGTAAATGGTTTCGTCAATGCAGCCTTCGGTCACGACAAGCTGTTAATCGAGGACGGTAACAAGTGGCTCTACAAGAACAAGGAGCACGGAATGTTGAGCGCCACCGCGTCGCTCGGTCTCGTCTTGCTTTGGGACGTGGACGGTGGTCTAACGCCAATCGACAAGTATCTCTACTCGTCCGAGGATTACATAAAGTCCGGTGCCCTCTTGGCGTGCGGTATCGTGAATTGCGGTGTTAGAAACGAGTGCGATCCGGCTCTGGCATTACTCTCGGATTACGTGCTGCACAGTAGCAACACGATGAGAATCGGTGCAATAGTGGGCCTCGGTTTGGCCTACGCCGGCTCGAATCGCGAAGCCGTGCTCAGCCTGTTGGCGCCCGTTCTCACCGATCCGAAATCGAGCTGGGAAGTGATAGGCGTGGCTGGTCTCGCCCTCGGCATGGTGGCCGTTGGTTCTTGCAACGCCTACGTCACAACCACCATAATTCACACGCTCATGGAAAAAACGGAGAACGACCTAAAGGATACGTACGCGAGATTTTTGCCACTCGGTCTGGGTCTCTGTTTCTTGGGCAAGCAGGAAGCCGCGGAGGCGATAATAGCCGCCCTCGAGGTCGTACCCGAACCCTTCAAGTCCATGTCTACCACTTTGGTGGAGGTTTGCGCTTACGCCGGTACCGGCAATGTGCTCAAGATACAGCACCTCCTGCACATCTGCTCGGAGCATCACGAGCCCGCTAACGAGAAGGACGACAAGGCCGAACGCAAGGACAAGGACAAGGAAAAGAAGGAGGAGAAGAAGGACGAGAAGGAGAAGGATCTTAGCTCGCGTCAAGCCATAGCCGTGCTCGGTATTGCGCTCATATCGATGGGCGAGGAAATAGGCGCGGAGATGGCGTATAGAACTTTCGGACATTTGCTTCGTTACTGCGAGCCCGTCATACGTCGTTCGGTACCCCTCGCACTTGGTCTTATATCCGTCTCCAATCCAAAACTCAATATTCTCGATACGCTTTCGAAATTCTCGCACGACAGCGATCCGGAGGTTGCTCATAACGCGATATTCGCGATGGGCCTCGTGGGTGCTGGCACGAACAACGCGCGGCTTGCCGCCATGCTGCGACAGTTGGCGCAATTTCACGCCAAAGATCCCAACAACTTGTTCATGGTCCGGATCGCTCAGGGCTTGACCCACCTTGGCAAAGGCACGCTTACTCTGTCGCCCTATCACAGCGACAGACAGTTGCTCAGCCCGGTCGCCCTTGCCGGACTCTTGGCTACGCTCGTCGGTTGCCTCGACGTTAAGCACAGTAAGTCTAATGATCTTTCCGCTATGAAAATCCACAATTGTACTATCTAAATGTGAAACTTTCAGTAATACTCGGACGCTCCCACTACCTGCTGTACACCCTTGCGGCCGCGATGCAGCCAAGAATGCTCGTCACCTTCGACGAAGAATTGAATCCACTCGCGGTACCGGTGAGAGTCGGCGTAGCCGTCGACGTGGTGGGACAAGCCGGCAATCCAAAAACCATCACAGGATTTCAAACTCACACGACTCCGGTACTGCTGGCGTTCGGCGAGAGGGCGGAACTCGCGACCGAGGAATATTTACCGTTGACACCAATAATGGAAGGCTTCGTCATCCTCAGAAAGAATCCCGACTTCGTTCCCTAATCGCGCGGTAATACAACAATTTAATATGCAAAAATGTACTAACCTTTAATTTCTAATAAAAACAAATTAAAACGACAAAACATATGAATGGTCTTGCGCGCTTCGTATACACCGCGGTGTGAGGAAGCTCGCAAAGAAAACTCGAGAAATAGGAAAATTTCGTTTGTATTATTATTTGTAAAAAAATCCATCGTTGATAAAAAATACATTGTAAAGATTACATATAAAATGTACGTTAGCGATATAGGTACGTTAGAGTGTACTGCAGTTTCAGATTTACGCTTTGAACAAGCGTGTACATGGCGCTTGTCGAGTCGTTCTCTCTATCTCTCTCTCAATTAATCGAATTTTTACAAAATCATTCGGCAAAATATAAACACCTCAGTACGTGGCGCAATTTCCCAACGGCAAGATGGACAAATCCAAATTTAATCCTTAGCATGGCAAGCTTCGGTTTTTGTTCAAATTTACATAAGAACTGACACACTTTCGAGATTACGAATTCAAATGAAGTCATCCAAAAGTATGAAAATTGAAAGAAAATTTGTTCTTTAAATGGCAGTGAAGTTGACGGTACAAAGGGTTTGTGTATAAAAATCTGTATGCTCCTTTTCCAGCGGAGAAGAGAGATGTGTAGCATCAAACCAATAGGATTGTATCTCCTCTCCGTCTATCATAAGCCAGCGGTTCCAAGCCGCCTTTCCATTTGTCCAACAAAAAATGCGAAATTCCGCAGGACCGGCGATCAAAAAAACATCAATGACTGTCATCGAAATTTTTCAAAAGTTACGAATATGTACGAGGCAAAAAGAAGACAAGTATTGTCAAAATAATTGCACTTTTTCCCCAATTTTCATAGACCCATACAAACCCATCAAAAAACGAAAAAAAAAATCAACCAGTTCCTGATTTAGGACTTTCGACACCGAAATTGTTCGGCAATATTACAAACGACGAAAGTCCAGCTTTTTCCAACTTTTTCAACGTGGCTCGAGTTCTTAATATGTATACGTATGCGGACACAAAAATATAAAGATGTATTTGTTATAGGACACTGATGTACCGCAAATTCTCTCGCAAAATATGTCAGAGCTCCCTCGTTTTCTCTTTCACATGCACGCACACACTCACACATCCACAATTTCACAATGATCGGTGCGTTCAGCGATTGGCACACACTCGAGGTCAGCTTAAGATTCTACAATCTCGTAGACAGGTACGAACAATACTCTCGCGTTCTGTTATTGAACAACTTCGTTTTGCGAGGAATAAGTTAAAAAAATAAAAGAAAAACTGCAACTAGGATATGATAATCGTACACCGGGAATACGACGGGAAACCCTCAAGGCATCTTCACTGATACGATATCCTAAAAACTATACCTTACAAAATAAATTGTTAAAAAATAACAGAGGATCTTTAAAGAAAAAAAAAAACATCACGCGCTCTAAACGTAGCACCGTGCTTCGAGGAAGCGACATCAAGAATTAATACGAGACGAACAAAACGCCCAAAAGACAAATATAGAACGAATCGAGTCGTGTTACGAGTTAACAAAAATTGGGCTCCATGTCGCGATGTACGGTTACAGGAGCGAGCACGTGGTGCGGCGAGCCGAGATGAGTCGTGGCTGAGCAAGCTTGAGGAACGTTGCGTCGCGCGATTTCCGGCTCCGCGTTGACGCCGACAACGAGGAGTGGTTCGACGAAGGTTTGCTGCTCGGAATCATCGTGCGGGGTCATTGTGCTGTAGCCGTGATCGCTGTCACCACCGGGCGGTCTCCGATAATTTGTTGACACACGATAAGGCGATATCGGCGCGACGCTTTCGGGCAGTAGCGAGTCCAAATTGTTCTTCGACTGCTCGAATTCCATGGGATCGTTGTCCGCGTCGAGGTGGGTCATTCGTAGATTGTCGGGCGACGCGTGAATGTGTAAACACTGATGTTCAAGTCCCGATTGTACACTGCGTAGTCGATAGCAGAAGAGCGTAATACCGAGGATCAGAACTATAGCGAGTATTCCCCCGGCTACTGGACCAATCGATGGCCATTCTCGAGAAACACCCTCGTCCGTGGATTGCGAATCTGCAGATGATAAAGCAAATTAATCAAGCGCTGTTTCTTCCTCGCGAGTTGCGACCCTGAAATGTTGAAAAAGCGAAGAAACTCACTGTAGGAACCATCGGCGTAAGGAAGAAAAGATCCGAGAACGCCTTTGAAGCAGAGATTCATGTCCGAACAGAAGGGTCTCTGCATGATGGTTTCCCCGTCGCTGTCGATCGAACACCACTGACAGCCCACGATACCCATGCACTCGCTCTCGATCTCGTAATTCTTGCAATTTAGAGCGGGACAGGGTTTCAACGTGGCGAGTTGGGCCCAATCGGCGGTCGAGCTGAGGCCTTGCTCGTACGGGGGCGCACAGGTCTCCAAATGGCTCGTATTGGGTTGCGTGCATCCAGCGGTATAGAGGGAACACTCGCACGGGCATTCGCACTCCGTTTGCTCCATTCTCTTGCAATTAAGGCAAAGTCTGTCCATCTGTGCCAAGAGCCAGTTCGTGAATAGCTTGCGCGAGTTGGGAGTAAACGAAAAAAAAATCAGCAATGTGAATTACGAGACTCTCACCGTACTGCAGGGACAAAAAGCTCTGAGGCTACAGGTCTCGTTGATTATCCCGAGGAAGACGTTCGTGCCGGGAACAGCAGCGACCTGATACTTGACGCAATGTTCACCGTGTACGATATTCGTCAAGACTTCGTCCAGCGAGGTATTGAACTGATAATAACGTTGGGCGGTGCCGTCCAAGTGATTGGCGCAAAGCTTCTTCTTGACGAACAACTCGTGATTGAGAATGTCATTGGCGACGAGAAGCTCTTTGTGCGTTAGATGCTGTGGTTGCTCGAGTTTGCTGCCAGGCTCAAGAAGGGCGGCGTGAGAGACGAGCCAGCCCTTGTCGTCCATGAGGAAACACTTGATCGTCGACTCGTTGCAGAATGGAAACATCTCGCGGAGCAAACGAGCCACATAGCTCATCGGCAAATCCATCGACATCGTGGCGTAAACGGGATCGTCGTTCGAGTGCAGAGCCGCGGCACGACCCTCGTAAATCGTGTGGCTAAGACTAACCACATAACCGGCACCTCCCGCGTCCAGGTACGGTGGTGTAAGTATAATTTTACCCGGATGTTCGAGACTCTTGACGTACCAAGCTCGTCTCATAGGGTCGAGACTCGAGTCTAGTACCATTCCCGGATATACGACGAGAGCACCGCTGTCCGCGGCCACCACGTATCTGTCATTTTTTACATACGTTATCGCGATATAAAAACAATCATTACGAATGGGTATTTTTTGTGGTTTTTTATGTACGCAAATTTGTACCTCCGAACGATAAATTTGTGAAAGGGACTGTCAACGTGACGCTCCTTGAAGTGATCCAAGATCTGCGCGAGCGTAGCAACGTCCGATCTTACAGACGCACGTAAGCCGGGATTCGTCAGGAGCCTCGTCGTGTCCTTAATGTAAGCCATGTAACTCTGCACGGTCACCACCGAGCCAGTTTCCAGTAGCTCCAATTGTTCCATCGGCGATTTGAAGCACCACGGCGACAGATAAACTACTCCGGTGGCTATAGAATTGAGGCATTTTTTTCTCCTTTTTCCTGATTGAATTACCGACTCGTGAAAAAGTACGATGCATCGAATATCTTACCCAGAGTGGCGATGTTATTCTGATAAGAGCACAGATCGTCTTTGCTGATGAGCGAGTGAGGCTGAATGAGATCCAATCGATGGTGCAAAATATTTGACGGCAAACGCGGCGCAGTGCGAGATGGCGAACGGGGCTCTTCGTTATTCTCGGAAACGACGCAGGCTATCAGGTCCCGATAGGCCAGATGCATCCATCTGAATTGTCTCTGAGCGAAGAAAAATTGTCTATACATTGATTGTGAAAGATAGTTTGAAAATTGATAACTTTTGCACATTTTTACCTTAATCCCGAGCTCGTTCGTCGCTTCCAGGGTTCCTTCGGTCTCGTTGATCATTCTGTCAACGTCCACGTTTTCCATATCTCTCAGGTGTACTTTGAGCGGTTGTTCGGGCAGTGTTTCGACCCGAGGATAATACTTGTGCATCCAGACTATTCCTTTCTTGTCGAAGAGGATCGAGTAGACGTTCGGTCCAGCGTTGAAGTACGTGAAGTCTTCGAGAAAATCGCGAAGTTTCACGTCCAGCGAGAGGAGCGCCGTGTTCGTTATGCGGCCGATCGAAACGGTCATAGATTTGCCGTAGTGCTCCAAATAAGGATCCGAGAGATAGTAACTCTTCTTGTTTTCGTTCGGACACTGAAGACCGGAAAAAAGTCTAGCCAACTCGTAGCCCAATACGTTCTCCGTTGGCAGCGTGATAATGCTACCGTTTGACGACGTTTCCCTTATGTTGATGTGAGGCTTTAGGTCTGCTTGAAAAATAAAGATGACGGTAAAGAACGTGTGCCGAAATGAATCTTTTTTTCTTTTTAAAGTGGAACTTTTTTCGTCCCGTTTTTCGTTCGGTTACGCAACTTTTCATCGCTCAAATGTTTTTTTTTGTCCTGAATACGTTAATTATCATTATTGAAATAAAAAAATGGAAAAAACATTTGTACCGGCGTTTATTTCCATTCTTATCGACTATTAATAGCAAAAAAATATCACTTGCACCGTGGTTTCGTAAAACCGCACCAAAATTTTCATATATTACAATATAAATAAATTTACTACCTGTATCAAATCACATTGAATTTTCTTATATTCATTCATATCATGATGCTCGTAATTCACTGTCCTTATTGTATCTTATCATTGATTTTTATATTTGTACCCGAGAGAATGAGCACCGTTCGCAGTTGCGGCGTCAACCGGACGTTCGTGATCGTATCCACGATATTTTTAACGTTTGACACATCATCCAGAGTGTTCGTCAAGTGTATCATCACCACATCACCGACGAGGTCAGCCGTCAGAGCCCGGAAGTCGATATCGAGCGTTTCATTAGCATCTGCGAAAACAATCATTTTGAGCATATGACAAGTGCAAAAGTACCGAAAAAAAATCTCTCTCACCAGTTCTAGCGATGCTGTCAACGTGTCGCGCCAATTGAAATTTATTGATATCGTTGGCTCTCACAAGGCCTCTACGACAGTGTATATGACCGCATCCTGCTAAACCGACTACTGTAACGTGATCCAACTCGGACAGCATGTCGACTATTGTCTTGGCGGTCACTTGAGCCAGTGCCAAATCACCCTCGGACATGAAAGTTCCGTGCTCCAAGAGGAGAATGACATTCTTGGGCTTATCACACTGCGAGAGCAAGAGCGGTCCGATGTTGTGCGCCAAGCTGGCCGGTCCGCACATCAACCCAGGATATCTCACTGGCAGGACGTGAAGATTCTTCCACTTGCCGTTCTTCACGTTTGTCACCAGAGCTGCGGCACGTAAAGAAAAATGATCATTGGTGCAAAAAATTGAGAACAGTTGTACCAACCTTCTTCTATCAACGAACAAAGATTGGCGGACTGTCTCGCAGAGCGTGCCGAATCTACGCTCCCATCCGGATAGACGTAGTAACGTTCGTTCAGCAATATGTCCTGTATAGCCTTGTCGCATTGTTCCAAAAGACGATCGTAAGAGCTTAGCTTGGTGTCGAGTCTGTCCACCAGATTGCTCAGCGCTTTGTCAGAGCTCTGTACAGTCCTAGCGAGGTCCAGCCTGTCCAGCATCTCTTGGAAGGCGGTCAAGCCCAATTCTTCGGTGCCTATAGAGCGCAGAGCTTTGGAGAAACGTACGACTATGTCTTTGAGACACATACCGGCCAGCGGTTCTGCCTCTACTTGCTTCCGCAGCGGCCTACGAATTTGACACACGTTGCTGCCACCCGTGCTATTTCTCACGCTGGCGACGATCGACAATTGCACGAGTAAGCCGAGCGAGAGGTATACGCTTCTCGAGGGCAACATTCTCAGTCGCGACGCATCGAACGACCCAAAGTGTTATCAAAAAATATCACGCTCTCTCATTGCGCGGTTCGATGGGCAAAAAAGCTCGTTGAGGTTTTTTTTTTCTAAATGAAAACGATACGAAAATAGAAGGGCGCAAGGCGATTCGGATCTCTCGTTGGATTCTTTTATTATTCGTGCGTCATCACTCCTACGCAAGGAACGCGCGAACTTTCTTGTACATGTAGACGCGAACATGAGGTAAACGCCGATTCACACAATTTCTTTCAAACACAGAAGATTCCATATACTTTCATGGTTTCAAATTGTCCGAGTGTACAACACAGTGTGACGCTTTAAAAAAAAAGTGCTAAAACGCATTCAAACGAGAGATACGCGCGGGTACGAAAAAAATGGCGTCGCTTTTTAGGTTAGGGACGTTCCGTAGAAAGGACAGTACGCGATCGGTGCAGAGTAGGGAGATCTCCGATGGTCGGGTTTTCGGTGTACCCCTCAGACATTTTCGACATCTTCGTTCATCGTCCCAATTTTTACAACGAGCAATCAACAGCATTTCATCGTTCTTACGCGAATAATTAATTCTAGCATTCGGTTAAAAAATTCAACAAATTTTTTTTTGAAAAATCATTTCGGCTGCCGTATCATGTCGCTGTTGTCACTTGTAATCGCAAAAAAAAATAATCCAGCCTTCCGTCTCCAACATAAGTTTTTATCTATGCGCCGCGATCTTTCAGTTGCCATATTGAATTTGAATTGCGGCGCGAAAGCATTCACTAGGCGCTTGAAATTAATAAAAAATTGCATTTCTTTTACTCAACGATACGCGTGTGACAATTGCAACGCGAATCGTAGCGTGAAAATTCGGAAAAATTGTTGAAATCATTTATCCCACGAGAAACAATCAAACTTGTATCATTCGTATAGTTTTATTATTGTATACAGTCGTGCGATTCGCATATCGCTTATTTATCAGGATAGTATTACACAACCATTGTCTCAGCTCGCACAACGGTCGTCCATTATTATTTTTTGTACAAAATTTATCTGGCTATCGCAGTGTCTGTTACGACGTAGTCGAATATCCTCTGCGCGTGAACGTTAAACAAAAATCATAAAATTGCTACACTCGTTCTGAATCACTTTTAATTTTTCTCGCACGTATCCACATACATTGATCGGTCAAGCGTTCTTCGGGTTCTTAGCGCAAAGAAATTAACGAAAAAAAAAGAAAAGAAACACATATATATATATATCATTATTATTACATCTATTGAGCCCACGTCGTTTGTCCTTGTATAGAAATTGTCAAAGTAGGAAATACGAGAATACGGTCAGTGGTATACAAAATGGAGTCAGCATGAGAGTCAAATAAAAAGACGATTATAATAATAATAGTAGCAGTAGTGGCGTTGAGCTAATCTTACATCTATGGGGTATTTCCCGTATGAGGGAGAGAGAAAATGGTTTTTCTTAGCTTCAATTATTAATCACCGTCTCTCTTGACGTGAAAAAATACCTTAGAATCAATAAAGAAACGAGAATGCGTTTTTTGTCGGGAGTCGTCGTTGATTCTCCGATAGCCAGAGATCGGTTAATAAATAAATTATGTTTCATATAACGGGAACGGGACGGAGGACAGATATAGGCGAGAAAAATATGCGATCATATTTTGCTATTTCGACCGTACTCCAAAATTTGTTTGTGGTAGAAGAGTAAATACCTGTAAAAAAAAGATGAAAGATCGTCGTTATCATTGCTTCTATTATTATAATATTACTATAATTATTATAAATTATCGTATATAATAATGATATATTATACATTATATCATCATATTTTATACAGGATGAGGCAATAACTATTAGGAGTAGAAATATTTTCTAACCTAGCGGACGTAGAAGAAAACTTTTCCTACAAAAGTTGCATAGTTCGAAGGGGGCCATCGAGTGGTGGCTACGAGGTTAATCCAGGTGGAGGCGCGTAGAAGATTTTGAGGTCACCTCCATTTTTTAAAATGGGACAACTATTTATATTTTTTTCAGCATTTTATCGAGAAAGTAACATTAAGTTCAGACGCCAATTTTTAAGATGATCGAATAAGATTTAGCCTAAAAATCGATAAAACAGGAATTTCAATGTATTAGCCATAAAACCGATTTAAAAACGCTGCAAACACTTCTATAAAATGTGCTCAGAGTGATGGCCACCACTTTTAATGGACGCTTGCAATCAGTTTCGCATTGATTGTATTCCCTTATTAATCATGTCAGACTGTATTAACAAGCAGGTTCTCATCGCGGTTTCAATAGCTTAATACTAAGCAAAATCCAGGTAAGTTGTACAGCTTTGTTTGGGCTAGCGTGATTAATAAGACAACCCAATCAATGGGAATCAGATTGCAAGCGTGCATTGGAAGCAGTGGCCATCATTTTGTGCACCTTTTATAGGCGCAAATATTTAGATCGCTTTTTTTAATTGATTTTACGGTGAAAACATTGAAATTTCAATTTTATCGATTTTTTATACTAAATCTTGATCGATAATGTTAAAATTTGGTTATTTTTTCTCCAAAGTCTGATAGGTTGGAAAATATTTCTACTGTTAATACTTGTTGCTTCACCCGGTATATTGTAATATAATATATTATATACTAATACTAGTAATATTATTATTATTGTATGTAGGCCTGACTCACCCCTCGCTCGTCAACACATCCTTGAGTCTTGCCTTCGTAATGAGATGATCGTCACACTTGAACCACTGATCCCTCTGCTGTCGTATGAAAGCCGTGTAATGTCCAGTCTCGAGGGAGCCCTCGTGATTGATAACGGCAAAGAGGGAATATCTGTTGTCGCTGAAAGCTCCGTCCTCGCCATTTTTAGCCAATCGATCGATGGTAGAACTATTGTTATTGCCGTTGCGCCTATGAGACATAAATGGTGTCATGTCGAGTTGTTCCGGAAAGGAGATAAAAGTCGATATCTTCTTGTCCTGAATGCTCGAGTGTTCGAAACGCTTGAGATGAAAGCTGGCGACGATCGGCAATTGTTTCATGGTGAGTTGTTTCGTTGATTCCTGATAGGTCTGACACTTGCTGCATTTGATCTTGGCGCTCGAGCCGAGATGCTCGGCCCGCGTGAATCTCTCGAGGCAATCGAGCAACGAGGTCGGTGGCCCGTTACTGTCGGAACCGGTCGCACCAGCCGTGGGCCCGAGATCGAGGGATATGTCCCAAAAGGGATCGATCGTGGTCGATACTCCACTGGAGAATGAAGATGGCGTTGAAATTGTGCCTTTGAGATTTTTGGGCGTTGAAAAGAGGGTTTTTTATTTTGTCGGTGCAACTTACTTGCAAGATTGACACACGACGTCGCTCTGCAAACCACCGGTGAATATTTGATCGATTATGCAATTGCAATGATGCGGATTGTCCTTGACGAGGATCGGCGCAGCCTCGCAGTGTCGGTGCAACACATCGAGGGTAGCTATGAAAAACTCGTGAGCGTCCTGTTGCTCGTAACCCGCCAGGTGCCTCGCGTGCGTCCATATCAGATGCAAGAGTTTGTGGAGGGTCAGGGGCGCCTTGCTGCCGGAATAGAATTCTTGAAAGAGATGAGATACCTCGCATACGAGACAACGGCTTGGCTGCGGGCAGTGATGACGGTCAGCTAGAAAATAGTCTCGCAGCAGAGGTGTGTGCGTGAGCGCCTGTACTATGCAGTTCATGAAACACGTGCTTCCTAGATTGATTAAACCCCTCAGACCTGCCATAACACAAAGATGTTATCAACGATTCCTCCCTACAAACGATCGTATCAATATATATATATATTTTTTTTTGTCACGCTTCAGTACCGATTGTCGAATTCTCGATTATGCGACGACGTCGCGGATGCTTTCTCAACAATTCCGCCTCTATCTGAGTCGGCTCCCAAGCCCGGTAGAATTCTCCTAGGCTCAGGGACTTTGCAGATTCGCTCCATTGCGCCTTGGCAACGGCGAGGAGTTCTCGATCATAAACGTAGTCGCCGCATTGAAAGCACAGAATGTTGCCGTAGCAGAGATCCACCGCTGTAAAGTTGGATCGAGATAGGATCATTTTTTGTACACGAGATTTGAAAAAAAATGCCAAGTTTCCAGAGGAGTCAGCTTACCCAAAAAATGCTTCTTGTTCTTGGCGTGCTCCTGGATGTGGCCGTTGCCGTAACAGCCAAAAAATATGCAATGGAGACACGAGTGGAGACGATCCTTGTATGTCTGACAAGTGTGACAGAGACAACTCACCGCCTGAAAGATTGGAGGATGTTACTATCGGATCGGGTGGATAATTCGAAGATATTTATTAAAGAAGTTCATGATAAATTTTTGAATAGTTTAGAAAATTATTTATTTGTAATTGTTTCAACAAAGGTTCGAGAGATGCTGCACCATTTTTTCAATAAATATGTTTCCTAAAATTATTATGAGAATAGAAATTATTTATCACGATAAGATTAAAGATTATATATATATATATATATTCTCTTAGGTAGATGAAGCTCAGCAGCAATAAAGGATTTCTGTACGACCTCGAATCGACCTTGTAACCGACTGCACTATATAGTAATACAGTCTCACGCATTTGTACATTACAATTATTTATTACAATTTTTTGACATCATCATCTCGTCGCTGAGAACGAGAGCCACTTGCTCATCAAAAGAAAGTTTGGTTCATTTCGGGTTCCACAGGTATTTAATGCCCAATTTTAATTTGGGCATAAGCCCGTCGTGTCCGATCGTGGATGATTCGTGGCCGATCGTAGGAACGCGATCCTTGCGCATGAGTACATATGAAAAGAGGGAAAAAAGTGATGTAGCGTGCGGATGACTGAAGCGGGGAGGGGCTCGAAAAAAACTATTCGCACGGAGATAGAGTAAAAGAAAGAGATAGAAAAGTCAACGTGGCCGTGCGAAATGGACATTGAAACGTGTGCGGAACCGGTGTAATAAAAAGAGACAGAGATAAAATAAGAAAAGATAAAAAGAGATAGAAAAATGCTTCAACTCGATTTTTCGAGCTCGCTCAGATAAATCAAACAGAAAAAAGTTAACATTTTATTCCGACGCTCAAGACCTTGAAATTGGCATAAATTTACAGAAAAAAACGTGCTACACGCGAAGAAAATTGGCATTTTATTTTATTAATATTTTCGAGGCTTGTCTAGTCGATAAATTTCTCGATATTTGTAAGCGCAAAGTTTGTACAGAGAGAGAGAGACAGAGAGAGAGAGAGAGAGCGAACTGGCGGATAAAAAAGTGGGCGAGAAGAGTGAAATTACGAAAAAAAAGTAGGGTAAGGAAGGGTCCCTGTATTATCGGCATTTTCGCACCTTTCTCACGCGTGCCTCGGCCGAGGTGCTCGTCACGAAGTAAGAGTGTATAATTTTGTACGGTTGTATCCCCTTCGCAGCTTTGAAATTATTCAAGTGTATGCATCCATGGTCGCTCATCTCAGTCCTAATTTGACAATATTTAATACAAAGATCGCCCCCGCTGCTGATCGCCGATTCCCCGGGTTACCGAGCTCGGCTGCTGCGGTGGTGCTGCTGCTGCTGCTGCTCGCTTACAGTCGCTTTCCGCGTTCAGCGGCGAGACGACTGAAGCACAAACGTATCGCCGGCCACTGCTCCGCAATCGTTAATTTTTTTTTCGTCTCGTCACGCAGCGTTTCGCGAGCTTGGGGATTCTCGAGTCGGGACAATTCACAAATTGTTCGAGACGCTGGTAATTGTCGAATAAGGAGGAGAAGGAGCAGCAGCAGGCGGCCCGATTGAACAACAAAACGGGCCTGAACCTGGGATATTGGTCGTCGTTCAGAGGGGCGTAGCACGCTGGCCTTGGCAGGGTCGCGCGTGGCGTTGACATGGAAAACCTCGTGAACCTCTGTGTACAAAAATTAACCGTTTTGCTCGTTTTTCATCGAATCAATCGTTTTCTAGGCTTCTCGGTGTTCGCTCCGGAGAAGAGGCTGTGGGGGAGTGGGAGAGTACTCGAATGTCCTTAGCTCCGAACGTGCGGCTGTTTTTTTTTATTTTTTAATTTTTTAAATTCTTTTTCTTTATTATTCAATTTTCATTGGCATCGAAGTTGCGTCGAATCTTGCTTGTTAATAACAATTAACGAGACGCATCGAAGTTTGTGTTGACGCAAAGCCTCCCCCGAGCTCTCAACGTCTCGTCACTGAACAATCCTCACCGCGCACCCACACATTATCACGCACCTATGCACGAGACACGCACGCCCGCACACACACATACACCGGGCTCTCTCGTGGCGGTAGGGAGACAGAGAGAGAGAGAGAGAGAGAAAGCAGTGTTTTTCGGGGGGCCCGCACGTTTCGACACCCGGGCGCTCACGGACACCAGCCGGTCACTGCAGCCACGCCGGTAAACCGTCGAGACCCCCCTCTCCAACACTCGCGCAAACGCTTTTCCCTCTCCGCTGACTTTTCTTACACGCTTGCCAACTCCCACGACCGTGTTTCAGGGCCGAACGCACTCGGGGGCGCTGACGCGTTGCTCGGGAAAGAAAATTTGAAAATTTCATACCGGCGCGTACATCGTAAGCACTGTTGGAACTTCGAAAGATTTTTCTTCAGAGATTTTCGAAAATCTGTGCCGAGTATTCGGATGGTGTGAGACGGGAGAGCGGCCGTGATGCGCTGGGCGAGGGCTCCACGGCTTCCGCTATAGGTACAGGCCTGGGCAACGCGAAATTCCCCGGGCGCCAGTTTCCCCTTAACCGCAAGTAACAGCTGCTCGAGTCGACACATCGCGGTGCAATATCCATTTGGTCCTACCCCCTCCGAGATTTTTAGCATTTTAAAATTTATTTTATTTAACATCTTTCGTCCGCGTCATCCTTTTTCTGTATTTATTTTTAAAAAAACCAATTTAATTGCATCGATTTTTCGCAGCTTCGATGTATCGTTGACTTATCAACCATTGAACATTTCAAATTTTCAGACCGAGAATGAATTATCAGCTCTAGAATTTCTTTGCATTTTTTTGGGTAATATCTGCTTGCATTTCAAGCGTGATTATCGTTATTGGCAAGAATTTGCTTGCTGTGCAACTTTGTGCCATCATGTGGCGGTTGCTCTGCCACTCTCAAGCCCGACCGATAAAACAGGCACTGACCGTACGACGCCAGCGCCAAAACCACGGGCGAGAAAACAAACGCTCGTACCTCGCTCACCGTACTAGTATTATATAGTCTAAGTGCCTTCCGATACGCCATTATCAGTAGCACGTACGTACCCTTCTCACATCGTTCATCTCTCGTACAAATCCATTGTTATTTCAACTGTTTGAGAATAAATATTTATTTCGTGTTATCGGAGTTATTTCCTTGAACATTTTGTGTGGGCTTTGGTTCCCATAGTCAGCAGACGTGTTCCGCCATCTACCGGCTTTCCTCTGAAGCTTGATGCAGTCTGTCCGTCGGTAACATAGAAAATTGTAGGTGCTAACGAGTCCGCTTCTCACCGACAGTAACAAATACTTATAGTAAAGTAAAGATTTATCTTACCTTCGGACGATAAGCCAGAAGCCGACAAAAAAGATCCCGCGGCATTGGTTTTCGCGCCGTATCGACAACTCCGAACATATGTATATACATTTAACGATTTATTTAAAATCGCCGATTAATTTGTATTTGTGGACAAGGTTGATGGAACAGACGGCAATACGCGTGATGACGGTATCGATGACAGTTTTATTAGCTCGTTCAGCTGCATACAATGTGTATAACCAACGGTGAAGTATACATGATAATCCGAGTACGGAAATTACATTATAATTAGACATAAATCATACAACGTGAACTATACATATCTATAAATAAATCGCCCTACGATTTACCATAAAATCTAACCTGTCAAATTCGAATTTCTGCTTGGCTACTTCGATAGAAAATATATTAATTTTATTCTCTATATTATCCATCTTATATAAATATATAAGTGCGTGTACGTTTTGATCGAAGCAGTACCTTTATTTTTTTTTTCAACTGTACGCCTGCGCTTATCCCTTGCATTTTCTTATTAAAAAAATCCTTGAAAATCATTTGATCTCTAGTCTAAAAATACTCTACTTTATATTTCGGAATAACGCTTTCTCCCCGTGCTCAGCACTTTCCAAGCGTTATTCATTCACGAGATAAAATCTGCTTTTTCCGTAGTGCATACAAGGGTAACTTTTTTCCGCAGTGAGCCTTACTAGCGTGTGCATTACACTGACGTTTTTCTTCTCTCGTACGAGCCAAAAAACGATATATATGATATTAAAAACGAGCCCTTTGGATTTGCGGTAAGAATACAATGCTCGACAAGGCAAGGTATCGACCAATGGTTGGCGGTAAGCGTCGAGACAAGTAAAAAAAAGTGTGTAAATAAATATGATTAAACAAAGTTTATTGAAACGATGTGCGTTTTGTTCTTTTTGTTGCTCCCTTGCATGCTGCCGGATATATTAGTAGACACCGCACGGTGAGTCGTCTTTTATAGTTTCATCCCATCCGGCATACAAATACAAGCGCTGGCAATATTTCTCTTGGGTCTTCATCGCCACACGTTGTCTCCTTCGCACGTATAACGCAACGATGGAATCCCCACGATACATGCACAGAAAGAGAGGGAGACATAAAAATTCCAATTTACGTCCGTTCAAGGCTTCATGATCGTTTCTTTCCTCTTGTACCTTTTTTTCGCACACTCGCGGATATAATCGCGCATCGTTCAGTGCCGCGCGCGCGTACGCGCGATACATATGTATACTACACACTCGGGAAAATTAATTCTGGATAGACGCACGCAGTGTTCGCATGAGTCACGCTTGCGCTCAAGAATGCCACGAAAGAAAGAAAAAAAAAATAACTCATCGCTCTCATGTAACAATGATCATAATGATAAGAATTGTTTTCATTATTTGTAATTTACAATTATGCCAATGCTAGTTTCAGGCTTTTTCGTGCTGGTAAAGAGAGTGAAAGCTCGCGCGCATGGTGAGAATGATTTATTTTGATTTTAGAAGCCGGAAGGTGTAACACCGAAAAAGAGCAGCGAGAGAGTGAAAAAGAGGGAGAAAAAGATAGCGATATTAGATTAGATTGAAACAGGTTTATTAGTGCTCGAGGACCAAAACGTTCTCTGGCACACAATTCTCATACGTGCAGTAGACAAAAAAAAATACAAAGAAATAAAAATTAAAGCTCAATACAAAAGCAAAGAAAGATGACTCTATATAAACAAAAGAAATATATGATAAAAAACGCAAATGAAAAAAAAAAAACGCAGATGAAATACGCAAATAAAAATAAAATCGCAATAGAAAAGAAAGAAAAATGTACAAAAAATAAAAATGCAAAAAAAATGTTTACAAACTATATACAAAAACAAAATAAATAAAGAAGAAAAAGTGAATCTATATAATGTAAAGAAAAACAAAATATAAAGAAAAAAATACAAATGAGCATAACAAAGAAAGGAGCACATCACTATAAACCATTAGAAAGAGAGAGAGAGGGAGAAAGAATGAAGTATAAATCGGACACGATTGTGTACGTGTGATACTTTCACACATATATAGATGTGTGTGCGTAAGTGTGTGTATGTGTGTGTGTGTGTGTGTATTTACTGTCTAATCACGATAATAAGAATGTCGATCACGCGAATAAAAAATGAGCCATACTCTTTCCTAATTACTCGGATGGATTAAAATCTCGACCAGGTAATCTCTGTCGTCCTGCGCATACGACCGGACATGACGGAAATCGGCGAGGTCCTGACACACATAAAAAATCTACTCCCTCTATATATATATAGGGAAGTAAATGATTTTTAACTGTGTTCGCGAGCTCACCGATTTCTCACAAGAAGATTGCGTACATTGACTCGCGGTTCACGGCTATTCGAATCGTTCCCTTCTTTTTGCATTGAAACTGCGGCATGACACATACGAGGCGCATAATACAATGCGTATAGAGAAATAGAGTCATTCACATGCAAGCAAACAAGCTCGGCCGCGAGTCCATTGTGTGTACGCGGCGATTCTTTGGAAAACTGGGACAAACGCGGGGACCCAAAGAGACCCCGAGGGGAGTATTAGAACATTGCGCGAATGCGTGCAGTACATATGTACAGCGGCGCGTCGCTGTGTAACTCGCGCCCGCGCGACAGGGCGTAAACAATGGTGGGAAAAAAATTGCTCAGCGGATGACTTCTGCACCATTCGTGTTACGTGTGTGTGTGTGTGTGTGTATGTATGTGGGTGGAGTGCTGAAAAGCAGAAAGTCGTAAACCGCATGTACCGAATCAAGCGATGTTTCGTACGAATGTGCCTTCGAGGCTCTCGTGTGGACAAAAAAAGAGGGCAGAAAGTTCAGCGAAAATTATGAATTGGTGTTTTTTGTTTTGTTGCCGTAACCAGTTACGTTTTCGACTAATTTTATTATATTTTCTATGTTTATTGGCATTACGGTAATTCGGGAAGAAAAATTACAAAGATGGAAGAATTGTGTGCACACGCTGGGAAGGCTAGCCCGCGTTTATTCTCCTCCGCGTCCACTCCGCGCGGACTTTCTTCGGTAATACGCGACTCTGAGTTACATAAATTGCGTGCAACATCATCGTTAACCTCGCGAGGTCTTCAGCCGACGAGTGCATGTATCGATTACAGCGCCCTCTGGTGTTCTCTTTGCGGAACTCTCTCGAGCAATTGATCAATTTGCGTACTCGCGATACACGATCCCGTGAATTATTAATTTTTTTCTCGCTCGCTCTTATAGTTTTTCCAGCGCCTTTCTTTTGCATGGAAAGACTCTCTCTTAATACTCTTGTACGATGATTCATGACGAAGAGGGTTTAATAAACTCCGTGATTGGATGGCGTAAACTTTTCGACGCGTCGAGTGATCACACACGCGGGAACGATTCATATCGATCCTGGCGTTCTCTCACCCGATAATTTACGTTGAATCATTGAAATTGAATGTTTTGACCGTGTGGCTCTCACGCTGCGTATTACATACGTGATTTCCCGAGTTATTGATGCGAGATCGCGGTAAAATAGAGAAATGATACGTGAGATTCAATCGTCCCGTATTATCGCGAAATGCCTAGTATTTACACAATTCCAGAAGTTTCCGTGCCTCGTCTCGTTCGACAACAGTTTATTTTCCGTACAAGCTCCGTTAGAGCCCCAAATGCAAATTTCACGAGTCGAGATTTGTTGATAAAACGCGAGAAAAAAAAAGAAAAAAAAACAACATTGTCGATCGCGATGCGGCGGGAGTTTTGGTTCCGTTGCTGATGGCGCGGTCCCCCGGGCGGTGAACGAGCGAGGCGGATCGTCGTAATTTCGCGTTACTTCATGACGAAAGCGAGGAGCACAGCGACGCAGGTAGCGAGTGCGACCGTGACACGATCAGCGCCAGCAACGATGTCCGGTAGATCGGGCGCCATCGTATCGTTGTAATACTGATAACTTCTCGCGGACGTTTTCAAGCGTATTACCCGATAATTGGATGCTGTCACATTGACCCGACCGACGATGAAATTTTGCAGGGAATTCGTCACGCAGTAGAGATAGCCACGTTCGTCGAAGGCAAAAGTATCGGGCCACTGATTTTTCTCGTGATCGCGCGATATGAGACGTTGTCCGGTGACGAAAGAGGGCACCATCGCCGAAGCGTTCCACATTGCTATGCCGTCGTCGGCCAAAAGTCCGTAATAGAGTACACCCGTGGATGACATCATCATGCCATCGGTTTGAGACGTTTTTCGGCCCCAGTCGCGCACGTAGGAGCGTACATCGGTGACGGGACGTTTCATCAGCCAGGTTGGTAAGGAGTAGAGATAGAAGGAGGAAAGGGGTGAATAGAAGACGTGTCGTTCCCGTGCGCTTGCGGGCGACAGGGCAATACCATCCACGTGAACCGGCTGTATGACGTTGACGCTTAAGACTTTGAAGCCAACCGCGTCCTGAGCGGCCCTCATCGAGTCGTCGCGTATCTTCCACGAGGTGCTGTTCCTCAAAGAGTACACGATTATACCGGGATCGCTCTCGGCCGTGTCGGTTATGTAAGCCATTCCGCCGTCCTCGTGATCGAGAACGATGTCGTTCAGATACGAGGCGTCCGGTGGTGTCACCTCGGCCGGAAACTCGTAGCTGCGCAACACACGACCGTTGTTTTCAAGGTCAAGTATAACGAGACGGGGCGGACATCGAGCCTTAGCTTGCAGAGTCATCGTTTCCGTTCTACCAGAGTCCAAAACCCACATGCGTCCGCGGGGATCGATTTCCATGCTCTGAACAAATTGGAAAGCACGACAGTCGCCAATCTGCTGCATTTCCCAACTCGGATAGGCCTCGAGTTTCGGCTCGTGGACACCGGCGATTGGCGTTACCGAGGTGACTCCCAGCGTCACTGGCACACCCTCCTTCCACCTCGGTACGCTCAGATACATCCTATCCTTCCATATCTTTATACCCGCGATCGGATTGTTCTCGGCTATGTATTCGTTGCGCTCGAGGGCTCGGGCCTGCGCCTCCTCCGACGGCCACGCCACCTCGATCGTTTTCCAGCGGAAAATCTCCTGGAATCTTTCCTCTGCCGATACGCACGAACAGGCGACGATCGCCGCGAACCCGAGGCAAATCGTTCTCGACATTGTGTCTTTTCTCATATTTCGCTAGATTGTTTTTTTTTAATAATCTATAATTTGTACTTTCGTCTCGCGCACGTCTCGTTTTCACGTAATTGTACGTATTTGTCCGCAAAGCGAAAGTCCCCCGCGCGCCCACTTGTTTCGCGCACCCGTTGCTGAAATTTTTCCGGAACGCGCACGCCCGCGTGTACGCATAAATCTATTTTCGTCACCGCGTAGAGGATGCTAAAGATCGTATTCTCGTTGCGAATTTTAAACGCAGCGCGCCGCGAGTAACTTGGCCAAGTGTTACTCAATCACGAGAAAGGGGACACGTTGCTTTGACGAGCCTCACGGGCAGCAGGACACTACGATAAAGCTTCCTCTTTCCTCTGTACGCGAATACAGTCCTCAAATTGCTTTTTGTCAACGCGTATGTGTGTGTGTGTGTGTGTGTTTGTGTGTGCGCGTCGTTTCACGCCGAATTTTCGTAGCGCGGACTGAGGTCCATAGCGTCGGACACACTGGCTCTGACTGACTTTACGAATAATCGTGAAGCGCGCAAGAACCTAGCCGGTAGGTATACACACAACGAACTGAGAGAGCGCGACGAAGACCCCTCCGCTCATCGCGAAGAGACGTTTCGACTCTCCCGCTCCCTGAGCCCGCACTAACCTCGCATTCGTATATACCGTGTGTACGTGTATACCGTACGCTATGCTTGCCAGTCTCTCTTTGACTCATTGACGTTCGCCTTTCGTATTCTTTCCGTTTATCTATATACCTCCCCGAGCGCCCCTGCTCTTTCTCGCCTCTATGGCTTTTCTTTGTATGCGCGCCCCCTTATCGGGCGGCAATTCCCCTCGCGATCTACTCGCTTACTTATTCACCCTGTCGCAAGGGTGACAACTGGTTCCCCAATTTGGTAGTCGTTTCGCAGCTTTGTATACCGTGGTCGATTGCCGATTCAGGGGAGAAATTTGTCAGTGGGGCAGTGGGACCGGAAGTAGCTGAGTACAAAAAAAATGTATAATAGAAAGTGACGCTGCACGCTGTTTGTATATACCCTTTGATAGGCTCTCGTGGGTGGCCACCGGAAACGCGTACGCTCGTTGCACGGCGACTCTCTTGCTGCAATCATCGATCGACTCTCTTAAACAATCGCGACCTTTTCAATCATCACGATTTTTCCTTTCTTTCTTTCTTTCTTTCTCTCTCTCTCTTTGTCTCGAACTATTCTGTTATCGAGAATCGTGCCGATCATCGCGTTGACCCCCCTAATAGGTGCATCATTGTTATTGCCGAGTGAATAATAGCTCAATCAGGATATATAGGTTAGACCAGCTAATTTTTTGCGCGGGCGTTTCTCTCCATTCGTTGGTATACGTAGTTATGGGCGTTTAAAACGTAAATTCAACGATTTTTATAACGTCCCATTCGTACGTTATTGTATTTCATACGGCTGGTCGATTTGTACCGCCATCTGCTGCTATTAATTTCATGCCCCCGCGCCCCGCCCTTACTTTCGTATGAATATTCTTCGCAAGGGTTGCTTTGCGCGTTGCCGGGGGGCGAGAGAATTAATAGCTTTCGAACGTTGCTTGAATCTCTGTACCAACCGGATCGTTGCAATTTCCATCGGGGAATTTCAATTATATACCGGAGACCACTTGGGTGAAAAAACGCCGGGTAGAGTTGTTGCTTCAATCGACACCTGGTGAAACGCGCTTCAACTATACGTGCAAGAAGATTTGCAGTATTTCAATTTTCGTCTGATCATTGTCTCGGCTTTATTTATTGAACGATATTATCAATTGGAAATTTATGCAATATAGTCGTTTTTTGAGTATTTAAACGGCAGAATGTGTATATATATATATATATATATATATTTAATTAGAGAATTTTTGAAGAAATGAACCTGCGCCAACGTATGCACGGCTCGAGTAGGCAGCGCCACCCGCACGATTTAGCAGGCGATAAATAAGTCTGACGAACTCTGTTCGAGTTTCTCATTCATATATATATATATATATATATATATATAAAGATGAGAAACTCGTTAAAAGAGAAGAGATACAGAGAAGAATATACATATACGTTGCTGGGTCTTATGTGGCTTTGGAATATTTCGCTCGAAGCTAGTGTACAACGGACTCGCCACCGACACATCTTGATTCTCGTGTCTCCTTTCTTGGCAATCCCCCCTTCGTCATAAGTCTATGTACGCGTATAATTGAATTCAGATCACGTCATGGTCTAATAGCGACTGCGCTATAGTATTCGTGACGATGCGTAGAATTTGCAGCAAACGGAAAACTGAAAGCCCTCGATCGCGAGGCTCCTGCTCGCAAACTTCCCAATTAGTCGTTGTCCAATAAGGCGACGCGAGATCTTCGTCATTTTTGCTGATGAAATAAAAATGATTTTTTTAACCGGCCTGAATCCGTGCTATCGTATCGAACGCAAGTAGAAGGAACTCCTCGAGTAAAGCCCGGACGCGGACGTCGCTACCTTGACACGTTCTCTCTTTACGAAACTTCCATCGTCAGCCCCGGAAGCGGCGAGTGTATACCGCGCGTTCGTACTGTTGCTACTTTCGTCGCTCCTACGCGACCCTCGTCGCACTCCGATACGGTGTAACCAAAGCCGCGCGGAAGAAACGCGGTGGGCCTCGGTTTACAAGGTTGGACGTGTGTTTCTTCCGCTATATATATATATACGTATATATGTTTGTACAAATAATAATAAGAGAAACGAGCACGATAATGGGAAAATATAGTAGTGATGTCACGAGCCTTTTTTTCCCTCGCTTCTGCCACCGCCAAAAAACGTGCAAGATTTGTCAACAAGGCTGCACCACTCCTGTATATCCCCGTCACTCTTCTCTCGATATACGAAAGTTTCCTCCTATTATGTCTCGACTTCAATGACACCGACTCTTTGTCATTCGCTACTCTCGGATTCTCTACGAAATTAAACAGCCGCAACAACTCGCGGTTATATGCTTACGAAAAATTTTAAGTATTCTCATCGCACGCTCTTTTATTTCGTGTGGTATTTAGGAACTTTACCGTCCTGTTGTGTCATATTTCATTTCTCGTATCACAATAAACATTTAATAATAACAATAATAATAATAATAAATGAGACATAACTCGCAGAATTCGGAGGCGTTGAATTATTTTGGATATTAGCATTTTTTTTGTCCTAGCAAAAATAGGTTTTTTTTATAGGTATTTATTATTTTTTAATCGTTATTAGGCATTGTGAATAATTGTTACCTTCAGATATGTTTTTCTTGTTGGGTCATTAGTAGTCAATAATTATCAGGTGCTATTAATTTTCATCGATTAAATGTTTATTAATTAATGAAAAATAATTAATTAAATATAAATTAATAGTAAGTAAGAATTTTTAATTTCATTGACGAATCTCGCTGGTCGGTTTTAACAACTTTGACTTGACTTTGAAAATCTCTTTATTCATCAATTCTTTTTACGGCGTACAATGTTCGGTTTTTCTTTTCGACTATTCCCGTTATTCATATTTACTTGCCTGTGTGTTAATAATTGTTATTTTTAGCTAATAACCTTAGATTGAAGGTGGTTTTGTGTTCGTTTTCGGTAAAATTTGAAAAAATCCTGTTACATGTCTCGATCTTAAGGATTTCTTATTGTTGGTTTTGCATTTCTGCTTTACATATTCTTTTACTGACTATTCCTGTTTTGTAGTAACGTACTAGTCTATTTATCGTTAGGGTTTGTTCCCCCTATTATTTTTGAGGTTTGGTTTTTGTTGCATTGAAGTAAAATTAAAAGAAAAAAACCATGTTATTCATCAGTTCTTTTCGCCTTTGTACAGCGTTAGGTTTTCCTTATTGACTATTCTCGTTACATACTATTGTCTATAATCTAACTTACTAGTCTGTTAATGTTTGTTTAGTTATCTTAGTCTTATAACTTAGTCTTATAACTGGTGCTGGAGGACGACTTCGACGATGAAGAACCTGATTGCTCCGAGGATCGCCGTTCGGAAGAACTTTCCGAACCTGCTGACGACGATCGCGATTATTTGATCGACATGCGACAGCGAGGTAGGAGAGGACGAGATTGCAGATCAAAATATCGCAGGGCCCTCGGTAAAACGAGCAAAATTGGCATAGGACAACTTACGTGGGATCCTACGTGGGATTAAAATTGGACGTATCTTATGGAAGGAAACAACATTAGTATGAATTTGACGTAACTTTCAAGTTAATAGAACTAATCAGGTGTTAAAATCCACAGGTTTCTACTTGCTGAAATGGCTCTTTACGACGAGAGAACACCGCCTAAGTCGAAGAAATTTGAATTACGTACCTGGTTGTCCATCACTATTTTTATAACAAATTGAATAATAAATGAAATAAAAAAAATGAAAAAAAATTACACCCCTATTTTAATTATAACTCCCAAAATATTGATCCTAGGGTAAAAATGGTACTAACCAAAGTTGAAGGAAATAAAATTTCCTACGTGATTATTTATTACCATTTTTACGATAAACTTGATAATAAACGAAATAACTGAACATAAAAAAAAAGTTCACCCCTAAATTAAGTATAAGTCCGAAAATATTGATCCGAGGGTAAAAATGGTATTAACCAAAGTTGAAGGAAATAAAATTTCCTACGTGATTATTTATTACCATTTTTACAATAAACTTGATAATAAACGAGATTTAAAAAAAAACGTTTTTTACCCCTATTAGCAGTCTAACTCTATAAATATCGATCCTAGGGTAAAAATTATAACCACCAAACTTGTGGGGAATTACATTTCCCACAACTTTGAATATTATCATTTTCACTCTAAGGTTGAAAATAAGCGAGTTATTCGAAAAACAAAAAGAATCCCTCTTTAAATCAAGATGGCGGCAAACGCACTGGGGGGATTTTCCCGAAAATCGATATTTACACTACCAACTACCCCCCCCCCCCCCCCAAGTATAAAAAAAAATCGCTTCCCTGAATTAATTCCAGGTGAACCGAATTTTAGACCTATCTCGACTGGACTAACAGTCTTAACTACTTACTAGTCCGTTTGTGTTTTGTTTTGGTTTCCTTTGTGTTTTGGAATATTAGTTTTGTTGAGTTTTTAGGTAAAATTTGAAAAAAAAAACCCTGTTATAGTGCTTTGCTTATATCTATCTTAATTGTACCTTAAATTTACATATTTACATTTTTACAATATTTACAGTTGTTTACTCCATTATGATGTGTTGTGGTAGTTTATGTTTGATTCTGAATGGCAGCGCTTCTTTCGTTAATATTTGAAGATCTTTTAGGATTGATACATTTTTTTATTTGTTCTGTGTATAATTTAGATCTTCCTTTAATTCTTTTAGTTGTAGTAATATGTTACGCGATCTTGAGGCCTGAAATTTATAGGCATCCTAGGCCGAGATCTCTGACGAGAGACATCGCCGCCCGTAGCCACCTGACGGATTTCTCGGGCATCGCGCGGGCAATCTTACCAATCCCTCGCCATGTAAGTTTACAAAGCACGTAACTAAAGTGCGTAACGCACGTATACTTTGCAAAATACTACAAGCACCAGTTTTGTTCACGTTACGTGTCTGTTTATAACTTATATAATTCATAACCGCGCAAACAATTGGTGAAACGGGGCTGTGCCTCGATAATTTTTTTCGTCAACCTTTATGGACAAAATTGGCGAAATAATACAGCGCGCAGGCCCATAGCCGCGTTGCAATAGTGTACACGACGATTGCGGAGCTACAAAGGCGCGGATACTTATAGAGTCTTTATAGCCAACGCACTATCCGACGTTTGCGTTACGCAAGCCTTTCTGTTTCTCTACGTGTACGTGTACACACGCGACGTGGAGGAAAGCCGTGGTATCGGGGTGTATCAAAGTACAATAAGAACCATCGCGAGCCAAACGGACACGATCGCGCCCTGGGCTCGTTTCTGTACACACGTTCCCATGGAACTCTTCGCGCACGCGACGAATGACGATTTATGTTTTATTAGGACACACGCTACCGAACATTAAACGATGAACAGTGTCGATCAAATTGACGGTTTAATGATTTAAAGAAAAATGTTGGAAAAGATGGCAATGAAGGTTTAAAAAAAAATAATCACAATGAAACCAAGCCTCGGAGCTCTTTTCCACCTATGTGCCTGCGCTATGTTCCTCAATCTTATAACGGGTGTGGGCACGTTCGCGGTTTTCTCTCATTATATTATGTACGACGCGTCACTTCCCCTTGACCCGTAACGCGTTCTCGTGTCGTTGCACGGATATATATATATATCTACGGGGTTGGTGAGTCTCGTCGTCACGTTGCGTTAAAATCCGATTCAGATCTTCATTACGTTTCCTCTCGCGCTGTACACGCCTCCATCTTTTTCCGTACGCTTTTTCATATTTCTAGCAGCCCGTCCTTTTTTTGCTAATGCCCGAGGCGAATCGCCCGGCGTGATGTCTTTCCAGAACAAGAAGCTTATCGACGCAGGCCTCTGCATTGAACGGCAAAATAAATATGCTCTTAATCGTCATATTTGATCAAACCGTACCCCCGTAGCAGCGTCGATTACGAGAATATAAGCGAAGAATGATCGCATGCAGAGAAAATGCTGAATCGCGATGAGCCTCCTATACTGCCACACTTAAGGTCAAGTGTCACACCGACCGAGCGGCCATGAGTGCGAGAGAGATAGCTGATTTGCAGATTCCCAATGATTTCTGAAACGGTTGATTTTTGGGAAAAAAGAAAAGAAACACGTTCCGCTCTGTTGAACGACGAACAACGACTTTCTTTTCTTTTGCCCGAAATATGTTCCGTCTAGGAGAAAACTTGGCAGTAGGATTTTTACCGACTGGACGTGTGACACATGGCCTTAATGTAATTTGGTAATTTATTCAGAATGGTACAGTAGGGCCTCGATTTTTTTCCATTACTCTTCATATTTCGCCCCATTTTCTTTATTTCACCGAAGGGACTACCTGGTGTCGGCGTCTGCAATCCCTATTACGCGCGTCTGACACGCCGACGCGCAACAGTAACGCATGGGTCATTAAGTCCCGGGACTGACACACAGATGGCGCCGCCAATGCCATGCCGCTTTTGTATTTCGGTATTACCAACCTTCAAAAGCGTGTAAAAATTTCATGACATTCGGTTCAGTCGTTGTCGAGATTTTGAAGGTTAAGTGACGCTACATTTGTTTTTGCTTAAACGATGGTTAAAAAACGTATTTCGTGTGTTAATCAAACACTGTTTTTTAATGGGCAAAAATACCGTTCAAGCTCAGCAATGGCTTGAAAAGTGTTACCGGGAAAAGTGCCCATCAAAAACAACCATTTGCCGATGGTATGCAGATTTTAAACGCGGTCGAACAACCACCGAAGACGCGGAGCGCTCAGGTCGTCCAATTGAGGTGGCTACGCCCGAAAACTTCCAAAAAATTCTGAAAATTGTTATGTCCGATCGTAAAGTGAAGTTGCAAGAGATAGCTGACATTCTAAAGATATCAAAAGGTACCGTGTTCAAAAGGTACCGTGTGCATGACAATTTGGGTATGAAAAAACTTTTGTCCAAGTGGGTGCCGCGTTTGCTCACAGTGGAACAAAAACAACAACGAATTGATGATTCGGAGCGCTGTTTGAAGCTGTTTACGCGTGATAAAAAGAATTTTTTGCGTCGGTACATAACAATGGATGAAACATGGATTCATCACTATACGCCGAAGTCGAAAAGAGGGTCAGCCGAGTGGAGAGGAGAGCCTATTTTGAGGCGAAAGACAAATCGTTCTATAAGAAAGGCATCGAAAGTTTAGAAAAACGTTGGAATGATTGTATCGCTATGGAAGGTGACTATGTTGATGAATAAAGTCGAATTTTGCAAAAAAAATGTTTTTTTATTGGTTAGTCCTGGGACTTAATGACCCATGTGTTACGTTTCGACGCAGCACCTGCATTTCGAGCAAAAAGACATAACCTCAAATGTTATGTTTGACGGAAAATGTCGATCCGAACAACAAATGTCCTACGAAAAGTGCACGACTAGAAAGTCTACTCTTAGAAAAAAAAGTTGGATATTTTCGAAAAGATCGACGATGGTGGAAAAGTGACTGCAATTGTGATCTGTCAAATGGGGATATGACATCTGGTGGTGGAAAATCAAAATATACTTAGGGCAAAGCCTTCAATAGAAATTATACGTATAGCCATACGACGAAAGTATTTCATTTTTGCGAAAAACATGAAAATCGGTGAAAATGGAATTCGCGAAGTTTTCCCCGCGTAAAAACAATCGCAAAGCAATACGAATAAAGAGCTGAAAGTGTGTTTGCACAACTTTTCTATTGCAGGGAAACGCTCTGTGTGCATGAAAAAATTATTTTGGAAAAGTGAGAAAAAAAAACAGATCATTTAGAGGCTTGGATGAAAGCCGTAAAAATTTGAAAAGTGAATTCAGACATGAGAGTGTGCTACAATGGAATTTTTAATATTGTAATGGAAAATTGAGAAACAATTAAAAATTACTAAAAACTTTGCACTGCCAAATAATAAAAGGTACTGAGAATGGAAGGTTAGACTTACCGATTGCAATACAGTACCGTCGCACTGATCGATGGTCCCGAGCGGGTCTATCTTATCTCGCTCAGACCTTTACGCAGTAGCGTAATTGAAAGGGTCCCAGATGTACTAGCGTAACTCTCGCGTCCTCCGCGAAGTATCGTATCTCGGCAGACCCTGTTCATTCTAACGCATCTCCGGCCGCGCGTGAGATCCATCGTGTCTCCCGCAGCCTTAGAACGGCGTATCGTAACTCGCCGACTGCGATATGCTGTATCGTATCTCAGATGCACCAAAACGTTTCATCGTATCTACGAATCGCAAGTTTTCAGTAAACGCGGTTTGAAAGTTTCGCGTTCTCAAAAATAAAATGTCCCTGAATCATCACAACATTTATGTCTAAATATTGCGCATTATATGCAGAATATTTTTTAGACATGAAAGGGTTGTGAAAATAGAAACATAATATACTATTATCATAATATTCATCATATATTTCGGTCGAAAGGTCTTTGGTAGGCTTTCCCCCTGACAGCCGTCATGCTTCGACGAAAGGTCTTTCATTCAAATTATTAGCACATGTATGTGTGCTAAGAATTGGTATGGAACTGTATGAAAAATAGCTGCTTGTAGAGATATACCTAATGCATATTTTTTTCTAATGAAATTGTTTCATACTATGTAAAGTTTTCGGAATAAAATTTAAAAATAAAATATCTTGTAACTGGTAATCAATTTTTGTTTCAAATAAAATCGCGAAATCTCAGTCAATTTTCAAACGAATAGATATAGTGATAACCGTAATACAATTCTTGTGTCGCCCAATCTCAAAAGGTGTTAATAATATCATTACGATTATTATTTTTCTATATTTCATGATTAATTAATTATCTGTTTAAACCAATGAATTATTATATTATTTCCATTCACGTCATAATAATAACATACTTATAACTGTTATCGTTACATAACTTATTCTTTCATTGTAAGTCGTCGAGATTTTCGACGACTTATGATAGAGTAGAAACTAGAATGGAACTTTCAGAGCGCGGGGGGATACGATATCTTGTTTTACTTTAATTAATTACAGCACAAAAAATTATCAAAATGATTTAAAATTTTGTCTGGGCATTCTTCAAGCTCGAACGAACTTAGTAGTGATGTTTTTCAAAAATCACCAAATTTCGACTTACGATGAAACGTTTTGGTGCATCTGAGATACGATAGAGCATATCGCAGTCGGCGAGTTACGATACTCCGTTCTAAGGCTGCGGGAGATACGATGGATCTCACGCGCGGCCGGAGATGCGTTAGAATGAACAGGGTCTGCCGAGATACGATACTTCGCGGAGGACGCGAGAGTTACGCTAGTACATCTGGGACCCTTTCAATTACGCTACTGCGTAAAGGTCTGAGCGAGATAAGATAGACCCGCTCGGGACCATCGTGATGTGCTTGCATTTTTCTCCCAACCCAGCTTTACAAGAGCAATTAATGTAAAATCATCAATCTCATGGGGATTATTTCGTAATTGAGACGTTTGCAAACAATACGCTTTGAAGCTGACAGCACCGGTATGGGAAACGCCACTAACTTTACCATATTTTGAAATGTGCCCAGCCTTCAAAATACGTTCTTTTTCCACAAAATTAAGTTGTTTAGGATTCCTATCAGCCCAATCACAAATATTACTAACACTCATCATAGCATCACAGAAATTTGCACTAAACTGCATGACTATTTACGTTTCAGGGTCCTCTTCTTGCCGCCATGTTTTTAGGCTCTACCCATATGACAGATCCCAAAAGCCAAAGGTTTTGATGAAACGAGGGCAGCTCATACGTTTAGGTTACTTGATGTCCTGTTAATCAAATTGCTCATAGACGTCGGAATGCGCATGCTCCCACTATTTGTTACCACTCAACACCGCTCGAGCTACACCCCTCGGCGCGAGCTCAATCTTCTACCAGTGCTCTCTCCAAGTGGTAGAAAATGGAGATCTCACTGTACACGAATAGTGAGGGTTATGCAGCAAGGAAAGTTTATGAACGAGGAATAAAGGGCTATCGATGAGACTCGTTGATTTAAGGCCTTAGGCCACGCTAGGATTTTCCAAAAAAAAATTTTTTGTTTTTGTTAAAAATGTACCTTAGTACCTATAAAATTATATTACGAAAGATTATGGGTGTGAAAAATCTCCAAGTACTCGATTTTCGAATTCTAGCGCAATCCCTCTTGATTCATGTCGTGACTTTCTACTAACTTTAAACGCGTTTATCTCAAAACTACATTTTTCACTTGAAATTTTGACTGTATATTTAGAATTACATTTTCTGAGGCACTAGGTAGGATTTTTGTAAATTATATTGCATAGTTCCTTTTTTATAAACAATTTTCTGACGATTTTCTCATGGCATTTTATACATTTTGTTTTAGAAATGCGCCATTTTGACCAAAAACAATATATCAAAAAAATCCTACGTACTTCTATAGCTATTCTTATATATAATCGAAAAGACTTTAGTGTTTCATCATAACTGAAAAATTATAGGATTTGTTGGTCCGGCTGTTGACCTTCCAGAAATAAAGGCGTCATCGGAAAAATGCTGCACAGTCGCCATTTTGACATGTATCGCTATGAAAAAATAATTTTCTATAGTCAATTACGTGTATAATAAAACTCCTATTTTGTAATTCCGATTTATTTTATGGTTCCGCTGAAAAAAATGACAAAATATGTTCTTTTTTTGCCTCTAGAGTGGTCTAAGGCCTTAAACACTCGACACACGCGTAACACGAGTAACCGCGATGATAGATGGCGACACACGCGAGCTTTTCCGGTATACCGGATACTTGCACATTTACGCGGTTTATTCCGGTTCAGCCCGTTATAATTGAGACGACCGTGACGCTAACCTCTTTCGCATTTCGTACTGGCGCACGTATTATTGTTATTGTCGCTGTTGTGTATTTGTTTATCGGCCCGAGAACGACAGAGGCAAATTTTCGATCGCATAAAAACATGACGCACGCGGAGGTGCTAAATGTGTCATAGCGGGCAAACGGGTTTTCAGAAATAAACGAATCGTTCATCCTGACGGGATATAATATCTGAGCATTCGGGGAATTCGATCTTGAAATATTTAGCACGCGAAGTTTGCTAGTAATTAAGAACACGTTCTCAATTTCAAACGTTAAATTTTCTATACGACTATTACGTCGCTAGAGATACACATAACTCCCTATGGAACGCGTGTGGCTCGTTCTTGCACGTATCGCGCGTTTAATTCTATCCATTTTCATCGGGTGCATCAAGTCAAATTTTTGCCCCGAGAGTAAGGAAAAAATGATGGTCGTGACGGTAAATATTAAATTCTATGGAAAAATGATAATATTATGTGGTAAATAAAAGATTGTGCTGCGAGTGCATGAAAGAACGAAAAAGAAAGAAAAAGAACAGGAGGAACATAGGCACTAGCACCATCTGTTTTCTAATTATCTAATGAATTACTGTACAAGAGCACCGTGTCCCAAAATGTATCGAGTTGTCTTGGCTACCCACGCGTGCTTTGTGCCCCCCTCGCCGCTCCATAATCTACTCGCCTGTCTGCCAATTTGTCACTAGATTTATCCAAGTTTCTTAAGGTCAAGTGTCACACCGACCGAGCGGCCATGAGGCCGAGAGAGATAGCTGATTTGCAGATTCCCAATGATTTCTGAAACGATTGATTTTTGGGAAAAAAGAAAAGAAACACGTTTCGCTCTGTTGAACGACGAACAACGGCTTTCTCTTCTTTTGCCCGAAATTTGTACCGTCTAGGAGAAAACTTGACAGTAGGATTTTTACCGACTGGACGTGTGACACATGGCCTTAAGGCAAAGTAGAAGATTTACCACGTGACATGTGAGTGCAAGAGAGATAGCTGAAATTTTTCAACTGAGATTTCTCACAGATTGATCATAGTTAGGGCACAATAAAATCGCTAAGCTTCCCGTCAGTCAAATTTACAATGCCGGATGCTTTTGTTTTCATAAAAAAATTTAACCATCTGTGAAAAAACGGGGTTCATAAATTGGTGAGGTTATGTTGATCTTGTGCATGTCTTTAATTCCGCCAAACAAAAAAAGTTTTTGTTTGTCTCACTATTCAATGAAGTGTTCCTCGTTTAAAAAAAAACTACGGCTATTAAATCGAAACAACGTTAAAGCCGAGAGACGTTTTCGTTGAAAGAAATCTGTTCCCCCCTGAATTATGCAGAGCTCGAGTAAGAGGGTTATGTTATCCAGGTCACGATATTATTGCGTATACGCAAGTATTTCGTCCGACTGGTGTGTCGTCAAAAAAAAAACTTACCGAAAAAGAATGTATCGTGACGAGTGCACGATTATTTTGCGCCCAATGCATCTCGTTCGCGAAATAACATATATCGTTTGCTTGTCGAGTGCGAAGTTCAACGCGCGCGAGTCGAACCACATATTTTATACAGTGAAACCTCGATTTTCTACTACCTCAATTTTTATCTTTCCCCTTCATTTTTCCCCACACTTTGTATATTTCACCGAAAGGACTACTTATGGTGTCGGCATCTGCAGTCCCTACCACGCCGATCCTACCACTGGCATTTCGAGCCAAAAACATAACCTCAAACGTAAAAATGACGGAAAACGTCGACCCGAACAACAATTGTCCTACGAAAAGTGCACGACACTATTCTTAGAAAAAAAGTTGGATATTTTAAAAAAGATCGACGATGGTGCAACAGTGACTGCAATAGCCAAAGATTTTGATGTAACTAGGGTAGCTCATAATTTTAGGTTACTTGAAGCCCTGTTAAGGGGTTACGTGGGTTTCGAAGCAAAAAAAAAGCATATTTTCTCTATTTTTTTTTAAATATCGGGTACAGTAAAAAGTTCTGAGCGTTTTCCGCTTGATGTCTTTAGTTAGCCATATCTCACGATGTATACATCGCATCGGGTTATACTGTACGGCGATTTAAAGGCGAAAAAAAGTTCTTTGACAGTTTTGTGTTTGGTGAAGCCAGTTGTGTGTTACAGCGTTCCAAAATGGAGGTAAAAAAAGAAAAAATTCAATACATTATTCAGTACCACGACGACCAAGGTGAAAAGGCAGAGCAGGCGGCCAAAAAAATTTGTGCTGTTTATGGACCCGATACAGTATCGAATGCAACAGCAAAACGGCGATTCCAACGATTCCGTTCTGGTAATATGGACGTCGAAGATGAGGCACGCTCTGATAGGCCAATCGTCGAAAATGTCGATAAAATCATGGAAATCATCGAGTCGGACCAGCATGTGAGCACTTATTTCATTGCCCAGGAACTAAAGATTAGCCAGAAAACCGTTTGGAACCACTTGCATAAGGCTGGTCTCAAGAAGAAGCTCGATGTATGGGTGCCACACGAATTGAAGCAAAAGAACCTTTTGGACCGAATTGATGCCTGCGATTCTTTGCTGAAACGTAACGAAATCGACCCATTTTTTAAGCGTATGGTGACTGGCGATGAAAAATGGGTCACATACGAGAACAACAGCCGAAAAAGATCGTGGTCCAATCGCGGTGAGCAGGCCAAAACGATCGCCAAGCCCGGATTAACGGCCAAGAAGGTTTTGCTGTGTATTTGGTGGGATTGGAAGGGAATCATCCACTATGAGCTGCTCCCACTATGACCAGATTGAAGTAGGCGATCGACGAGAAGCGGCCAGAATTGGCCAATAGGAAGGGTGTTGTGTTCCATCAAGACAACGCCAGGCCGCACACATCTTTAACGACGCGCCAGAAGCTCCGAGAGCTTGGATGGGAGGTTCTATCGCACCCGCCGTATAGTCCAGACCTGGCATCAAGCGATTATCACCTTTTCAAGCATTTGCAAAATTTTCTTGATGGTACAAAACTGGCCTCAAGAGAGGCTTGTAAAAATAAGCTGGTCAAGTTTTTTACCAATAGGGACGAGGACTTCTTCAATCGCGAAATTATGAAATTGCCTTCAAAATGGACAAAAGTTATCGAACAAAACGACGCATATTTGATCTAAATCGGATAATCCTAACTATGTTAATTTCATCGTCGATATAAAGCAAAAAAACGCTCAGAACTTTTTACTTCATCTAGTATAATATATTAATTATTTTATTCAAAATGTTAAGCACTTAAAAGAGCAACATTTCAACAATAATTAAAAAAAATTTCATTCAAAAATTTGGGAAATTCAGTCGTTGGGACCTGGTTTCCGGACACCCCTAAAAAAAAGTTTCCTCGTGGTAGTCAATGATAGCTTTATCTGAAATGAAAAAACCAATTTTTTTCTGTTAGTAGATAAGTATAGCTCGTGATTGAAGGAAGGATTTTTAAAAAATTGAAATTTGAATTTTTGGCAGAGTTGTATGCAAAATAGTTCAATTTTTGGTACAATTTACACTACGTATAGCCTTGTAAAATTAGTTGTAATCGAAAAAAAAACATTCGTTCAATCACTAGTCAATGCTATTTTGAAGAAGTGTGCAAAATTTCAATAAGATCGGTGCATTCGTTCTTGAGAAATCGTTTCCACCGACTTCATAAATAGTGTTTTGAGAAAAATGCGTATACCTGCGTCGCCGCCGGCCGGTCTTTCCCAACGGGCTAAATTTCCAAAAACTCTCCTAGATTTTTACTCCGATTGACTTAAAACTTTGGGAGAATATTCTAGACATATTCTACTATTAAATAATAAAATTAAAAGAAATGAATTTTTTGAAATGTTCAAACCCACGTAACCCCTTAACCAAATTGCTCACAGACTTCGGAATACGCATGCTCCCACTATTTGCTACCCTTCAACAACGCTCAAGCCACACCTCTCGGCTCGAACTCGATTTGTTTACCAGTACTCCTCTCAAGTGCTAAAAAATCGAGGTTTCACTGTATCTTGCTTAACAAGGTTGGGTGTAAAGACTTCACACCCGCGTGTTTCGTGAACATGCAAAAAGACCGAATAGCCGCATAGATTCGTGATGAGTCATCCAGGGGCCGCTAAACAAGAGAGGGACCCACTTTTGGATGAACGCCCTCTGCCGGATACGCAAACTTTTTAGCAGCATATCCGGTCGAGCCCCTATTGATTGCGAACCTGGCGAACTCTGTGAATTCGTTTAACGCACTAATCCCTCCAGTGGCGCAAATACGTTACGTAAACAAAGACATTGGACGCTATATAAAATTTTGTTGGATCTAATACAAAGTGAGAAATATTGAAGGCCCAAATGTGATGGTATATATCTTTTAAATACTATAAACATATTGGAAATATAATGGTGAAAAATGTTCAAATGATAAACAAGTGACTCAAAGATCTGTTGAAATGGTGAAAAAATTTAAATAGTAAATTTGATAAAACTCGATTAAGAAACGACAGTGAGCGACTCCATAAGTTTCCTCCCAAGTCAAAGTTCGCGAAGCTTCTTTTTCTGTGGCTTTTCCGATAAAACTTGAAACGCGATGGTTTTTTGTGGTCTCTCGATTGATATACGAGTAGACATTTCAATGAGGTTTCTGAAGTCTCGCATAGATGATAAATATGCCAGCGATTCGATTGAGCGATAAAAATGAATATGTATCTCGTGCATAGATATATATACATACAATTATAATGGGATTATTAGAGACTAGGCAGAAGCCGCACCCTGGATCTTCATATCCGTTGCTTATCCCCAGTGCCCCACTAAAACCGCATCGCGGCGTTCACTCCTGAAATAGAATCGTAAAGAGCGAAAAAGACAGAGCTAAAATTGAGCGGAGCGGTAGGGCGAGTGTGCCGAGCAAGACGCGCGCACGAGGCATTGCTAGAGGAGTAATAAGAACAGGCAAAAAAAAAAAAAGAAACGAGGGGAGATAAACAGAGCATCCATCGTGTGGCCTAGAGATCCTACTGGACCACGAGTTGCTCGTGCCAAACATCACCGGAAGAAGCAAAAAGAAAATACTATACTCTGTGCGAGTGATGTCATTACTATTTCGTTCGGCATGATACACACATGACAAGTCTGGATGACGAGGGGAAAGCGCCGAGGCCAAGTAGCCCCGGCGAGGAAGCCGAAACGAGAGGAAAATAATAATATCTGGATTTCGCGTCGTGAAAATGCCAAATCTTAGTTGTGCAAGGCCTGTATCGGCGTTGAAGAATAACACAAAGCACTGAAAGCCCGGATGGCTAATGTAGGCTTTTGCGCGTACAATATTACTTGCTCAAGATTTCCCCTGTGCAACGACAAATTTTCATTTATATATCACGGTCTTGGAAAATTTCGTGGACAAAAAGGGGACGATACCGCAATTTCGAAAGTGGTTATCCCACGACTCGTCTCCATTCTTCCCGACGTGAGAATCTCACGGTGTTTTTGCCCCCCCCCCCCCTCCCGTATTCAACTGACATCCTGTGTTGGCAAGTAAAAGCACATGTGTACAACTCCTCGAGAAGTGTATATCGTCGTATTTACGTTGTAACATTACGAAGGCGTGAGTGCGAATCAACGCGAGAGAAGCAAATAAATTGTACAAACGCCTTTGAGAGGAGCTCGATACCCACACGCCCTGTGATACACCGAAGATCTATCCGTTTCGCAAGAGCCTTCAAAACGTGTAAATGAAAAGGATGTATGTGCGGTGATTGCTTGTACGACGTTTGTTGGATCTATTCAACGAGTTATCGAGCACGAGCTAACTGCCGAAGATTTTCATCGGTATAAATCTCAACAGCCGTCACACACACACAGCGAGATCGCCCAACCGATAGTTTACACGAATCTGGCGTGAAATTTATCCGAGCAGTTTGGAAACAAAACAGAGAGATCGAGAACTCTCTTGCGTTCGCGCTACTCGATTGTCTGACCATGACATCGATTATTTTGTATGTTTTTTTTTGTACCTTGAGCTCCAAAGGATAATAGAGCAAGCATCAGCGAATCGACGTTGGTTGTTTATGGCTTCAACCGACCCTGTGAATTATGGCATTGCAATTGAGCCAGCCCGTTCCGTTTTTCTTTTTTTTACTATTAACACGTAATTCCTTGCGCCTCTCTCGATATCGTCATACTCGGATGACTGTTACGGCAGGTCTGTAACTATTTAGCGGAGTTAAGACGATTTGCGAGCAACGGCATTCACAGCAGACGACCTGTCTGGTGGAACATTTTGTAGTACAAAACCTCACCGCTGAGAGCGCTCACGGCAATTTCCTTACTCTCGATCCACGGTGCAAAGATATATCTGCATTTAGAGAGGTTAGCGCAGTGTAGAACTTTGGCCCAGAGGGTCTCGTCCGGCCCATAAAACTCAACCAGCCGTGTAACCTTCCTTGATATCGTCACCCGTAAAGCCACTCGACGTGACGACTCATCCTCCATAGAGGGACGAAGAATACAACGACTGCCTCGTTGTGCGTATGTGTGGGCACATGTGTATAAAAACTCGAGCGGTCTCTCGCGTGATCACGAGATAGGCTTGTCGAATTTGTCAGAGACTCACCCAACGTTCAACATTTTAACGTTATACATCGCTTTACATGAGAATGGGTGTTCGTGATCTCGGGACATATATAGACGCTTTGAAGAAGCTAAATCTCTGAGCGCATTCCGACGATCCCCAAAACCCCTGATGTTCTTTTCGTGTTTTTTTCCCCTTGAGGATTACAACGCCTCCACACACACACACGCACGCTCACAGATAAGATCTCCTTTACTCTTGCACAGAGCCGCTAATGCATTAATGATACAAGGTCATAGGAATGACCTACAAACTGACATCATTGAATTAGCGAAGTGTATCGTTATTGTACTGGCTGAGAATGGATTTGATGACTGCGCGGTGCTTTCCCTGATGAGTGTGCGGCCTATTTATCGGACCTTGAGGGAACCTTGCGTATCTACAGAATATGGTAATCGACGATTGAGCGAGTAATCTGCGAAACGCCCTCGTTTCCAGAGAAAAAGAGACAAAAGAAAATTAAACGACGAGAGAAAATATGAGGAGAAAAGATCGATGAGGGTAGAAGAGAAAGGACGATAAAGTTTACACCGTGCAAACAGGAGCAGGTCTCGGGATCGTTCGGATTGAAGGAAATCTAAACTTTGCAGGGAAAATATTGGATCACCTACACGGACACACGAGTCAAACAGAGGGTTTCTTGTATGGAACCTTTCCGCTGAGTGTACTTTGCACCAACTAACACATACGTACGGATATACGTTAAAGGTTTTGCGGGCCGTGTGGATGAAATTGGGTCGATAATTTTGCTCCCGTGCTTCCTCTCGCCCTTTGGATATATCACCCCTTGGCTAATGGGGACTAGTTGAAAGCATCGTCAAAATATCCTCAGGAAACATGAACGCAAAGATCCGAGGTATTCACGATCTGTAAGTTCTGTGGGTGGAAACGTCCACTGGAGGATCCGAGGAAGATATAATATATCGTCAAATGGCCATTTCTTCGAGCCTCCTTACCTCGTATCATTGGCTATTAGGAATGAGGCCAGCTCTCGTCAACAGCAGGCGAAACGAAGCCTACGGTGGCGTGACTTGATTGATTGGCAACCGAGCCCAAAGCTTTTCTTTCTTCCATCCCGTTTATTACTCTCGAATATTCGTCCTACATTCGCGCCCATTAACGCCCATCTCTAACGAGAAGGACTTATCGAGCGTTACTCCATTTTCACCACCTCTCGACGTGCATTCAAGCCTACAAGCTTTCGGCAATTTACTCCTCACACCTCAAGAATCCAACGATCGATCTTTCACGCGAGCGTTCGTATACACAATCGTATACTTGAACGTCACTACACTTTTATTAATGCCATCGTCGCTATTGGCATTGTTATGATTATATTTGCAAGATTACAGTCTGTTTGATAAAAGCGTGTACGGCTATATTTTTACCTGGTCCAGCCATACCAATATACACCAAAGATCTGAAACATCAAGCAATTATTCCCATAGATTCGACTCACATGGAGGTCTTTGTCACCAGATTATGGCATGAAATTAGTGGAAAGTATGCTTCGGAGATGCCAGGCGATTATTAATAGTGTAAACGACTGGACTACTTATCAGTCATAAAGCATCACGGTTTATATCATGTTGTATGTGTGTATTCTTTTTTCAATGCTTTGTCCCAAATAGTTTTTGAGTCTCGCCCTAGAAGCTTTTGTCAAACAGCGTGTAGGGCGAAACTATTTACGTATTTATCTATCCCAGTCAGTATCGAGTTTTGTGCCTCGGCACGTGTGTATCTTGTGCTCAATAACAATTGCGCTTTTTCGTTAATACTCTTTTCATGCGAACAAGGAAGATTAATTCTTCAGCCGATAGTCGAAGATCCGAAGAACTCACCATTTGCTTGTCGTGACAGCGTGTACGAAGTCGCAAACGTTGTGTGTGCCAGACCGATGGTTTGATAGGCTCCCTTGATAGTGAATTAAGTTTAAATATAGAAAGCCGCGTGTAGGGCACAGCAGGACTGGAACTATCCGTACGGGAGATCTAGGTCAACGAGAGGAGTGTTGAAGAAAGTAGGGATGGGAAAAAGCTTAGGAAAAATTAGGCACGAAGGATACGAAGCACGTATAGTCGAATCACCCTCGTTAGCTCGTCAATGTACCATACACACACACACACACACACACATACACATCCACGACGTAAGTGGAGGCACGCAATTACTGCTCTGAGAAGTGCATGGGGAGAAAAACGTACGAGATGACAGGGTGCGATAGTGGGACAGTCTCTGAGCACATGGAACGACGAGGGTTGTCACAGGCAAGCCACGTTTTATTCAACTCTCTTCTGGCTGTGGGGTTGCTGAAAAAGGGCCAGACAGCAAGAGAAAATCTGCCGTGCCTATTCGTCGTTATGGAAACGCCGAGACTTTTGATGCTGCGGACAATTTTAGTGGGTTGAGGCAGTCGCCACACAGGCACCGTAACCATAGATTTATTCTCTCCTGTTTACTTGATCTCTCTCTCCCTCTCTCTCTCTCTCTTCTCTCCGTCTCCTTTCCACACTCGTTGTACAGCCCCCTCAGTTGTACATACCGTAACGCGTCCTTGAACGAAACGTAAGCAAACGGTCGCCTGAGTGATTCCACTGCCCGAACTATAAACTAGCGTTGTCCGTCAAGGCGTCTTCGAAGATACGATAACAAGATGCACGAGGCTTTACTACATAAACGCACGTGCAACGAAAATAAAAAAGCATCCTTGGGAGACTTCCTGATTGCATAATTGCAAAACTTGTAAGTACAAACAACCAGCCGTGTGATGAGACATCTGGTGGTGACGTTTTGTACCCGAGCCATCACATACGTACAAATGTAGAATCGTTAAACATAATTTGGTCAAGTTTTTGGCAATTCGGATTCCCGACAACACTTATTTCTCACTCTCTTAAACATTACTACGAGTACAAGTTTCAAATAACACGAGTTCTCTGGTTTCTTTCATTTTCTATTCATAATCGAGTGTAGAATGGAAAGTTTCTGAAATATTCTCGTGTCTGTCCTTGGGAAACTTGCATAATTGCAATTCTCGACGTTGCGCATCCGTACTTTTATCTTCGGAACGGTTGAATAGATGTATTTTTATGTTATACATAATGCATGCGAAAATCCGACGCATCCTGCAACGGGGAGTTTCATACGGCGAAGAATGATGACGAAGTCGCAACCGGAGACCTTCGAGCCAAGGTAACTGGGCGACTTTTTAAATCGGAGAGACGAGAAATGCGCGCATCAGGCTAAACGCGCAATAACATCATAGACTCTGTATCGTTTTTTTTTTTCGTCCATTAAGTTACATCGGCAAAAAGTTACATGCCTTATGGATAAGACTCACGTGTGGTCGCGCCACCTCCGCGTATTGTACGCGCACCGGAGGTTTTATAAGGTTACCCGACTAGGTGCGAAACACGTAAGCTGGACTAATGCGTTCGCTGAATTCGCTACATTTGCAACACGGTAGTTGATAGCAACAGGACCATCTTACTGCTCGACGAACGATCACAGAATTGAAGAGAAAAAAAATTCTATATCCGCACAGACGCGCAAGTGGCGTTGCGGGTGGATACTTTTGGAACTTACGAATAGGCATACATATTTTGATTAATTTTTTGATTTTCCGATTCATGGCGTTTTTTAAAACAGGGTGAACCGACCAGTGAATGGACGAATGACGAGACTGTTAAATGAAAATATTATCAAAACAATTTTTTAAATTGCTATAGCTCACAACATATATTATTCTAATAGTAGAACAAAATATTCGAACTGCATCAAATAATATTGAAGGAATTGATAAATCAGTAGTGGAATGACTAAATCGCCTGTGAATAGACGCAATCACGAGTAAATGGACACTCGACCACTAAAGTAAATGGACGTGTGGTGTAGATGAACGCTGTAAAGAATAACGATTAATTATTTATTTTCATTAAATGCAAGATTTGAAGATAACTTTTTTGCACAAAAATTATAACATTCTTATATATATATGTGAGTATTATATTTATCATGACGATTTCGTAAAAAATACGCAAAGCTATTTTGCATCTTAACGTAACATTCTCAAGAAAAACTACTAAAGTTTGTTTCGAAAGAAAAACAGAAAATTTAATTTTGTCAAAATTTAAAAAAAGAACGGAATGATTTTATCCCAACATTTGATTAAATGTACATTGTCAATTCTTAATAGTCATTGATTTTGCAATTTTCGACAGATGAACTACACTTTTCTCTCTGCTTTTATTGAGTATTATCGGAAAACAGCCCATATATCCATTTACTGAAAAGAGGTTAGAATACAGCCCCACACAATAACCATGTCTAATTCTGACCTATTTTTACGAGATTATTTTTAAAAAATTATTTTTAACTTATTGCAATAAATAAAAAATGGATTCATTTTAAGGACATGGCTCACACTTCCGGTCGGTAAAAAACCTGCGTACAAGTTTTCTCCAAGATGGATCACATTTCGGGCAAACGAAGAGAAAAATCTACAGATATTACACAAAGTACAACTATTTCATAGCATTGAAAACGTAATCAGACTTTGCGGGTGATAAAAAAAGGTACATGCAAATGAGTTGCTCTCTCTCTCCGTCTCTCTGCTGTCTCTCCCTCCCTCTCTCACTCTCCAATCCAAACAAGCCCAAGCCCAAACAAACTCAAACGAACCCAATCAAACTCAAACAAACCCAAACAAACCCAAGCGAACCCAAACAAGCCAACATTGTAATGTACATACCAAAATTAAGACTTACAACTTGTAAGCACCAATGACTACATGTAATGCAGCATTTTTCAACAAATCACAGGCATTCAGCATATCGCAGCTCCCCCCACCATGCTTCAACACAGCGGCAGTGGAGTGGGGGTAGCGTTAATTTCGTGTGACATCTCGCTAAATCAGACCCCTATATACATCTTTAAAAGCACTTTCGAAGCAAAAACATTGTTTGTCATTCAACAAAGCGGAAGGTGTGTATTCTTTTCTCCGAAATATCAACCGTCTCGAAGAACACTGGGAATCTGCCAATCAGCTATCTCTCTCGCACGCATGGCCGTTCGGGTTTGTTTGAGTTTGTTTGCACGCACTCGTGGCCGTTCGGTCGGTGTGACACATGGTTTAAACGACGGCTGTATTTTTTTTTGTTCAATTATAGTGATTCGGGTTTCTATCAACAATTCATATTCTTTACTTATTTTCAATATAAATCGGCTTTCGTCAATTCACTGGTCGGTCTATGCAATTTTTTTCCATTTAAATAATAATGACTCTGATTTAATTAATTCGGAAATCGCACAACGAAGGATAAGAAGTTCCGAAGGGGACATTGGACTCACAAAATCTACAGGGAAACTCGGGACAACGAGGCAGATCCGCGAACCGGAAACTCAAAAATCCATTCATTAGTGCTTGTCAATATATGTCACACACTTATTAAAACAAATTGGAGAAATTCCAGTAGCGAAAGATTGATTCGAGGCGTATTTTCTCGCGAAGGCAAATTATGTAATAAGAACCGTATTGTCGTACACGTGACGTATATGTGTATATAAGTATTCCTCGTAAATGGCGTCACAGCTCGTCGCGGAATGACTCAATTTAATAATCAAGCAAACATACGCACACATTGCGAATGATACGGCGATGACCGGCTACAATGGGCAACGTTCCGTATCGTACGCCCTAATGTTTCTGTTTTACACTTTGGGAGTGTTACGTTATAGTTGGTATAATTTGCGCACATTGCTGTATATATATGCGGAAGCGATGTGCCAAGTGAAAGGAAAAACACCACGGTTAATATTTCAACGAGCACTTACGAGTATCTTCTACATCGAGTTTTCCACTATAGGAAACGTATAAAAATATTCAATTACTTTATACAATGCATTATTCTCGCGGGCAATTACATCCATAGTTCTCGACATTCAATTGTGGTGTTTGGATATAGCACGTCGCATGAATAATTTCTATCCGATAATCGATATGATAAAATACTTCAGACATTTTTCCCAAAGGATAAACGACTCAGTCGATAATTTAGCGACCGAGGTATCTTACCTTCGATGGTATTAAAACGCTTAATTAACATTTTCTAGGTATTTTTCAATGAAGCAACGCGGCAGTTGGCTGGATCCCGTTGATCGATCAGCTGTGCTCAGCCAGCCTCGAAAAACTCGTCGTCGCGGTTCATCTCGAAGTAAGGTTAGGTCACCCGAGATATCTCGTTTGCAATTGCGTTGCACGAATAACTCTCGCCGTTGCGTCAGCCACTCTAAATCTAATCGTCCTATTATTTTCGAGCTATTAAAATTTCACATCGCAAGAAAAAAAATTGAAAATGATTCGTATCGGTGCGCGGGCAATCCGAGACTTGGCCGGGACGAGAATGTTCGCCAGTGCTCCGGCCGAGGCGGCCGCGGTTTCCGCTGGTTTTAAGGTCCAAGACAACAAGGACTTCAACGACAGAGTCAAGAATTCCAAGGTTCCCGTGATCGTTGACTTTTTCGCGACGTAAGTACGGATAAATTCAATTTCCAAAACATTCACTCCTAATATTTAACTCGGACTCGGGAATTTGTTATTTTTCAAAAGCCGATATTCTCAATCACCCCACCCCTCCTGAAGAGTCAATATTCTCAATCCCCCCCCCGAAGGTCGTAATCTGTGAACTGCTTCTTTTTTCGCAGCTGGTGCAATCCCTGCCGCATGTTAACACCCCGCCTGGAATTGGTCATAGCCGAGAAGCAGGGAAAGATCCTGTTGGCGAAGGTGGACATCGACGAGAACACAGACCTGGCACTGGACTACGAGGTTGGCTCTGTGCCAGTCTTGATCGCCATGAAAGACGGCAAAGTACTCGAAAGGATAGTTGGCCTCCAGGATACCGATAAGTTGCGACAATTCGTTGACAAATATGCCGAAGCTTGAGAGAACAAACTGCGATTGTATATTTTACATCGCGATTGTAGAAAACAAGTTTGGAAGTAAATTTTTTGTAGGTATTGCGTGTGTTGATGTTCAACTTGACGTTTTGTCACATGTTTGAATATACTGTTTAGCATCGTTGAATAAAAATGGTATTTTTTAACGTTCTATAATTTATTTATGGATATATATATATATGTATATATATATATATATAGCATAGTCTATATATATTTATTCTCCAAATATTTACATATATTCAAGGGAAATTCGCCATGTTTTAAAATTGATTTATAGTGAGCTAAACGAGTATTTGATGGGGTCGTTGAATTTTTGAATTTTAAACGAGATTGACAGAAGATTAAAATCAAGGCGATTACGTCTCGGTTGGGAGAGCTTGAAGAAGTTGCCTAGCTCTTTTGTATCCGATCGATTTTTCAGCCTCCTCCATGGTCGCTTCCTCGTTTTCCTCCTGCTTCCTTATAACGTCCATACCCTTTTTCAACAATTGTTCTCGGGCCATTCCCTTGCAACCCTCGAAGTACTCTAGCACTGTGGGAAATATCTCGTCGGGTATGGCATTGTCGTCCAATAGATTATCCATCAACCAGATTTGCCGGAGCTTCTCAAATTTCCATTCGCTCCGTGCGTGTTTCCACTGCAAGCGATCGAACACATGAAATTGGTAGATGTTTTTGTTTGTTATTGTCACAACCCCAACAAACCTTGGACACGTAATTTAGAGCCCTCTCCGTCGCTTCGAGGCGGCTGGCCTCCTTTTTCTGGGATTCACGTTGCTCAGCCTTTTCCTTCTTCAACTGGCGTTTGGATGGTTTCTTGGGTTTTTTGGGGTCGTCGTTGCCCTCTTCAGTATTCATCGGCTCATCTTTCTCATCGACCATGACACTGCAAATGGAAACTGGTGAATTGGTGCGTACGACGGGTCGGGTGTGAACTGCGCAAGAAAAATGCCTCACCCATCCTTTTTTACCCGCTTTGTACTGGAGTCTTGAGGATCATTTTCGTCACGAGTGGAAACTTTCTTGTTGGCGGATCTCTTGGCATGCCTAGTTTTCCTTGAGTTTTCCATCCCCGTAGTTTGCTCCTGATCATCGGAAGGTTGCCGCACTCGCCTGGGCCACTCCTTCTTGGCTGTTCCGTTGGAGATCTCTTTGGCGACCTCGTTCCGATTGGTGCGCGTCGCTACAGACTCTGCAGGGCAGAGAAGATCAACTGTCATTGAAATATTCCGTGCTTGTACAGGACTCGTGAAATAAATACGCCGTAAAGACACGAAGAGCTTAGGCTAAAAAATGTTCAATTGATTAAAAAAAAAAAAAACAATGACCAGAAGTGACATCCACAGACGTCGATCCATCTTCCTTGTCTTGTTTCTGTTTCGAACGGGTTCGCGTGTGCGCTTTTTTAACCTCCAAGTCTTTATTGACCTCGGTCTCAGAGCCCATAATTCGGAATATTTCGATCTCGTGAGAGATTCTCGAGAAACAGAGTGACGCGTTATCAGGCCGACTCGTGTATTCCCGAAGAAACAAAAGAAAGAAGAAAAACGAGGAGGCGTTAAGTGGAAGAGCGACGAATGTTTGCCATGAGGCGTTTTTTCAAATTGGCACGGAGCTGGCACGCACGCGACACGTTTTTTTTCGCCCCGAGAACTGTCGCTCGCTGTCTTATCGAGGGAGTGATCGTCGGTTGACGATCCTCGTTAGTTCTCATTTCTGCCGCGAAGACGTTTTTTTTTCACGCTCCTCGATCGCATTGGACATTGGCGAACAAAAATTCCTAGACGTTCTAGAATAAACAGCTGTAAGTAGCAGTAGATAATCCGAATAATTTTCGATCTCGCATTGAACTCGAAGATTTCGCAGTACATAAAAAAACTGTATCAAGTTTCTTCGGCGATAGAGAAGTAGAGCAAAAAAGGTGGTCGAACTCGCTATGAATGACGAGTGATATCTCGTGGTGCGGACTCCGCGGTGGATTATGTTTGATACTCCGACGCAACTCTCTACGTCCATCAAGGTCTGTTTTCCTCGTTGGTTAACCTAATTTCGCGTGTGCTATTTGTAATTTAGATCCCAATCTGGCCATTAGCTATAGCGTTAAAAAAAACACTGACGTGTTCCTCGGTCATTGTCGTGACGATGCGAAAGTTCCGTTGAATTGTATAATCGCGTGCTTTCTCATCGTTCGACATACGTCTTTATGTAATATATGAAATTTTGAGAATCGCGACGTACGTGCTCGTGGCGGATTTTTTTTTTCCTCTACGATAAACGTGAATAACGTATTTATTTTTTTTTAAATCATTTTCGGCGACTTTTCGTTGCAGGGTCGAAGCGACCCAGGAAATTGATTGGTACAGGTGAAAAGAAGAAATCGGCAACATGACGGAGGACATGTTGGGAGCGGATATATGCAGGGTGTGCAGATCGGAGGGTGTACCCGACAGGCCGCTGTTTCATCCCTGCATCTGCACAGGCAGTATAAAGTGGATTCATCAAGAGTGTCTGGTGCAATGGATGCGCTACTCGAGAAAAGAGTATTGCGAGTTGTGCGGGTACCGTTTCTCCTTCACACCTATATACAGTCCGGATATGCCAAGACGTTTGCCGCTACGAGACGTAGTAGGCGGTCTCTTCTCTAGCATCGTTACGGCTGTCAAATACTGGCTGCACTATACCCTGGTAGCTTTGGCCTGGCTCGGGGTGGTTCCCCTTACCGCCTGTCGTACCTACAGAGCTTTGTTCAGTGGCTCGTTGGACCTTGTACGGGTAAGGACCCTTTCCTCTTACCCTCCGCCCCTCCGCCTGCCCTCCTTAATTTGTCGATGAACCTTAGCGGACAAAAGGCACTCTTGATCGAGGCAAAGCATCGGGATGCTGATTACTGGCGAATTTTGGTGATCGTTATGTAAATTGATACCGCAGATAATGTCTCTACCGATGGACATGCTGTCGACGGAGAACGTTTCTTCGGACGTATTCCACGGCTGTTTCGTCGTAACGTGCACCCTGGTGGCGTTTATCGGGTTGGTGTGGTTGCGCGAGCAGATCCTGCATGCGGGTGGTCCTGATTGGCTCGAGCGAGACAACATCGTCCATCTACCGCTGGTGGACAATCCTCTGCTGCAAGCTGATCCTCAACCTCAACAGCTTCAGGAACAGAACGTCGAACAGCCGAATGTCCAGGACAACAACAACGTGCCACCTTTTGCGAACGAGCCTCAGCCCGTGTGGCAGGAGGAGGCGAACGGTGAGGACGGCTGCTGGGTATTTGATGAGCTACGAGTCAGAATTTCATCGTTGATAGACGCTGATGTTTTTTACGCGCTAGGAGCCGAACCGAGGAACGTTCCCGAGCAAAATCCTTTGTATCGCGAAGTTGGAGACAACGATGCTCATCAGCAGAACGGATACGGGGGGGACGCCGGGCCGGGAGCCGACGTCGCGGCGCCACAGCGAGAAGAGCCAGGGATAGAGGGTGCGCAGCCGGGTGTAGGTGGCGGCGAGGAATGGAGAGCGGGAGGAGGTCAGGATCAAGGGCAAGTGCAGCCAGGCCAGGCTCAGGGCGAAGCCGAAGACGCGAATTGGAATCCCATGGAGTGGGACAGACCCGCGGAGGAATTAACGTGGGAGCGTTTGTTAGGCCTCGATGGCTCGCTCGTCTTTCTCGAGCACGTATTCTGGGTCATCTCGTTGAATACACTCTTCATCATGGTAATCAGAGCGACCTTATCGCCGAGTGATTGTTTGGGTGAGTGGCACACGTGGATAATCGTTGAATTCTGTCGAACAGGTATTTGCATTTTGCCCCTATCACATCGGACACTTCGCGATAGCGGGTATGGGTCTCCAGGAGCACGCGGCCGCATCGCACTTCGAGGGCCTCGTGACGACGCTCTGCGGTTACTGCGTGATAGGCGTTGGTCTCGTTGGTCTTCACACACTCGCCGCGCTCTTTGGCTTCCAACGATCGCAGAGGATCCTCGGATTGTGCTACGTTGTGGTGAAGGTGTCGCTTCTTTCGGTAGTCGAGATCGGCGTACTACCGCTCGTCTGCGGCTGGTGGCTCGACATATGCTCGCTCGCGATGTTCGACGCTACTCTCAAGGATCGAGAATCCTCGTTCAGAATCGCACCCGGCACTTCCATGTTCATACACTGGCTGGTCGGCATGGTTTACATCTATTATTTTGCCTCCTTCATTCTTCTGTTGCGCGAGGTTCTCAGGCCCGGGGTACTCTGGTTCTTGCGCAATCTGAACGATCCCGATTTTTCGCCCATCCAAGAAATGATACATCTTCCGATACTGAGACACGCGAGAAGATTGGTCGCATCGGCGGTCATATTCGGCACCGCTGTTCTCCTCATGCTCTGGCTACCGATACGACTGCTGAGATGGGCCTGGCCGGGTTTTTTGCCTTACACGATTACGGTACAGACCGAGGCACCGGTCGGCGAATTGTCGCTCGAGCTTTTGTTGCTGCAAGTCATTTTGCCGGCGCTTCTCGAGCAGTCCCACACAAGAACGTGGCTCAAGAGCCTGATAAGAGGGTGGTGTCAAATCGTCGCTTGGCTACTGGACCTTCAATCTTATCTGCTGAGGGACGAGAGAACCGACCCAGGCCCGGCGGTCATCGAGGAACCGCACAATCCCGATTTCGGTGCTCTACATCAACCGATGATACACAGAGAGGGACCCTCCGGTTTTCAACCTTACACGAGATCGCGATGGTTTCCGGCCCGATTGGTGGGATTGATCGTTTGCGTTTGCATATCGTTGATATTCGCCAGTTTGATCGCTATGACTCTACCGGTCTGGCTTGGACGAAGGGTCATGGCACTTTGGATGGTCGGTGCACCGGCTCCGTCGCCACCCGTTTTACCGCCGGTTTATCCCGTTGACGGTCAGCCTTATTATTATTATTATTATTCAAACATTGGCAATCCTTGGAGAATTGCTCTCAGAGTATTATTTTTCCATTCAGGTACCGGAGGTGATTTGGCGGTGTTTTCCGGAAGAGTCCACGAGATTTACACGGTCGCCTGTGGAACGTACGTGTGTTGGGCGGCTGCGAGGGGACTAGCGCTGGCCTTCTCGTGGTTGCCCCGTGGCCGTCGAGCCATTCTCGATCGAATCAAACACTGGGCTATCCTCGGAGTAAAGGCGGCCGTGGCGTTCGTCCTTCTGATTGGCGTGATACCGCTGCTCTTCGGTCTCCTGCTCGAGTTGGTAGTGGTCGTACCGTTACGCGTGCCGCTCGAGCAAAATCCCATCCTCTTCGTCTGGCAAGATTGGGCGCTGGGCGTTCTCTACACGAAAATAGCAACGGCCGTGACGCTTATGGGACCTGAGTGGAAGCTGAAACTGGCGATCGAAAGAGCCTACAACGACGGCATAAGGGAGATGGATCTTAAGTTCATAATAACGGAACTCGCGGCCCCGGTGATATGCTGCCTCGGTCTTGCCCTCGCTGTACCTTACGCCGTGGCTCACGGCATCGTCCCGTTGGTCGTCACCAATTTACAGATGCAAATTCACATCGCTCGACGTTTATACCCGTTCCTGCTGCTGGTGAGCGGGGTCTGCGTCCTCGTTAGCCTTGAGATACGACAATTTCGAAAACTCTATGAACACATAAAGAACGACAAGTACCTGGTCGGTCAGCGTTTGGTAAATTATGAGCATCGCAACAAAACGCCACAGCAGCAACAACAGTCGTAGAGAGCGAACGAATCAACGAACGTCGTCCATCGAGCTACCTGTTCGCGAATTCTCCACGTGTGCGTGCCCCGGTGTGCTATACCCACCACACGTATACGCGCGTGACGAAGTGCGGGAAGACTTAGGGTTAGCTTCGTGTACATTCTTATCCTTAAAACTTGCTCGAATTGATAACGTTTTCATAACATAAGTTACCTATGATTCAACTTTTAATATTCTAATATATATTTATGTAAGCGGTAATGAATAAATCAGAAAGACTGTTTGTTTTCCAATGCGTGTCGGTTCGTCGGTTGGCACGCCCGCCCGTCGATTATTATTCTCTTACGGTGGACCACGGATGGGAAGACAAACCTCCAGATACATTGTTAGTATTGATTCCTTCGCGGCCAGCGAGAGCTGAGAAATTCGAGTTTTACACGGAGGCGCAAGACTCTCCGAGCGTGTACAAAAGTTATACGAGCGTGCAATGTACAAATTCTCATTTGACGTCACGTTTTTTCCTCTTTGTTATCCATTATTTTCTCCCCGTGCTGTTCATTCTCGTGCAATGAAACACGAAATAAATGTCGATACGAAAACACAGACGATAACGAGAAATTATGATACGGGGAGAAAAAAAACATCGAGGCGAAAAAAAAATGTTACAAAGAAGCGGCAATGAAAGGGTCTAGTGAAATTGTTAGGAAAAGCAAAAAGTCGCACAATATTAGTTTTTACTGCGGGATACAATAAATATGATATTACAATTCGTACAGTGTGGCATTTTTATTTATTTCTTTTTGTTCGATTTCATCGCGTAAACGTAGTTAAAGCCGCGTGGCATTTTCTGTACAAATTTGTCTTTACATATGTAAAGACATATGTAGATATGTATATTCATCATTCTGAAGTAACATGTCAACGCATAATACCTATATGGAAAAGTGAAATGTCCCGTGAACAAAAAAAAAGCACCTGTATGAATATACTTTGGAAGCGTTGAGAGCTTACCACTTTACGAATCAAGTTTCGTAGCAACGAGAGGATCAAAGAAATATTGAGCTTGTCAAGAAAATGAAACGTCGGGGCTGATCGTGAAGACGAGGATTATGTACAATTAACCGAATCGTCGAGTCGAGTTGGCAGGAGTATAGCTCTTATCGAATATTTTTTCGGATGCTTCTCGATTCTCAAATTTATAAGACTAAATACATTGATCGTCTGCACATGCTCGGAGTCTTTCCACTTGACGACCACGGTCGAAACGGAGTGTTCTTTGTTGTACTCGCAGTCGGCCTTCTTCTCGAAATCCGAATAGAACATTCTTATCGTAATACCGATGTAGGAGAGTATCACGTACATGCTACGTTGCTTGACTTTCATAACCACGGCCATGGTGTCCGTGGGTCCATTCCTTGCGAGGAGATCCATGAAGTACAGTTCGTTGCTCTTCTCCTGTGCTATTTTCGCACTGTATTTCTTGTCGTTGCAGGTCGCCGCGATCCTGAAGACACACGAGCGGGACGAGGGCAAAATATTAGGATAGCGTAGAAATATTGAATAGCAGTCGTTTAGGCATTGGCGTAACTACCCCCCCCCCCCCCCCCCCCCCCCCCCCGCCCCCCCAAGTATTTTCGAAGTATCTGTCTTATTCATACGTTTAAACTTATGTCATACGTATAAACTTGGTAACTCCGTTACTTGTGCGATAGCAAGAGTGAGTGGCTATCATTGTAAATGATTAACTATCCAGTAGTAGATAGTATCATTGAAAAACTAGCTCATGCTAGTTTTTCGTTGAAGAACGGAGGTGATTTCATAAAGAATTATAGAAAAATCTTAACAATTGATATTATTACCCTTAGAAGCTAAAGCGATGATGATGAAAAACATACTTCAATTTAAAAATGAAACAAATGTTGTAAATATGAGAAAGCATATTAAAAAGGAGTATTGCCCTAAATTATGTAAACTTTTCCAAGCAGCAACAGTACTCTTAGTGAGCCCCGCTGGCTGTGAAAGGAGTTTTTCTGCTACGAAGCGGATAAAAATGTGGCTCAGAAGCAGAATGCTTGAGGAACGATTCTCTTATATGTCGCTACTGAACTTTGAGAGTGACATTGTTAAAAACAAATTTTAGCTGAAAAAGCGTTGGGCCGATTTTCAGAAAAAGATCGAAAACTAAGACTCATTCAATTCAGTACCTACTGAAAGTAAAGGTTAAAGACTGGTAACTGATTTAAAAAATATTGCCAGAGTTTGATATTAATGTTACCATGAAGTGTAATTGAAGCAAGTTTCATATTTCATGTATGTTACGTGATTATCGACTATTATGTAAATTTTATTAAAGAAAAGATGATTGTGAACGAAACCAGTTCCTTTCAGGCCGGCCCCGTCTAAGTCCCCCCAGAAAAAATGCTGGCTACGCCAATGCGTTTAGGCACTCGTAGGTAAACGTACTTGGCGCACAAATCGGCCGACCAGTCGCCCGGCATGGGGGCGTTTGTCGTCGAGGCGTGAAGCAACCGATGCACCACGCAATCGGCGTACCGTCGAATGGGCGACGTGAAGTGCGTGTACAGTGGAACGTTAAGTGCGAAATGTCTCAGGTCCGTTTTCTCGTCGTACTGCCCGGAACAGACGTAGGTTGCGCGCTGGGAGCAAAGAAGAAGAAAGTAGGGACATGGGTAATTTTTTGAGATCAGCAGTCACTTTTTTTTCGTTACCGTCATTGATTGAGAACAGAGGCAGTTGATAACCATCATGAGGCAACTGGTTGCAAATTTTTCAGCCTGTTCTTCCAGTCCCGTTTTCTCGTAGAGCGAGAGGCTGGCTTGCAAGCTGGCTGCCGAGTCGACCTTCAAGTGTACCCCCAAGTGTCCGAGATCCTCGACGGTCTGTGACAAAACGCGATCAAGCGGTTCACCGTGATTTCGCAGAAAGGCCGTCTCCGGCATTGTCTCGTAGAGATATTCTGCTACAGTCATATTCGCGAGTAGCATGAATTCCTCGATCAGTCGATTGCTGTCCTGCCGCTCCTCGATACGATAGGATATCGGGATTCGCGTTTCCTTGTCCAGTATTATTTGTAGCTTTGGCTGATTGATGGTCAATGCGCCCTCGGCGAAACGTCTCTCTCTCATTTGTGTGGAGAGCCTATAGAGATGATTGACGACCTCGCGGATGCGTTCGGGTGAATGATCGGTCGTCACGAGGCCGGGCAACTCGACGCATTCCTTCGACGACTCGTCTATCATCGCCTGTGCCACCTCGTAGGACATTTGGTAACATGACTTTACGACGCTTTTAGCGAAACGATGCTTGATCACTCGCGCTTCGGGTGTCATTTCCCATACGACCGAGAAGGCAAGCTTGTCACGACCGGGCAGCAGAGAGCACACGTTGCACAGTGATTTCGGCAGCATGTGATAAACCGTATTGACGAGGTACACTGTAGTCGCGCGCTTGGCGACTTCCTCGTCCAGTGGTGACGATGCTTTCAGGTAGTGGGTCACGTCGGATATGTGCACGCCCACCTGGCAAAAACGAGCGTTACATACTCGCGATAATAATGACGTCAACAAAGCCAGTGAACTGGAATAATTGCCCACTCACCTCGAAATTGCCGTTGGGCAATTTTTTGCAGGACACCGCGTCATCGAGATCAACAGCGGTGGCCGGATCAATCGTAAATATGCACTCTTCTCGCCAATCCTCGCGGCCTTCGATTTCCGCTGGTGAGGGCACGTAATCGCTGCCTGGTAGTCCCTCGAGTAGCGCGTCCTCGTAAGGCTCCACGTCCAGTTCATTGGCGAGCAATATAGCCGTGGTTTCTCCTTCCAAATCACCAACATTACCAATTATACTCTCGATCGATCTACACAATTTGTTCAAGAGGATAGACACAGGTAAAGCAAAAAAAAACATTGTACGTGTGGTGGCGAATGAAAGTCGAAGAGATCTTTAGGTGGGCCTTTTTGCTTACCCTCTGCAGTTGTAGGGAGTCAGCCACTCATCCATACGTGCCAGAAAGAGGGTCTTGGTGTAAGCTTTGGGCAAGGAGCGCACCTCTTCAGGCACACTTTTTGGATTTATCACGAGAGCGGGTACCCTCTGATCTCTGGACAACAATCGCAGCCTGTCTCTCTGCGGGACTAATGTACCTACTATCCTTCTCGGATGTATCTTCTCCAGGATACACATCACCGTACCTGTCTTTTGCATCTGTCCGTTCTCCTGGCTGAACCAATCGTCCTCAGGGTTTATCATCAACGCGACCACGTCTCGGTCCATAGCTCTGTTCCTGTTTCTTACTCCCGATATGAGTATATCGGTGGTGCCATCAACACCGAGATACGCCTGATTGAAATTTGTAGGATTTATTCTCACGCTACCCCGAACGTAGGTGGGATTTTCAGGATCCTGATCAACCAGCAACTGGAGCATGTCTCGCTTGCGCACACACTTGGGAAATGTCAGCTCCGTCTTTATATCGTCCTTGCGCTTGGAAAATTCGAGTCTGAATTTTGTATTTTTTTCGGCGTCCTCGTCGTCCGGTTGTGTCAATTTTTCATCCTTGATCTTCTTATTCTTCTTCTTCTTCTTCTCTTGCTTCTCGATCTTCTTCTGCTCGCGATCTTTTTTCTTTGACTTTAATTCTTTTTCCTTGTTTCTCACCTTCGACACGTTGCTGCTTTCTTTCACCTTTTTTTTCGTATCTTTCACACGCTGACAGTTTTCCTTTTTGTCTTCATTCTCATTCGTTTTCTTTTTCTTTGTCATCGTCTTAACCGTACTTTGTGAATCCCCAAGGACAGCACTGTTCAAAACCTCCTCGACCTCTGTATGCTCACAAACTTTGCTCTTCGACGACGATTCATCGGTGGGTTGTTTGTGCGGGGGAGGTATGACGACGAACCCTTCGGAACGCAAGAGCTCTATTACTTCTTCCTGCAGTGACGCCTCGTCTTGCTTATTTTTTTTCTTCTTGCCACGCCTGCTCCCTTTTGCCTTCTTGTCTTCGACATCTTTGACAGGGTCGGACATGACAGCCACACTCGAAGCTGCTCTTGTACATGTCAATCACGTCAGCGAACCGAGCGTGAGAGAAAGAGAAAGGGACAGAAAAACAATAATTTATACACACTTGAATGACTGAGTAGATGATAGAATAGGACATCGAGGAAGATTCAACAGCAAGATGAAACATTGCAATAATATATACCTTTAAAGATTGTGGTTAGTTTTAATTGCGATTTTTATTGCAGTACTCAAAGATTTTCGTATACGTCGTCTGTGAGATCGAGTACGGCTATCATGATACTCCGGAGAGATGAAATATATCAATTTGCAAAAAAAAAAGGTTGCGAAATTTTTTCGTTATTTTCTATTACCAAATGTGGAACACCGCCGAAAACGATAGGTCTCGTCCGAGGCGCAGAGTGCGCAAGTGGTTTGGACACGTGATCCACTCCGACGATTCCGACAAATCAGACACGCGTTGAGCCCAGCGCCGCTTAGTTAGTATTGCTGCCGCTATAATATAAGGTGTAGTAAAAAGAAATCCATTATTTTTACAATAGATGGCTTTAGTAATCTGTATCTCGCGTTGTATAAGTGCGATCGGATTACGCTAGATGGCGTGAGAAAGATAAGATTTCATACTAAAATAAACATCTCAGACAGTTTTGTAATTGCTTGACTCAATATTGTTTGAGCGCGCGTCAAAGATGGCCACCAGCAAAGGGAAAATACGCCATATTTTACAGTTTTTCTTCGATAAAGGCGAAAACGCAAGCCAGGCGGCTGAAAATGTGAATAGTGTTTATGGTCCTGATACTGTAACAGCCAATCACGCGCAATTTTGGTTTCGTCGATTCCGTTCCGGTAATTTTGATGTCAAAGATGAGGCACGCTCTGGAAGGCCAATTGTCGAAAATGTCGATAAAATAATGGAAATCGTCGAGTCCGACCGTCATGTAAGCACTGTTTCGATTGCCCAGGAACTAAACATTGCACAAAAAACCGTTTGGAACCACTTGAATAAGACTGGATACAAAAAAAAGCTCGATGTATGGGTGCCACACGAGTTAACGCAAAAAAACCTCATGGACCGAATTTCCGTCTGCGAATCGCTGCTGAATCGCAACAAAATCGACCCATTTCTGAAGCGGATGGTGACCGGTGATGAAAAGTGGGTCACTTACGACAACGTCAAGCGAAAACGGTCGTGGTCGAATCGCGGTGAGCCGGCGCAAACGGTGACCAAGCCAGGATTGACGGTCAGGAAGATTTTGCTGTGTGTTTGGTGGGATTGGCTGGGAATCATCTATTATGAGCTGCTCCCCTACGGCCAAACTCTTAATTCAGACCTGTACTGTCAACAATTGGACCGTCTGAAGGAAGCAATCGCCCAGAAGCGGCCAGCTTTGGCTAATAGGAGAGGAATTGTGCTCCATCAGGACAACGCCAGACCATACACATCGATAGTGACTCGCCAGAAGCTCCGGGAGCTTGGTTGGGAGGTTCTTATGCATCCATCTTATAGTCCGGATCTGGCACCAAGTGATTACCACCTGTTCCTGTCTATGGCAAATGATTTTGCTGGTGAAAAATTCGCCTCAAGAGAAGCTTGTGAAAATCGACTGTCCCAGTTTTTTGAGAATAGGGACGAGGGTTTCTATGAGAAAGGCATAATGAAATTACCTTCAAAGTGGCAACAAGTTATCGATCAAAACGGTGCATATTTGACCTAAATCAGATCATTCTAACTATGCTAAATAAAGCCTTTAATTTCATGCAAAAATAATGGATTTCTTTTTACTACACCTTATAAAATTACGATTTGCCCGTGCTGAAAAAGTCGACCAATGGTGAAGCTGGTCAGAGTCGTCTTACTGCTGAGACTCTTAGTTTATTTAAATTTTGAGGATATTACACGAGCTACATGTGATCGCTATTAACTATCGTTACATTGTTTCACCTAAGTAACTAAATATAGGATAATGCGTATCGCGGACATGATCCTAGCCTTCGGAGACATTGGGATCGGTAGGAATGATAGGCCGCTGGTATTCCTGTCGGTCATCATCGGCGGCAGGAACGACGGGTTGATTTTTGTTGTAACTCTCGTCATGATAGTCTTCGTAGAGCTGTTGAGTAGGCTGATAAGCGACGTCCACCGTGGATGGAGCTTGTTGATCGGCAGGCTGCTTGTGGCTTTGATCTTGATAAGCAGAGGAATCGTCGTACTGGCCGTACTGATCGTAGCCTTGTTCGACATAGTCGCCAGTGTAATTCTCATCAGGATACTCTTGTGCTTTGTATTTCTCGTCGCTCGACATCGCGTAAATCGCCGGATCGTTCGTGAGGCCTATCTGCGGATTGATCGCGTTCTCATTCACGGGGTATTGTATATTTTCAGTCTCGTATCGGGCATCTCGGCCGTAGTCGGCAGTGGCTGCGTATTCGTTGGTCTCCGAAATTTGGGGCTCGATTGCGTCGCTTTCGTTGCTGCGCTGCGTCAGTTTTATGTCGGAAACGGGGTCGGCTGCAATCGAAACCAGCGTTTGAGAAATGTTTTTTTTTTTTGTGGGGCTGTGTAGAACGGTATTTTTTTTATTGTAGTGCATTTTTTTGGGGATACTTGTGAAACTTGGGTGTTGCGTACCTTTCCGATTCTCAAGAGTATCGGTGATTTTCGAAGACAGATACTCTAGGTTGCTTTGTAAGCCGGCCATCTCTTGCCTGTCGGAAATGAAAACGAAGACATTGAAGCGCGTAGCAAGTAAGAAATCACGTCTACTGCAGTGATAACAACGTACTTATATGTATATGTATGTTTGAGAATGGACGTGCACTATGTCTCGCTTTCTGTCTTCCGCTTTCTCTCTGGCTTTATCTTGGTACTCTCGAGCAATCATATTCGAGCTATTACTGTGCTGACAGAGTCGCAAATTTCGAGCCAACAGACTTCTTTTTCGGTGTTACTTTAACTTTGAGATCGAGCTTGACGGTGCGTTTCTTTTTCGAAGGTGTAGCGGTCGAGTTGATCCCGCCGCGATCGGCTCCCGCTTCGACAGGTTTCTCTGTCAACACAGAACAGCCGGAATATGAATTTTGGTATGACGAGGAAGTCCTCGTAAAATTTACGCGGGTCTTTTACGACCTGTGTTACCGGCGATTATTTCCCGTAGGAGAAATGATAACAAAAAAATCCAACCGATCGGATGCAAGGGGTTTGTGAGAACGAAAAGCCATCTAGGGCTCTGCATGCGGACGTTCAAGAATAAAACTTGGGAGGTAAGTACTTGTGAGTGCGGTCGTGAGCTTCCAAACGATGTGTGAGAGATTGGCATTCGGCGGTCAGTCGTGCGACAAGCTTCGCCTGATTGCTCATAACGTCTTCTAGACCAGCCACTGTAGCAGCTGAGAAGTTTCGTTTTCATTAGCCAATTAAACGGCAAATTGACTGGGCCTTTTCGAGTTATTTATTCTTTTTTCTCCTTTTTGTCTTGCTTATGCTAGGCATATGGTCCACGGATGCCGATTTCCCACACAAATTGCCGCTCTCTCTCTTTCTCTCTTACACTTTCTACGTATACATCTTTGCTCAATCTAGCGAACGCGTCAAACATTTTAGACAATATACCTAACACAGGCACATTCGTGGCTTGTAATTACCATGCTTGGTCTCGATGTCCATTATCATTGTGGTAAGATCTTTCTCCGCTTCCGGTCTGGGGGTCGCTGCAGCTTGGCTTTCCAGGGGTTGGACCAATTTGCTCATGTTCAACTGTGAAGTATTCGAATGGGAATTAACGCATAAAGATGGCTGAGAAGCTGGGAGTAAGTTTGCGTAAACTTGCCTCTTTCTCGAGAGCCGCGATTTGCTCAGACAGGCGTAAATTTTCTCGACGACAGTGGACAATATCCGCGTCAGCTCGCTCCAATCGTTGCTTATACGAGTTGATCTCAGCCTGCCATCGATTTTGCTCTTGGCGGGAGTGTCTCTCGCTCCGTTCAGCGGCCAATTTGGCGGCGGCGATTTCCTGATCAGCAGCGTCCTTCTCGGCGATCGTTCGATTCAATTCGCTCTGCAAATTTGCTATGAAGACACGAGATGAATAAGGTGAGAAAACATCATGATGGTACAAGTATAAAATTACCATTGTCAATCGAGTTCGTACGTACAGATTTTATTCTGAAGCTCCTTCTTCAATTCATCGATCATGGATTGTTTTTGGGCGAGATCTCTTTTCACGTCAGCCAATTCGCGGCGTTGTCTGTCAGTTTCCAATTGCGATTTGCTCGCGGCATCCCAATGCGAGGCAACATCGGCGGACAATTGTTCAACCTGTTGGCTGTACCGTCGCTCAATCTGATGACGCTCCTCGGCGACGCGTTTGCTCGTATCCTGCGCGGCTTCGCGCAATTTTTCCCGCAGCCGATCGAGCTCGTCGTTCAAACGACGTATCTCCGTGTCCGCCTGATACTTTTCGAGATCCGACTGTTGCGCGAGTTCCGCGGCTCGTTTGGCTCTCTGGCTCGTCTCGTTCTCGCGTTCGCGCGCTGTCTGCACACTCCTTGTGGCTTCCTCGAGCTTTGTAGCGAGTTCTTGCTTCTCGCGCAACGCGCTTTCCAGTTGCGCGAGAAAATCCGGACTCGCTTGATTGCCGCAAGCCTCGGCTAGTCGTCGCGTGCACGAGTCATTTTCCTCCCGTAACTTTTTCAGCTCGATTCTCGCTTGCGTGAGTTGCGCCTCGAGTTCGCTTATTCTCGACTCGAAAACAATGCTGGGACCCTCGAGCCTACGCTGGAGCTTGGTGACTTTTTTCCCGGGGCTCGAGGACACGTCCGATGTCAGTTTATTCTGAACTTCCGGTTTCTCGTTCTCGTCGCAGGTCTCGTACTCGTGTAGAAATGACTTTAGCAAGCCCGCTTTGTTCTTATCGTGCAGGGCCTCGTTCTCGGCGACCACCTGTAAAATCCATAAATTCCATTATTGATTGTATCACGCAAGCGACGAGTCAACGCCTGACGATACCGCGTTTATTTTTCCGGGGCTCTCTAATTTTTCAATTTCTTTGCAACAGCAGTAAAAGAAGAGAATGGCCATCAAGAACTTACCTCACGTATTTTCTCGAGCAGATTTTTAAGCTCGTCCTTGCAGTAACGGGACTCTTGCTCCAGTTGCTCGATGTATTCCTCCTGGCGTGCTATGAACGAGGTCAATTCGGATGGTGACGATTGAGCATCGCGAGCCGGATACGACACGGAGTTCTGAGACGTCCCGACGAGGCGGCGGTTCTTTTCAGTTGTTTCGTCCACATTGCCGTCCTCGAATTTATTGCCAGGGGAGAATCCTTTGGCTCGGGAGCACTCGCTGACGCTGCGCTCGTCTGAATCCTCCGGGGTTTCGCTTATCCGGAAATTACTTCGTCGATAAATTCCACGCTCACGAGGGATTTTCCTAAAAAAAAACTCCATTACTTTTCTGATTGACCATTCTGCGTAGCCGTGAAAAATTTGAATAAAAACGGCTGAACGAGGTCGTTGATTTGTCGAGCATGAAAAAAAAAATCTCACCCGGTCGTCAGCCTCGGGGCATAAGTTTCGGCCAGTAGATACTTGAGCTTGGACACCGCCTCCCTGTAAGCATTTTCCGTATAGTCCGGTGCCTTCTTCTTGGCGATCTCGATTTTCTGGCATCCATTAATTTTTCTGCAAGAAATAAACGAGAATCTCATGGGTGAGTTTGTTGTGCGAGTGTAAGAAAAAAAAAACAAACAAAAAACTAATCCTAATATTAAAATACCTGGATTTTAAACGTTTGGATCTGGAGAACGGTGAGGTCTCGAGATTGGTGAGATTGCACGAGCTCTTGGGCTTCATGTAGGTCCTAAGCGGTAATCTGGGTCTCGTAAGTATTGAGGTCGTGGCAGCGCCGCAGTTGTTGAACGTTGTCGCAGGATTGTTGGTCGCGCGATAACGACGGGAGTAGTTGTTCATTGCTAGCATTCCGATCGCATTGTGCCATCGGCGAGGCGCTTCGCTGCCCTTACATACGGGGGGTCTCCGGTGCGAGCGGTCTCAACTACGCGGAAGGGCTAGGATAGGTGGTGGCAAATCGATTCGACAGACTCCCCCTCGTCCCCCGCCCAGCCACCCTTCTTTCAACACGAACGTTCATACGGGCACGCGGTTGCTAAAACGGGGAAATCTTCTTGTCCCGTGCGAGGGTAGCTTGAAAACTTTACGGCAAGTAGAGGAAACTTTGGCAGGACGTAACCGGAGACTGGTAGTGAATCGCGTGACGCAGAGTCATCGGTACTTAGGTGGGACAGGTACCGTACCAACGGACACGCTCCGCCACCATCGTCGTCGTCGTTCGAATAAAAGAAAAAGGAGAAAAAAAACGCTCATCCCTCGAAACTTCGAGTCGATTAAGCGTTATCCCCCTTGCCCAACCAGGTAATTTTATACTCCGGCGAGATTGCCTCGTCTGCAGTAACGATATCAGCGAATAAATGCGCGCATCCCATACATATTCCGCACTTACGTGTGTGTATATATTTTTGTATGCAAATATACATAGTATCCTCTGTTAAAATGATAAGCTGAAACTTTAACTTGCAGATCTTCGAAACAATGCTCGCCCACGTAATAAACACATCCAATGTGACGGTCCCTTTTTTTTTGTTCGATATATCACGTTTCGATGAAGGGAAAATAAAACTTGCCGGGTACTGGGCACTGACTGAACGGCAGGGGAGAACTAATTAGAAAAGTTTGCCAATTCGGTTCACGGGATCCTTGAACTCGGGGAACGAACCGAGAGTGTGGAAAAAAAAGCAAATATGATTGAAGGAGCGAACCAAAACAAAGTCAAACAAAAATAATCATTTCTGCTTTTTTTTCTCCCTGAGCTTTCGTATTGTGATCGTTCTTGGCTGTCCTTGTGTAGAAATTCAGCGAGGTGTCGCTTTGTCATGGACTTGCCTTGGACGAGTTCCGAAAATCGAGCTTTTTGTTCTCTCCATACCGCTTCAAGACTCCTGTTGCGAGGATACGCTCGCGTTACTGGCAACTTCGGTGTTTCTCACAGTGTCCTCGTTGATGGCTGCGTATTGTTCGTCGTCTAAGGTTCTGTAGTCCGAAAATTCTGTCGTGACGACAAAATAAAAATTTTGATGAGACAATATTCGAGAAGGTAGGAGGGACTAGGGGATAAATTCGAATTGCACTGACAACGATGAAAATCGAGTGACTCACCATCCTCGTTATCCGGGCGTTTGACGAGAACCATCATGGCGAGGCCAACAGCCGCGGATCCGCCGCAAACGAAGGTCAAGATGTCCCTGTAGTACGTGGGACAGTCGCCGCAGCGTCTGAATGTCCAAAAAAAAAGCAAACAGAATTTTAGTATCTCTGAAAATAGTGAAGGTAGAGGCTAAAAATGAAAAGAGACGGGATCATTGAAGCCCGAAAAAATTAACAGGCCTTACTGGACGAGTGATCCTCGTTGAAAATATTAAAATAATCGCAGTCTCTCGCTCACATGTATTGAATGATCATAACGAACAATCCATTGGAGAGCTTGTCCGTGAAGCTCATCGCGCCGTAAACGAAAGCTCCGCTCTCCGTGTTCTCACCAATCAGATCAGCCGTTGTCCCGAGACTCGTCACTAACATTATCGCCCCACTCGCACCTGCGACGAATCGAGTCAGAACTTTCCCAGTGACAGAGTAAAATCACGACTTTTTTTGGAATTGGAAAAAAAAGCACAGAGAATTGTACCTATTAAAATCGAGACTGGATAAATTTCGTAAGTTCTGTAGATTTGTCCGCTGCCGAACCAGACCCACGTGCAAGCTGAGATTCCGATTGCGACGCCGATCGCGTAAGATATCTTTCTGCCCAGTTTGGTATTCAGCCTCTCGATGATCAACGAAGTTACGAAGCTACTGACGTATATCGTGAGAGGTACAACGGCGAGCGACGTTGCCGGCAGTTTCAGGGTCTCGTGTAGATACAGAGGAACGTATATTTGTGATATATTAACGAAGAGACGGGTCGGCATGTAAACCCCAGCGACTTTGTACAATTGCGCGTCCTTTAGCAGCATGGACGCGGTCTTCGTCGTCCTGCGCGCGTGTCCTGCGGTCTCGAAATAACGATTGATAAGTTAACAGCCCGTAAATGTATAATGAATTCATATTTATAAACCCAAACAAATGGGCCTACTGACCAGATGACACGTTTGGCGATCCCTCTCTAACTACCAGATGGAAAATCAAGGAGGCGATGCTCCCGACTGACAAGCCGATCAACATGATGATCTGGAACTTCGGTGCATCGGCTGGACCTATTTGCACAGAGGGGTCGTCACTCGTCATGTGCAAGACAGCCCAGGTAACACAGAAGATCAGTACATTAGAGAATACGGTGAAGGTGTACCTGTCAACAAGACGAAAGGCGTTTCCCGTTGGAAAAAAAAATAACTTTTTAAACTAATTTAAATAATTTAATTTTTTAGTTAATTTTAAATTCATTTATTTTAAGTCATTTGGTTTTTAAAAACAGTCAGTAAAAATAAAATAAAAAAGACTACTTTGTTCAATTAATTTAGGTGAGTTAATTTAAAAATTAATTTTCAATTAGTTTGGTTTAAGTGATTCAGTTTAAGAAAAAAGTAATTAAAAATGAAAAAAAAAAAGTAATTTGTTCAATGAATTTAGGTAATTTAATGTAAAAATTAATTTTGACGTAATTTATTTTAAGTACGTTAATTTAAATATTGTTATTAAAAATAAAATATAAAAGTAATTTGTTTAATTAATTAGACGTAATTAAATTACAAATATAATTTTTTATTGCAGGACATTTCAGGTGGCCATTACCACCGCTCGAAATCTTTCCAACAGAGGAAATATTTTTACCGAATCGCGGTAAGTTCCGTTCTTTCGTGTGCGGTCGGAGTCAGGTCCGGTATGAGCGACAGGTGTGATATTTGTACAGAGGCCCAGCCGAACTGAAATATGACGACGAAGGCTGAGTAGTAGAAGAGTTGCGCCCAGTGGTGCGTATTCTCGCATCCGGCACATTTGGAGAAAATGAACGGAAAGGCCAAGAGAATGCACGCGGTACCTGTAATTGGAGCAAAGGTTATAAAACGGTACGGATGAGTAACGCCAAGCGTCGTACTTGCCCATCAGGTGCCAGGTCTTTCGTCTGCCGTATCTGCACAGCCAAAAGTCATCGTTCTTATCCGACTGAATTCCCACAAAGGGGGTAGCCACAGCATCGGCGATCTGGCCGATAAAGAGAACCACTCCTGAGAGCACCGCGCCGAAACCAAGTACGTAGTGAAAGAAGACCAGTAGATAAGTGAACCACATGGAGGCGCAGATGTCATTGAGAACGTGACCGACACCATAGGCCAATTTTTGCCGCCTCGTCAGGAGTCTCACGATCTCCGTGTAATCGTTTTCCAACCGATCGTTTTCCATCTCGGTGGCCGTTGAATTATCGAATAGAGAGTTTCGAAGTGTCGGGTAATTGCGAATGACAGCGTTGATGACATCAATAGCTATCCAATCGTCTATCGTCCATGCACAGATGTCCAATTGCCGCGGACACGGCAATACGTTTTCATAATGATCATCCAGTCACGAGCGTCATTGTTGTCGCAATCGCTGATCTCGGAAGCTCATTATCCTGACTGATAGGTATCGAAATAGCGATTAATGGACGCGTCAAAACTGCGAAAGTTCGCGTGACATAACCTCCTCGCAGTGTGGACGCGCGGCGAACGATCGCTGACAAGTGCCAGCGCATCACGTGCATTCCTTTCGTCATCGTAATCGCGGTGATACGTTGTGTTGGCCGCCACGACTAAACAAAACAAGGGGATCGAGATTATTCGTACCGTGCGCGGTCAGTCACTGGCCGTTTATTCGTGTTTCTCCTTTATCTCTGCGATGAAAAAAAAAACTATATCAGTTTCGTTGTAGCACATAGCGTGCGTGGCCGGTGCCAGTGTTCCGTCTCTTTTATATGCACGGATTTCATAGAGTCAAAAAAAAAAAAACGTCGCCCCTTCTTTCTCTTGCATCGTTTACGAAGCACGTGAAGCCAAAGCAAGTTCGAGTTTCGGCGGTTACCCGCATCTGTGTACCGGAAGGAGTTTTAATCTTTTTTTGATGACAGTTATTTTTAAACTTTTAACAATATTACGAAAATACGTTTATTTCCGTGCAATTATATAATTTTTTTTATACCAAATAAGATTATATATATATATAAAATAGTGACGATTATTAACTCCTGATAATAAAACAATACCATGGGGGAAGGGGATAAAGGACAATAAACGTATCGTTTTTTATGTATCATAAATATATAATTTATTTATGATACATTTTTGCGTTTGATAAAAAAATACAAAAAAATTATTTCAATTTTTTATTACAAAAAATCTCCATTCTTTACATATTTCTCTTTGTTGATTTTTTCACGTCAATATATTTCAGTGCTCCTAACCTCGTAAAACAAAATATAAAAAAGTTTACCATCCTGCAAGAATACAAGTGTCCTCGATAAATCGTCTATGGCATTGAATGACAGAAGACATTTATCAGTGAAAAAAAGATGGAATTTATACATTTCTTTCGTACCAGTCTCCATTTTCTCTCGGTTTTTTTTTTAGGATCGAGGATGTAATACCATCGTTTGACGAACTCTTATTGGAGAGTCGTAACGCAGAAGAAAAATAATTAGTGTGTATATTATTGAGAATGCATTGAAAAAGCGAATACACGAATAACAAGTAATCCTTAAAAGCTAGAGAGGATATTTGATCGAGTTTACGCGGCTTTTACGTTTTTGGCAGTTTTTTCCTGAGCCCTGGGAGTTTTCTGGGCCTCGACGGTATTCGGTGCTTCACTGGCAATTTGGCCATCTTGAATGGCAGGTTTGCCGGTATGCTCGATCTGTATAATGCGTTCCTTATCCTTGGGGTCGTGTTTCCGTGATGCTTCGATGGTGAGCACACCGTCCGATGAGAGACTGGACTTGAGGCTGTCGATGTCGCATTGTTGGGGCACGAGATATTTTCGAACAAATTGACGGGAGATCCAGCCGTGCTCGTCCGGTCGCTCCTCGTGTTTGCCCTCGACGACGACGTGACGATCGATAACCTTGACGCTTACGTCCTCCGGCGCGAATTGCTGAACGTCCAGCGTCACGTGGAATTTGTTTTTGTCGGCTTGCAGGGTCGATGTGCCGCCATCGCGACGACGAAATAGGCTCCGCTCGTACGGATGATAGTGACGAGGTCTTCTGCCGCCGGAGGGTTTTATCACGTAGATTTCGGGCTCCGGGGACGGACGCGAAATTGAAAGATCGCCCGTAAACGGAAGCCCGAAGTGTTGGTCAAAAATGTGATGCGGACGATCCAAATCCTCCCACCAGTTTGAAAACAACATCGGTAACAGCGCCATTATTTTCAAAAATTTGCTTTCAACTGGATATTTCTCGTTTTTCTCGACAATTGACGTGTACCGCGTCGCGGTTTATTTCGTACTGATGCCATTACCGTCGTGCGCCGGGTTATATTCTCTACGGTCAGCGGTGGCGCCTCACCGTGCAGACGCGTCGCGAAACTTCTCGAGCGCGCCCGAACGATCTCGGCGGTTCTAGAAACTTTGAGCAAATACGCGACTACGAGACGGGAGGCTGGATTAGAATTTTGGCACAATGTTTGTTTATTATATATGTACTTCTTGGGAATTATTCGGCATTCTTTCTTACGCAGCAGGCAAAATTTCGTTATCGATAAATCGCACGGGTAACATGTGACCTAACTTTTCATAACTCCTTGCGCAATATCGTGGAATAATTTTCTCTATATATATTATTGTTGAATATAATTGTGAACGATTTTTCTTTATTAAAAGGATCGCGCCATTGTGTTCTATAACTAGAATATTCTCCTACGCCGCGTTTCCAAAGTTTCCAGTACCCCATTGCGCATCTGCGCGCATATGACACGCGAGAATAGAGTGAGAGAGATAGAAGACGAACGTGAGAGGGTGAACGAAATTGAAAGCGCACGGCGCCGTGGCGCAATTCGCTAGCGAAGTAAGAAACTAACGAAGTTAAAGGGGCACACCCGAGTAGCCGGCGCAAAAAAATCGCTGAATTTTGGGAATTATTATCTCAACAACGATTTGTCCGATTCCATCCAAGTTTGTTTTATTCGAAAGTGTATATATTGAGGTATGTTGACAAAAATGTTTATAAATATATATTGACTGGGAGCGCTGTTATTGTGGTAATTTTCACTCAATTTTTTTTATCAAGCCAGAACTTTCCTAAGTGAAGGTTGAAAAATTCAATCAAGCGCCATTTTGTAATTTTTTTTTAATCCTACGATGCGAAAGTCTTTATACATTACATTTTGAGAATCTTTTCGAAATGTTTGTTTCAGATCAACTGACTGCATGCAATCATGGGGACTGCCAGCGAGAGACATATGTTTTACGCCGGCCACAACAGCCCTCTCTGTCAATATATATTTATACAAATTTTTGCCAATATACCTCAATTTTTATACTTTCAAATGAAACAAACTTGGATGAAACCGGAATAAAAGTTTTTGAAATAATAATTCTCAAAATTCACCTATTTTTCCGCAGCCTTCTTGGATGAAAGGGCGCTCGGGTCGTTGAATCTCCGCCGCAGTTTTTTTTTCTCGTTCACTGCGTGCTTGAAATCGTAGAACGTTAAACTTGACGATAAAATAAATAAATTTTTATTATAAATTATATGAGGCATTCCACGCCATTTCACCTAGCCCGTGAACCCGATTATTTTTTATTTTCCTAATTTTTTTTTGTAAAATCGTACCTCGTGAAAGGAATATCCACACCAATTTTTAGATTTTTATCTCTTTTCTTTTAAGAGTTATCATTTTCCAAAAAAATGTCGATTTCGGAAGTTTTGGAAACTTTTAAACGCTGATAATTCCTGAACTAATTGAGATATCGACAAATGTCAATAGATACTTTTTTTTTTTCATTTTGAAGCATACTTTCATGAACAAATATTTAAAAAATTATCATTTATACTGGACCACGTATTTTTTGCATCGAAAGTGGAAACTATTTTTTTTTTAAGATGATTACCATTTTCTTTTTAATTTTCTAAAATAGAGTGATCCATTCTATGATTTTTAAGACTAATCTCATCGTGGGCCCATTTTTCCTTCTATTTTTTTGCGAATAAAAAATGTAGTTTGTATGTTGAATTACCTTTCAGCAAAACTTTGAACGCGTTTTTCTCGAAACTACGTTTTTCAACCTGGTTGACAACATATTAAAAAAACTATTCATCCGATTTGCATGCGGCAAGTCTTAAACTGTTCGAAAATCCAGTCTCTATGGCGGTACGTAGGGATTTTTTTTATAAAGGGCCCTTCTTTTTTTTTTATGAACGATGAAAATTTTCTATGAAAATCGGAAATAAAATTCGCTGGTCCGCCATTTTTTTTTAGATATCGAAATTTCCCTATCTGATGCTGTAAACCTATATGTCTAGTTTCTAAATATATTTTTATTTTATTTTACAGATGAACCGTATGGCTTAATCGCTGTCAACCGCCGAGCAGCAATTTCGTCGGAGTGTCCTCTTGGAAGAGGCGTACACCGCGAACTATACTTTAGATTCGAGTACAAAAATTTGTATATAGTCTTCTATATGTATATATTGACTATGAGTATTAATAAAAAAATTCCATTCATCGTTTGCTTGAAAATAATTACGAAAAATACACCCTCGTATCGCACACGAACCGTGGTGTGGGGCCTTAAACTTCAATAATATGCTATATATCTCCATTTTAATCTCCAATAATGCTAATAATGATACGGTTAATTTGTTTGTGCTGAAATTAACGAAAAAGAACATTTTTTGTGCGAAATTAATTTTTTTTCACTAATAATACGTCATAGCTATTCTAGTTTATATCCTTTTCGTAAATAAAATGAACTAAATTAATAATTATATGGAAATACGTGAATTTAAAAATGAGTGAAATTTCTCCTTTTATATAGTTATTATATATATATAAAAGGAAAATTTCGCTCTTTTTAAATTCACGGATTTTTCTATATAATTCTTAATTTAGTTCATTTTATTTATGAAAAGGATAGAAACTAGAATAGCTATGACTATTAGATTCCGACTGAAAATTGTATTTGTATTGGTCAATATTATTATTAGTGAAAAGAATAATAATTTTGCACCAAAAATCTTCTTTTTCGTTAAATTCAGCAAAAATAAAAAATAAACATTTTTTTCATTATTAGCATTATCGGAGATTAAAATAGAGATATATAGCATTATTGGAGATTAAAATGATAAAAATCTTTTAAAAAAATATGATTAATTCGCAAAACATAGAAGGAAAAATGGACCCACTATGAGACTAGTCTTAAAGATCATAGAATGGATCACTCTATTTTAGAGAAATAAAAAAAAAATGGCAATCATCTTTAAAAAAAATAGTGTCCACTTTCGAAGCCAAAAATACGTGGTCCAGTATAAATGATAATTTTTTTCATATTTTTTCATGAAAGTATGCTTTAAAATGAAGAAAATTATATAATGACATTTGTCGATATCTCAATCAGTTCAGGAGTTATAAGCGTTTAAACGTTTCCAAAACTTCCGAAATCGACATTTTTTGAAAAATTATAACTCCTAAAAGAAAAAAGATAAAAATCTTTAAATTGGTGTGGATATTCCTTTAATAGGCTACAATATTAGAAAAAAAAAATCAGGAAAATAAAAAATGGTCAGGATCACTGGCTAGGTGAAATGGCGTGGATTGCCTCATATATTCTCTCATAGATATATTTATAAAACAAAAAACTTTATTTTATTTATTTAATAAAGTCTTGTTTATTTTCAAATGAGTAAATAGGGAATTAACCTTGGAAAATGAGAAATAAAGAAAATTCCGCTGATACAATTGATCGTACAAACAATTACTGTGCTAAAACAAAATTCGCATAAACTTTTAAAGAAACTCGTCGGCATTTGATTGAAAATCCATGAAACTGTACCCAGGAGGATCAGGAAAAATATAGGAAGCACAGAAAAAAATCACACAAAATCGTAATTACGTTTTCTTACATTTATTAAAAAATACATTTTTTTAAATTATACAAAGCGAATAACACTACAAAACGAACGATCATCGCGTATTATGGAATGATAGAAACATACGAAACGTGAATGAGAGGGAGAGGGGCAAGTAATGACGGATGAAGATTGATCGAAACGTCTCCAACAGTACGAGGACCACTAAGATAATGTTAGAGGACGATTAAAAAATAAAAACTTAGTTGGCGACCATCCTTTTTTGTTCATGTTCCTGTTCATTCTCGAGTGCCTTTTTCCCGGTGTGTTCGATCTTGATCGGCTTGACGCGCTTGTTCTCGATGGCCTCGGGTTTTCTTGGTGTCGTAATAGTCAGTACACCGTCGGACGACAGGGTCGACGTTGTTTGCTCAGGATCGCATTGTTCCGGGACCATGTACTTCCTGACGAATTGCCTCGATACGACGCCGTGATCGTCTTGCTTCTCCTCGTGTTTGCCCTCGACGACGACGAAATTGTCGACGACCTTGACCTTGATCTCGTCGGGCTTGAACTGTTGAACGTCGAGGGCGACGTGGAACTTGTCCTTGTCGTTTTTCACCATCGACCAGCCGCTTTTTTCGGCTTCGCGCATCAGCTCGGCCCAGGGACGATAGTAATTGGGCTGGAAGCTCCGGTCGATGAAAGACGGCGGCAAAAGATCCTCCGGTCTCATCATCATGCCGAAGTGTTGATCCAACAGCCGGTGTGGACGGTCGAGCGTCTCCCACCAATGCGAGAAAAGTTTCGGTACGATGCTCATTCTTGAACGCATTCGGTTCTTTTTATTTTAAACTTTTCCTCTGACTATGAGATCTTTTTGCGCTTTGAGTAACACGATGCACTTTATTCGTCAATAAATACACCACTCTCGTACTCGTTTCGATTGTTGTGTCGTCTGTTTATTACGAACGCCGGCCGATGCGCTCTTATAGTAAGCTCTCCCACCACGCCGGCTGCTGCGTACGATGGCGCTAGTGCGCGGCACCCTACGCGTTAGCCGAGGGTCGAGAACAAACGAGAACGTACTACGCACCTTCGTTGTAACTCTCTCGAAATATCGAGCCGTCGCGATACGATATCGCGTATATGCCCGCCTCGTATATGCGTATTATGATTAAGTTCGGTTTGTTCTCGAATTATTATACTCTTCAATCTACGCACAGCCACTTGGCTCACAATTGGATAGACTTTCAATTCTGTCTCATTGAATGATCAATATTATACACTCTGTAAAAAAATTAAAGCAGCAGAAAAATTTCACAATTTTATGAGTGATGTTTGAAAGGCCGTAACTTCGTGAAAAAGGGTTGTATCGGGGGGCAGCATTTTGAAGCTTGAAATCTCTAGTGAACCTCGCGGAGAATCTTTTTTTTGGAGCATCACGCTCAGCGCTGTCATAAGAAATAGCGCGACTAAAAAAATTTCTTTCTTTTTCAACATCGTCCATGGGCTCAACAAAATTTTTACTGGCTGAATCAATGCTTGAGTCTTTTAGCCTGATTCTTTAGCTTCAATTTGACATTTTTTTGCTCTCTCTACGGCCATTTGTCGCTGAGATATCGCCGATTGAATGAAAAGTCAGCTTTTTTCTTTTATCATCGATATCTCATGATCAGCGAACGGAAGGTGGGTTTCCGAAACTTGAATAACTCTTCTATAAGTTCATTTTGGTATTTTAGAGGAATTTTTTTTAAGCTCAATATTGATTTGAAAAAGTACAAAAAAAATGTTTTTTTCTGCAGTTTTGGAAAATCCACCACAACTTTGCAAATATTGCAAAAATAACCAATGTTTCCAGTTTTTTTTGAGCTCAATACATGCCCAAAAAACCCTCTAATTTTTTTTAACGGATCGGTTAAACCGTTTTTGAATCGTCAAAGTTTTATCAAAAATTAAAGGAGCACTTTAATTGCTCCTTAAACGTCAAATGATGATGGTTAAGATGAAAAAAAATCCGTTATTTTTTTTCACAATTTCGTTTTAACTACTCATCAAATGTCGAAAAAAAACATTCAAAATTTTGAAGAAAAAAAAAAGAAAAATCCGTTATTTTTCTTACAATTTCTGATTAACTATTCATCAAATGTTAAAAAAAAAATTTTAATATTGAAAAAAATTTTCTTCAACATTTTTGAAATTTTTTTTTTTCGACATTTGATGCATAGTTAATGAGAAATTGTAAGAAAAATAACGGATTTTTCTTTTTCAACATAATAAAAACAAATTTTTTTTCAAAATTTTATATTTTTTTTCGCTGTACACTGTAAAATTCCGTTCGCTGTATGTTCGTGAGATATCGATGATCAAAGAAAAAAGCTGACTTTTCATTCAATCAGCGATATCTCAGCGACAAATGGTGGTACAGAGATAAAAAAAATACCAAATTGAAGCTAAAGAATCAGGCTACAAGACCCAAGCATTGATTCAGCCAGTAAAAATTTTGTTGAGCCCATGGACGATGTTGAAAAAAAAATTCAAAAATTTTTTAGTCGTGGTATTTCTTATGACAACGCAGAGCGTGATGCTCAAAAAAAGAATTCTCCGCGAGATTCTTAAACTAGAAGAGATTTCAAGCTTCGAAATGCCCCCCCCCCCCCCCCGATACGACCATTTTTCACGAAGATATGGCCTTTCAAGAATCACTGAAATAATTGTGAAATGTTTCTGCTCGTTTAATTTTTTTGCTGAGTGTATAATAAATGATTCGTCTGTGCGTCCCGCTATAACTCCGTAACCGATCCCCGCAGCCCCATGGAGTTATGTATGGTAGCCCTCCATCCCCCATTCATGAAGAAGGTTTCGGTTGGAACTGCAGGGGTTGGGTTCGGAGATATAGGTATCAAAATAGGGCATCGCACCAATGGACTTCTCATGGGAAATCGGTGAAGCAGCTGGGAGTCGAGTGCCGACGTGCCCGAGACTGGCCAGGATGTTTCTGAATGTTCTCGAAGGTTCCAGAATGTTCTAGAATGTTCGAGAATGGTGTATAATTTTCCAGAATCTTATAGAATCTTCCAGAAGGTTCGAGAATGTTTCAGAATGTTTAAGAATGCTCTAGAATGTTCTAGGAAGTTACAGAATGTTTCCAGGATGTTCGAGAATGTTCTAGAATGCTCTAGAATCCCAGAAGGTTCTGAACCTTCGATCTTAATACAGCTGTATTAAGAATATGATGATTTATTTTAACTGTGTAATTTCTGTATTTAAAGGTTCGGATAAACTTCCGAATAGCTGTTACCTCCGATTTGGCTGAAATTTAGTACAGACCTTCTTTTTGACGATATAAGATAGTGTGTAAAATGATTTTTGGCGCATCGCAATAGTTTTCTCAATATCGAATTTTGAAAATTGCAAAATTAACACGTGCGTGTATATCTATATCTACTAGCACCCACTCCTATCCCTACTCACACGCTATCCTGGCGTGTAAAGAACACACGCACGCACACACACACACGCACACACACACGTGGTTTGGACTAAAAAAATACCGCGAAATTGACGAGCCGTGGGCTCCACACACACACATACACATTTACACTAAAACCGCCCTTATCAGGGCTAGGAATGCTAAGCAGCCAACCTCCACGTGGTCCATTCTGGGTAATGCAAATGGTCTGTGAACTGCTATTGGCAGAACAATGATGGAAAAGAGGCTGCACATTCAGAATTCCACACGATGCTCAAAGTTCCATCTTCCTCCCCAATCTTTCAGCCCAAACTTCCTCATAGAGAAAGCTTAAAGCATCGTCGACGTGTGTGTATCTATCTTGAGGGAACTGTATGAGACGAGGTGGCTGACCTGACTAGAAAAATTTTGATAATATGAGAAATACATTGAAAAACAATTTTTTTATCTTATGGGGGGGGGGTGGGGGCACGACCCCACTCCCGCAAGGGGCTCTGCCCCTTGACCCCGCCGGGGGGTTTCGCCCCCCGGACTCCCCTCCCCGGCCGACCACTGGCTCCAGTAGCCCAACATATAGGTAGAATAAGGCTAGGAGTGCGTGCAATTTCGACATTTTCAAAATTCGATACTGAGGAAACTATTGCGATGCGCCAAAAATCCTTTTACACACTATCTTATATCGACAAAAAGAAGGTCTGTACCAAATTTCAGCCAAATCGGAGGTAACAGCTATTCGGAAGTACAGCCAAAGGTTCATTTTATAAATTCATATTTCATAGGAGCTGGCAGGCTTTGTTCGAGCGAACCGAGGGTAACTCCGGCTAGTACGTAATACATTTTTTTTTTATTATGTCGCCTGAAATATCGTAAGACCAAGCTTTTGCTGTTAAAAAATAAACGTATGAATGAATAAACAAATAAATAGCTCGATAAATAAACAAGTAAATAAATAACTATAAAATCATAGTTAAATAAATAAACAAATAAATACTGTCTTTCAAATCTATGTTTCAACCCTCGGGCTAGAATTTGGTGATGACTCGTCAGAATTAATAAAGGCATTTTAATCGCGATAATAATAACGTGCATTCCTTGAGAGATTTCAACTGTTGTTTGGGTTCGAATACCTCGAGATATTTGAACCTCTGAGTTTGGATTTTGTGGAGAGTTGGATTTATTTGGGTTTAAAGTCCTCGAGATTTGAACTTTTGTTTAGGTTTATTTGGGCTTTGGGTTTGCTTGCATTCAAATTCATCACGATTTAAACTTTTGTTTGGGTTTGAACTTGTTTGTGTTTGGATTTTTTAGGGGTTTGGATTTGTTTGGATTCAGATTCCTTCAGAGATTCGAACTTTTGTTTGGGTTTAAACTTGTTTGTGTTTGGATTTTTTAGGGGTTTGGGTTTGTTTGAATTCAAATTCCTCCAGAGATTTGAACTTTTGCTTGAATTTGGAATTCTGTGGGTTCGGATTTGTTTGGGTTAAAATACCTCGAGAGATTTCAACTTCTACTTGGGTTTGGGTTTATTTAGTCTCGTTCGTGTTTAAGTTCATCAAGATTTAAATTTTCGTTCGGGTTTGATTTAAATTCCTCGAGAGATTAAAACTTTTGTAATGTTAAATAACCTTGGCAATGCGACAATAAAGTTAAATTTCTCACGTTCTACACGAAATTATATTTATATTTTAAATTCGTATATATTCATGTACCCATACAAATATAACAAAAGTACCCCTTGAATTTGAGAACGTTTCGATGATTCGGGGTCGAAACTGTTTTAGGGATGAGCAAAAAATATCGATATATCAAAATATCGATATTTTTTCAGAAAAATATCGATATTTATTGTCGATATTTTAAACGTCGATATATCAAATATCAATATTTAATTTTGTGTATCAAAAGCGATATTTTTTAAATTTAAAACACATTCCCGTATCCACTGTCACATACACATCAAGTTGAAAAAGTTTTTTTTATTATCTATGGTTCGATTTAATGTGTCTGATGCTGTGTTAGCAATTTAGTGGTTGTATCACTAAAACTGCTAGGTACACTTCACTGTAAGCCGGTGAATATGGCGTCTGATGGTCGCTGGTTTTTTCGTGGCGAATAATTCGTCTGGAGAAGACGATTGAATGTTGATTTTTTTTTACTAAGTTATTTTGTATTTTTGTTGATATTACTACCTATTATTAAAAGTGACTAAATAATAAATAGTATTATCTCTATTATTTGAAACCAAATTGTTACAATTTCAAACCAAAGTATATCATATGCCAAGCATCTTCTGATTTTTGCTTAATTGCAATTATAACTTAATTGTAAATATTAGTTGACATTTTTGTATTTTTTATCAACATTTTTGTAATAACTACCGATATATCAATATATCGATATTTTCGATGATAATATCGATGATCGATATTGACGTTATAATATCGATACTTTTTGTCAATATCGATACGATATATATCGATATTTTCTAACGCATTGCCCATCCCTAAACTGTTTAGCAGCGAGACGTTTCTGACATGAGCTGGAAGAATATTATATATGTATATACACACAGGCACCCGTGTGTATGGCCCATGTTGCTTTTCTTGCATGCCTTACATCTAAACTGTATACACAACACACATACGCACGCCCAGCAAAAAATCTAATTTCGATAAGTCGAGACGTTTCGTGAAGTCTCTTGTTTTGTTTTATCGTCTCCAATCAGACGAGGCCAAAGCGTGTGAGTGTGTGTGTGTGTGTCTCGGATCGACCAGGAAGGTTCGAGAATGTTCTGACGCGTCGCGAAAATTCACCGGCCGGCCGGCATCGCTCGCAGCGCCGTCCCGTTGAGCACAAAAGCAAGCGGCGCACGACCGAGAGCGATCAGTCGTGAACGAGCCGGCTTATTGTAACCCGACGAGTCAAGCAATTCCAAGTGTCACAGGACAAAGAGACGAGAATCGCTGCGAGCTAATAAAATTCAAGGAGACAAAAAGAAGAAAAAAAAAGAAATAATGTCCCTTTTGCCGTTGCTGTACTCGAATTGGTGGGAGGACTTGGAGCATCCGCACAGCCTGCTGGATCAGCACTTTGGCCACGGCATCTCTCCGGACAACCTGGTGATCCATCCCCATCGGCGACACTCGCCGTCGTACTTGAACGCGCCTATCAACAGAGCGAGCCTCGTACCGAGACACGCGGGCAGCTTGTACGTTCGTCCCTGGGCCGATTTGTTGCGTCAACGCGACCAGGGTGGCGCTTCCACCGTGAAAGCCGACAAGGATCAGTTTAACGTATCCTTGGACGTGCAACAATTCGCACCGGAGGAAATTGACGTCAAAGTGGTCGATCGAACGGTAATCGTCGAGGGTAAACACGAGGAGAAGCAGGACGAGCACGGTTGGATTTCACGACAATTCTCAAGACGCTACATCATTCCCGAGCAGTGCGACGTCGACAAAGTCGTTTCGAAACTCTCCTCGGACGGTGTACTGTCGATCACTGTGCCGCGCAAGGACACGCCCAAGCTCACGAACGAGAGGTCAATCAAGATCGAGCACACCGGAAAACCAGCGATCCGCGAGAACGGCGACGTTAAACCAATCGAAAATAACGTCGACAAGGAAGAAGCCAAAAATTAAAAATATTTATTTTCTCAACTTTTTTCAATGTTTCTCCTCGAACGTCTGAATTTCTTCGGCATTTCGAGTTATTTCATAAAATCGTAAATTTCTTAATGTATGTACATGTGATATCGCCATCTTGAATAATAAAAGTATTGCATTTATTTATTGATCGACTGAGCTCCAATAAACATTCCCCATCGAAGAGAAAATCCTTGCGTTTGTTTTATTTTTTGATACGACGATACGAGTAATGAAAACGTCCGCCTTGTAAAAAAAACACGAATTTTTACTTTTTTTTTTTCCATGACAACCACGATACACGTCAAGTTTAATTCTGCAAATGGCGGCGGATTTAATTTCGATAACAAAGGCCTTTTCTTCGCCGTGTCTCTGAATTCGTAAAACGTTTCGCGTAATTCATACTAGGGAGCGACGATACGATTTTCTTTGTGTAGAAACGTAACGGTCGAAAGAAACTGTTTTTTTTTCATCCGCTGCGAATATGAAATTACATAGGGCCTGTTTGGGAACAATAGGAAACTCGAGTGAGGAGAAAACGTATGTAGGAACGATCTGGTGTAGAGTACCGGGACGCGGGGATGTATACCTACGTACATATATACATATACAGGGCGATTCACGACTACTACGGTTCCCTTGGTGATAAAACAGGCTGTGTCATTGCGAGCAAATGCTTTTATTCCCAAATGTGCGACAAAAATTGATAGTTGCTCATGCGTGATTTTTTTTTTCTTCTTCGAGTATCAAATAATAAACGAAAGTTATTAAGGGGAGAAAATCCTTTAGACACTCGAAAATGAGCCATTTTTTGTGAATTTTTTCGCGGGTGATAAAATAATCGCATCATTTTTTTATTTTAATGTGATTTTATTATAGGTTTAAAGAACTCAAAAACACTTTCTTTTACAAAAGAAAATGGCGACGTTATAACCTTTTCCCCCAGGCGTCTTTCCTGTGACATAAAAAAATGCTTCATTTTTCACATTTTTGTCGTTCATCTGAAACAGAAAATAAAAATATTTTTCGATTACTGACACATGTAGGGGAAGGATAAACCTATAAAACTATTTTAAAAAGTATAAAATTGAAAATTACGCAGGCTTTTTAACCAAAAGTTAAAATTTTCGACCATTTTTTCGACAGTTTTTACCCCAAAAAAATTCTTTATCTACACGATATCCTTCAAACTTTAGGTTTATCCTTCCGGTAATATCATAGACAGAACCCTCTCAAAATTTCAGCGAGATCGATCAATAACTTTTGGAGCTACAGTGGGAGCAGTTTTTGAAAATGTAGTTTCGAAATAATCGCGTTTAAAGTTTCAATACGATAAAACTATAAATTTTAGTGACTTACCGATCAAACAGCGATTCCAGGTCCATACACAAACACTTCAACATCCTCGAAAAGCTGATTTTCTTCCATTTGCTGCTATTTTCGGAGGTGTTTTGATAGTGGAGGAACAGAATGGAGGTGTTTTGGAGCTAATCGCCAAACTGTTGCGTTGAAACTCTCGTTCGCGTTTTGGGTTTGGGAAACCCAAACAAGCGGTACAGCAGGTATATAATAAAGTACTGTGAAGAAAAAATTGCTTCGCCCCTAGAGTTTCAGGTACCTGGCTCGCTAATTCGCGGTATGCGGTCTCGGCGCTCTCCACTATGAGCTATAACTCCGTAAATATTTCATATTTCGATTTTTCGGGTGTACTTCCGAAAAGCCCACACCTCCGATTAATTTAAAACTTCGTATACTTATGTTTTTTGAGTCGCTGATCACGAATATGATAGTGAAAATACCCGCAAATTTTATTTTCAAGGTCAAAACTAAAAACCAACTTTTTTTAGTTTTTCTATTTTATTTTAATAAATATTGATCTTCGAGAAAAATGTTTTCTACAAGAGTTGTAGCTTATGAATAGACTGATATTATATCTTCTATACAGGTTTTGTCTAAAACCATTATTTTTCGAAAAAAATGGGATAATGCTCCAATAAGTATATTTTGCTAAACTCTATTAATTTCGATGTTATCTACTTACGCACTTTACCACGGGGAGGTTAGAGTTTAGTCTTTAAAGTGCATGTTTTTTTTGCTTATTTTGTATTTTATTCTTTTTTGCTTTTTTGTATTTTAGTCTATTTTTTGTTTTTTTTTGTATTTTATTATGCTTTTTGCTTTTTTTGTATTTTTTATTTTGGTCTTTTTTGTATTTTATGTTATTTTATGTTATTTTTTGTGATTTTAGTATTATATAGGAAAATATTGAAGGTTAAGCAATATAAAAACGAAAAACTTATGTGGCTTTGTGCGTAGAACACTCCAGTGTTCTACGCACCCCACGATTCCACGCTCCCATCCGAGGTGCCCTCCGCCCACCCCAGTGTTCTACACACCCTGCGATTCCGCACACCCATCCGAGGTGCCCTCCGCCCACCCCAGTGTTCTACACACCCTGCGATTCCGCACACCCATCCGAGGTGCCCTGCGCCCACACCAATGAACTACACACCCCACGATACAACATATCCGCGTTTGTTTGGGTTTGTTTGTTTGGGTTTGTTTTATTTGGGTTTGTTTGTTTGGGTTTGTTTTATTTGGGTTTGTTTGTTTGGGTTTGTTTGTTTGGGTTTGTTTTATTTGGGTTTGTTTGTTTGGGTTTGTTTTATTTGCGTTTGTTTGGGCCCATATGTAGTAAAGTACGTAAGTAGATAATATCGAAACTAATGGAGTTTAGCAAAATATACTTATTGGAGTATTATCCCATTTTTCTTGGAAAATAATGATTTTAGACAAAAATTGTATAGAACATAAATTATCGGTCTTTTGATGGGTTACAATTTTTTAGGAGGAATTTTCCTCTACGATCAACATTTATTAAAATAAAATAGAAAAACTAAAAAAAAAACCTTTTTTTTAGTTTTGACCTTGAAAATCAAATTTGCGGGTATTTTCACTATCATATTCGTGATCAGCGAGTCAAAATACACGGAGTTATAAATTATTCGGAGGTGTGGACTTTTCGGAAGTTTATCCGTTTTAGAAATGCTCCATTTTGATAAAAAACAATATATCAAAAAAATCGTACGTACTTCTATAGCTATTCTTATATATAATCGAAAACATTTTAGTGTCTCATCATAACTGAAAAATTATAGGAGCTGTTGGTCCGGCCGTTGACATTCCAGAAATAAAGGCGTCATCGGAAAAATGCTGCACAGTCGCCATTTCGACATATATCGCTGTGGAAAAATACTTTTCTATAGTCAATTCCGTGTATAACGTGTATAACGACTATTTTGTAATTCCGATTTATTTTATGGTTTCGCTGAAAAAAAAATCACGAAAATATGCCCTTTTTTGGCCTCTAGAGTGGCCTAAGGCCTTAATGTCGCGTGACAGTTTGAAAAAAAGCGTTTCGCTCGCATTGACACCGACTATACGCTCGCAAATGGAGCCCTGACAGTTGTGAATCAGTCTGTAGAATCATCGCTTTTTTTTTCTCCCCGGCGTTGAGCGAACCGTGAAGGAGCTTAAACTCGTCCTCGGAGGTATAAACGCGGACACCTTATGATTGAACAACAACACACACTCTGCTTCTGGCTTTTATAAGCGGATATTTGCCGAGTCTGGGATACTTGGTCTACAGTTCCGTAAGAGCCATCACCGAGCGTGGTTTGCTCATCAGAACAAACGTTGCCAATCGAAGAGCTAATAGCTTCGAACTAATACAATCTCGTTGGCGGGCCATCTCGAGATTTTTTGGAAAGACAAAATCCGTGAGAGTGACGAGCGGCTCGAGACATAACGAAAAAACCGATAAGGAAGAGTGTTTCGCGCTTGGAGCATCCTCAAGAATGTCTCTCATCCCGATGCTGTATTCCGATTGGTGGGAGGATCTCGAACGGCCCCACAGCGTGCTCGATCAACATTTCGGTTTGCCGGTCGACCCGGAGGAGATCGCGCATCGTAGCAATGCCGTGCTAAATCGTTATCACGCGGAGCAACAACTCGGTTATCCGTTCTTCCGTCGTATGCGAAAGCGCCATCATCCGTTTCATCACGCGCTGATGCGCCGGACCGGTGGACCCGAGAAAATCGGCTCGCCGTACTGTCGTACCGATCGAGACAGATTTCTCATAAGTCTTGACGTCAAGCAATTCATGATCGACGAATTAACGGTGAAGACGATCGAGAAGCAGGGCTTGGTTGTCGTGGAGGCGAGACACGAGGAGAAGGAGGACGAGCACGGCTGGATAACGCGGCAATTCACGCGAAAGTACAATGTACCCCCGTCGATTTACGATATCGAGCAAATCGAGTCGTGCCTCTCGTCGGATGGCATACTCACGGTGACCGCGCCGAGAAAGAAAACTTCGGGTGACATGAACGAGAGAATCATCAAAATTCAGTACACCGGGGAGCCAGCGATTGTCGAGAATCGGCCCACCAAGTCCACCGTTGAGCAAAGCCCACCCGAGGAATACGGTCGGGATCATTTGCAACAGAGGTCGGCACATATGAGTCAACAACAACGCGGCAAGAAAATAAATGTCAAAGGCGTTTAAGGACCTTGTCTAGGCTTTTGTATATCTATGTAAACACGTTACTTTATCGAGAAAACGTTATTTTCTTTGATAACTTGTGTATAATAATCATAATGCTCTTGCGACATGATAATACATTTCGATAAAAATAAAAACCTCGCGTTACGATATTGAGCAATAAATTATTTGGAGAAACAAACCGAAAGCCAAGCAAAAAAAACACCTCGTTGTACGATTCTGGGAAATAAATTATTTGGAGAAACACGCAAACCCAAACAAACCTACACCTCGTCGTACAATTCTGAGCAATAAATTAATTGGAGAAACCCAAAACAAATCCAAACGCAAACAAAAAAATACCTCGCCGTACTATTCGAAGCAATAAATTATTTGGAGAAACAAACAATCCCAAACCCAAACAAAAAACACCTCGTCGTACGATTCTGAGCAATAAATTATTTGGTGACAAAAATAAACCCAACCCCTACCCCCCAAACATCTTCCCATACATGTTCAAAGTTCCGGAAAATGAAGAATTGCGATGAAAATGGAAGGTCGTTATTCTCTTTGCTAACTTAGGTATAATAATCATAATGCTCTTGCGACATGATAATACATTTCGATAAAAAGAAAAACCTCGCATTACGATACTGAGCAATAAATTATTTGGAGAAACAAACCGAAAGCCAAGCAAAAAAAAACACCTCACTGTACAACTCCGAGCGATGAATTGTTTGGAAAAACAAACAAAAAACACCTCGCTGTACGATTCTGGGAAATAAATTATTTGGAGAAACACGCAAACCCAAACAAACCTACACCTCGTCGTACAATTCTGAGCAATAAATTAATTGGAGAAACCCAAAACAAATCCAAACGCAAACAAAAAAATACCTCGCCGTACTATTCGAAGCAATAAATTATTTGGAGATACAAACAATCCCAAACCCAAACAAAAAACACCTCGTCGTACGATTCTGAGCAATAAATTATTTGGTGACAAAAATAAACCCAACCCCCACCCCCCAAACATCTTCCCATACATGTTCAAAGTTCCGGAAAATGAAGAATTGCGATGAAAATGGAAGGTCGTTATTCTCTTTGCTAACGTATGTATAATAATCATAATGCTTTTGTGACATGATAATACATTTCGATAAAAAGAAAAACCTCGCATTACGATACTGAGCAATAAATTATTTGGAGAAACAAACCGAAAGCCAAGCAAAAAAAACACCTCACTGTACAACCCCGAGCGATGAATTGTTTGGAAAAACAAACAAAAAACACCTCGCTGTACGATTCTGGGAAATAAATTATTTGAAGAAACACGCAAACCCAAACAAACCTACACCTCGTCGTACAATTCTGAACAATAAATTAATTGGAGAAACCCAAAATAAATCCAGATGCAAACAAAAAAATACCTCGCTGTACTATTCGAAGCAATAAATTATTTGGAGATACAAACAATCCCAAACCCAAACAAAAAACACCTCGTCGTACGATTCTGAGCAATAAATTATTTGGTGACAAAAATAAACCCAACCCCCACCCCCCAAACATCTTCCCATACATGTTCAAAGTTCCGGAAAATGAAGAATTGCGATGAAAATGGAAGGTCGTTATTCTCTTTGCTAACGTATGTATAATAATCATAATGCTTTTGTGACATGATAATACATTTCGATAAAAAGAAAAACCTCGCATTACGATACTGAGCAATAAATTATTTGGAGAAACAAACCGAAAGCCAAGCAAAAAAAAACACCTCACTGTACAACCCCGAGCGATGAATTGTTTGGAAAAACAAACAAAAAACACCTCGCTGTACGATTCTGGGAAATAAATTATTTAAAGAAACACGCAAACCCAAACAAACCTACACCTCGTCGTACAATTCTGAACAATAAATTAATTGGAGAAACCCAAAATAAATCCAGATGCAAACAAAAAAATACCTCGCTGTACTATTCGAAGCAATAAATTATTTGGAGAAACAAACAATCCCAAACCCAAACAACAAACACCTCGTCGTATGATTCTGAGCAATAAACTATTTGATGACAGAAATAAACCCACCCCCTCCCCCCAAAAAACACCTTCCCATACATGTTCAAAGTCCCGGAAAATGAAGAATTGCGATGAAAATGGAACGTCGTCATTCTCGGTATTGAATCCCTAAAGACGTCACAACACTTTTGCGAACGTCATTTCGAGCCACGATATAACGTGCGAAATTTGGTGAAGCGGGGTCCAGATGGTCGAATTCTCATCGATGTAAGTATAAATGTAGTGAAAAGAAAAATAATTTACGTAATAACATATAAGAAAGCCAGTACAATAAGAAAAAAAAATTGATTAACGTGGGAATTGAATTAGCTAAGTGGGTGACAGACACTCCACCACTTCGCTATATATCATTACTTAGAAAGTATAATTTACTGTCTGAGAACTCAAGTGCCCCTGCTTGATGTTTACGGATGCCAATAATTAATAACGTAGGAGATTTTTTAAATAACAAATAATCATTATTCTCAGCATAGGATCAGTAGTGAAAAAGTTAAATATTTTCCATTCATATCGTTCTTGAAGATATTGCTTGAAAAAAACCCGCGCCATAGTACGCTGTTCGAACTTGCTGTTGATTGGCTAACTTCTAGGTAGCAGCCCTCTACGTGGCCGAATCGAGAACCACCGCTTCGCCTCATTATCTGACTCACCCCCGCCCCCCTCTGCAGCAGTTCCCGAACTGTATGGAAGACCGTGATACGGTACAATATGCCTTTTAGCAACGAGAATATTCTGGTTAATCCTCGAAATATTCGGCCCCATCCGTTGGAGTCTTATTTTTTTTTCAACCAATTATTATATTGAATCCCAAAATATACAGTGACGAATGAACGTAACTTCGCAGAATTGCAGTTGAGGCTATAATCGCACAAACGTCATTTATTTCTTGATGTTTTGCCCATCGGCGGCTATTTTTTTTCTCCGGTCAATCCCACCGACTATAACCGTGCAGTCAGAGCGCGAAGTTTCGAGAAATCTCGAATTATTTTATCGACAATGAATAATCGCGTTGGTGCGAATCTAAGAATGAAACACATAGGGGTGTCGCGTCACGCAAGACGCGGAGGATAACGACCCACACATCGCTAATAATAACGAAACAGTCGATGGCAATATTTACATTAGCGCAGTCGGCTCTTGGCCATACTTTTTGCTACAGTGCGTATCGAGGGCTCGGCCGCACACGTAACGCACACATGTATATGTGTATATGCCAGAGGCAACCGCCTTGGCCAACGAATGTCTCGGTTGCTCCCGAATGTTATCAACTTCGCAACGTACACGGGAGATGAATATTGGAAAAATAATATTTGTATACCACGAATTATCGCTGCGAATTTGATTATATTACATTTATTTAATAATATTATTATTATTTGATTATATTTAGTAACGTACACGCGAGTTGAATATTAACAAAAATATATTTCTCGCCTACAAATTATTGCTACGGGTGCGAAAAGATAAAAAATAACGCGTCACGTCTCATTTTTTTTTAAATATTGAAATTTTATTGGAATTATTTGAATTTTTCAATAACTGCGTTTTATATTTGTATTTTTCTGAAATATTCGTCTGTCCTCTAGCTCGGAACCGACGAACGAAGGGTAAACGAAAATGCGCGTTCGAGAGACGTTATTTCGTGTAGATTTTTGTTTTCAGCATTTGTATAACGCTATTCGGTATTCGAAGCAAGGGCAGAGATGTGAAAACTTGTATTGAAGCTTCGGGTGAGTGCGAGAAATTTCATGTACGAAAAAAAGAAACGGAGAACGTCGCACGTTTATTTGCGTGCATCACGATTGATGCACGTCGCACATCTGTCGCGCGCAACACGATCGATGTGAGTGTCGCGCTTCGTGTTCTTTTTTTCCCTTGATCGGACATGCGAAATAATTCTCGAAAAGTCTTAATTTTCTTTTCGAAACAGTTGCCGGATTTTTTTATCGACTTCTCGCTCAATATCATTGGTGAGAGCTGTCGAGCACTAGGTGTTTATTTTGTTTGTATCCGCGAGAAGCTTCTCGAAGTTTCGAATGCCGGCCGGCTCGATCGTCGCGCTATATAAGCGCGGCGCTCAGCCGGTACCAGTATCAGTATACGAATAAATCTCAAGAGTTACGCATCGAAGTAAACAAAGTGTGACGCAAAAGCTCCGCCAAGAAAATTCACGTTTGAAAAGTGTCCAAGTCTTAAAAGTGTTACACGAGAGAATACAACGTGAATTTGAACGAGACAAAAAATTATTTTTCGATCTCGCGGAATTAGAAACATTCGCCTGAAGGCTAACGAAAGAAAGAACAACAAAAAACTCTACCGAAAATGTCTCTCGTACCGTTGCTCTTTTCCGACTGGTGGGAGGATCTCGACCGTCCTCACCGAATATTCGATCAGGATTTCGGTCTCGCCCTACAACCGGAACAATTGCTGAGCCCTCAAATTGCTGACAGTCTTATGTTGTACCCGTGTCGCGATCGCAGCGTCGGCATCAGACACCCGTTGCTCTATCTGCGTAATCGTATGAACGACACGGCGAGAAGGGCTGGCAGCACCTCAACCGTCAAAGCGGACAAGGACAAGTTTCAGGTACGCCCTCTTTTTTCAATTCGAAAATTTTCGCGCCTCGTCAATAACGGTCATATTACCACATGTCACACAACCATCTAACTTGAAATGACTTTTTTTTGTCCAGGTGATTTTGGACGTCCAACAGTTCAAGCCGGACGAGATAAACGTCAAGGTGGTCGACAAATTTGTCGTCGTCGAGGCTAAGCACGAGGAGAAGAAGGATGAGCATGGCTGGATATCTCGTCAGTTTGTGCGCAAATACATGGTTCCTGAACAATGCGACACCGAACAGGTTAGCTCGTCCCTCTCTTCGGACGGTGTGCTCAGCATAACTGCACCGCGCAAAGACATCTCCAAGATCGAGAACGAGCGACAAATCAAGATACAGCATACTGGGCAACCAGCTGTCCAAGAAACACCAAAGGAGACCAAGAGCATCACCAACGACGATAAAGCCGACGTGAAGAAGTGAACCGATCAATAATTCCTGTACTCCATAAATACATGTGCTTGCTATTTGATAGATTCGCTTGTATGTTCCTAAATTTCGCATAGTCACTATCATACTTTTTATTCGTCTTTGAAAGAAAGACTATGTAAGATTTTCGTTTGTTAAGGATTCAGGAAATTTTAAGTATCCTCGTTCTTGTCAAGTATTCGTAAGATTTTGTGTAAGATTCTTAGTCGTTAAGGATTTACAATGAAATCAAAGATTCAACGTCTGATTTATATTGAACTTTGAAAGATTTTGTGTAAGATTACGTTAAGGATTTACAATAAAAGGCTTTACAATAAAAATTTCTCCAAACAGGAATCAATGGATCACGTGAGCTGAGGGGCACCATTTGTTTGATTTTCTTTTTATTCTATAGTTCGGCATGTACAAATTTAAAAATATATAGATCGATACAATGTACATTGCGGAACTTCGTAGCTTGAAGCGATATGCTCGCGCGCGCGCGCACACACATACACCGGAGGTGTCCCTACGGGTGGGAATGGAAGCAAAAAACGACAATGCAGCGATGGCCCAGATGATTGACCTCGCACTGCCAAATTTCGCACTAATACAGTCGTTTTTTATGTTATTGAGCGAAAAGATTTTGCGGTGAGTTCTTACTGCGAACGGGCCTACTATATATAATATATATATATCCGTGCGATCATTAAAAAAAAACCGAGAAAAAATGTACGCGTAACTCGATGTTTAGACCACCCGAACGAGAATGACCTTACTCTCCCGTATTTACATCGTAATATTTATATGTGTTTGCCCCTTTAGAATACGCGGCAAGCTTTTAATATCAGCTGTCCTTCAGGACCTCTTTCAATATCGAGCCTGTGTTTCTGGACGGTACAAAGTCCGGGAAGGACGGAAGCGTAATACTGGAAAGAAGAAGGCCCGACTGTGTTGACGAGGATGAGTGTTGGCGACTGTGACCCGGCCGCGAGAGAGACTGAAATATTTTTTTGCATATTACAGCGCATTTCTTCGTAGAATAGAATTAAAGAAAAATAAGATACTTACCGAATTGGTTATCGTCAAAGCAGGCAATTGCGGTTTCGGTCTCGACTCACTCTCCAAGAATCTCACGAACGCAGCGGACAGCGAGGCTTCATCGTCCTGTGAAGAGGCACGAATTGATCGTTACAAAAAAAAAAACGAGAATTTCTCATCGTAGCAAGAGATCGGCAATTTGTCGGGACTAAGCTGCTGCCAAACAGAATTGTTGAGAACGCAATGGAATTTTTTCCATTGGTTGGCACGAACCTTCGTGGATGCGGAGGCTCCACTGCCCAACAATCCGGAGAACCATCCACCGTTGGCGATCGGATGATTGAGGCCTATTCTTTCCCTCTCCGCATCGTCGAACTCCAATACGGTCGCGAATACTCGAAGCACCGAGGATTTGTCCATTGTCGAGGCAGTCAGAAAGCCCAGCAGCAGATTTTTTACGAGATTTCTGAAACGCCAAAGAACCGCGAGAGCAATAGTGAAAAGGACGTGACTCTGGGTTTTCGCGGATTGTTCTTTAGCTTGGGATAGAAGAAAAAAAAAACGAATCTCACTTGTCGACTTTTCCTTCCCCGTTGCGGGTGGCTTCCTGGATCCTCTGATCGGCGGTGTCAACGAGCTCGTTCAGTCGCGCGACTGCAAATTCAAATACGCTCGATACGAATGGTGTCGCACACTTCAATGGACGCGCTTACGACATTGACACGAGTAAATAACGAGTAACTACGAAACGTATTCTCGAGCAACATATCGATGCATCTTGATGCATACTCGAATTGTTTGTTTCGTACGAGTGTGTAGTTGTTGTCGGTTTTTTTTTTTTTTTGAAATGTCGTCTTTCGGGCAGCAGGCGGTGTGGTGTCTCGCAAAGGCATGAGCGCGAGTATAACACAAGTACTGGCTGTCAGGAACTCCACCAGTACCTGATGTAATACTCCCACCCGTGCCCTAAGTACTCATACTCATGCTGCATTCTCTCTATCGCAATGTTTATCGCTATTGTTTCTCTCGTCTTTCGACTCTCTCGGTCCTTCCACTAATTCATGCGCCATTCTGGGAAGAGCGGGACGGGGGAAACCGTGAAATTTCTTTCATGCCAAGTTCAGCGATGCGCTAAAAAAAAGAAAGCTACAAAAAGAAATTAAACGTCGAAGGCTTCCGTGGGAGATGAGAATATTTTGTCCTTCGCCGCTTTTGGCCTTTTGTCTTTGTCAAGAGGTTCTCGAGAGATTTGGACTCATATCTGTAGGACAGTGGTAACGGGTGGGAAATCCCACGCGGTAATATGAACAATTGAAATCAAATCCGCTCACAGTTACCACATGAGATTACACACTGTCGCGCTACCAAGCACCGTACGCACAGTATCTACATATTAATTCACTGTACGTTTCGCATCAACGCAGCAAAGTTAACTCTTCGAATGAAGAAAACGTCATTGATTAAAGATAGCGTGAATCCTTGCGCGGAATGGCGACAAAAAAAAAACGTATTCGTGTAACATTTGTTAGTACAAGCATTTTCAACACTGAGCATACGTATCGATACAATGATGAACGTGCATGCTCTACGATCGTCCATATATTCTTTTTCAATTTTGGAACAGTCCGGTGTCGAGTGTCAAAAAGAAAGTGACGCCTATAGGTACGGGCGAAAAATCTCATGCCTCGCCGCGACTCCCAAACGTTCTTGACGACCAAATTTCTGTGAGCCCATGAGCAACATTGTGGTGGATTGGAAGAAAAAGTAAAGCCAGCACCAGCGCGAGATGGGAATGTGTGCGATAAAATGCGTGGTTCTCTTTGCGGTCGGTTTTTTTTTGTTTCAAGTGAGAGAGGCGACGAAACCAGTACGCGGCCCGATACCAGCCAGAATCCTGGGCTGGTTCAACAATATCCCAGAATTACCAGCTGATATTTGACTACGTCACCGGATTGTATGTGCGTTTGCGTTTTTTTTTGTTCTCGTTTGCGGATTAGTCACACGCGGTGATACACACTCAGGTCGGTGCTCGGAAACGCGGGTTGTGTATGTGAGTGATGTGTTGAAAACGACAACATTTTTATCATTCCCTTTTTTTGCGATGGTGAAAAAAGTGCGTGAACGTTCAGAGAGTGCCACGAAGTCGTAATGCGCCTGCGGTCTGTACCATGCTCCAAATGCTTAAGTTTTTTTTACACATCCTTGAGTGCTATACACAACGGTGTAAACGTTTGAGTGCTGAGTGCGATGATAGAGAAAGAGAAGAAAAAAAAAAACAATTTTGACGATAACGACCAGGCGAACAATTTTTGATACCTTCTTGATTAAGCTCCACGATTCTTTCGCTCTTTTTGTCGAGTTGCTCGCTCAAGCGCGACGCCGCTTGCAGGCATTCCTTCGCCTCGGACAGTTGAGCCTGCGGATATTCGTAATTCTTCGTGAGTTTCGAATTCACCGGAAAGTTTCCGGACGGTGTTTGGGTTCGTTTGGGTTTGCTTGAAACTTGGTATTACTTAAAAGTCACTGAGATTCGTTAGTTTCCGGAGGGTATCGACTGTGTCTCGACGGGGAATGAACTCACCCGTAGATTGACGATTTCGTTCCGAAGGTCTTCCTGTTCCTTGTAGGAGGCATTGAGCTGCTGTCGGAGTCTCTCAGTCGCCGTGCGAATGTCGTTTTCTTTATCTGCGAAAAAGTTTCATTGCGTAAACGAATTCGTGTCAGATTTTTTTTTCTCGAGGAAAGACATTTACAAGAAATGTTCGTAGAAGTCAAAAATGTCCCGGTGATATTTGTTTTTATTGTAAGTATGGAGTTTTTTCCAGGACTCACCACGTTGAAACTGTTCGAGGACAATTTGAAGATTGGTGAGTGATGCAGTGTGGGCGAGTACCTTATCCTCGGCGGCTGATAATTTTGCCTGGATCTCATCCCTCTGCTGAACGATGAGGGACATTTGTTGCTGAAGCGTCTCCACCTGTTGATTAGCTCTGATGCTCGCGGACGTGTAGACGGTCGAGCTGTTCTGCGCTTTCTCCTCGACCTGGAGAACTTTTGCCTCGAGTTGTTTGCGGTTTTCCTCGGCTATGAGGGCCTCCTCGGTATAGCTGGCTTCCATCTCGACCAGGTGGCTCCTCAGACGTTCGAGTTCTCTAGCGGCCGCGGCCTCTCTCGATTCGCTCTCGGTCAATTGATTCTGTATGATGCGATTGTTGGATTGTTCCTTGATGAGTGCCGCCTCGAGGGCGTTGCACTTCTCGTTGAGTATCGTGGCTTGGGCGATTTGACGCGAGTGCTCGACGACGCTGCAGGTTTCGCCGTGTTCTTGCGATTCCTCGAGGCTCTTTAGTCGCTGACGTACGACCTTCAATTCGTTCTGCGACCAGAGGATCTCGGCCTCTTTGTCCTGCAATTTTGCGGCTTTTTCGTCACGCTCGGTAACGGCCCATTGAAGATTGGCCGTTTGCTCGTTCACCAGCTGGGCGAGTCTCTGGATTTCGGCGTAGTATTGTATGTTCGCGTTGTGTTTCTCTTGCACGAGGCGCACGATGTCGTCGCGCTCAGCTCTGAGACTCGCCAGGGCGCCGTTTTCCTCGTGTTGTTTGCTCTCGGCATCGGACAGCCTAGATCTCTCGATTTCCTCGTCTTTCTCTTTGACCAATTGCGATAGGCTCTCGATCGTTTCCTTGGCCATTGTCGCGTTCTCGTTTGCCCGCTCCAATGAGGACTCAAGCTCGGCCAGACGGACCTCCAATTCGCTTATCCGCTGACCACGATCGGCATTGGACTCGCGCAGGTCGTCTCTCTCCGTGTTTACGCTGGACAGAAGCGCCTCCAACTCGCTGCAACGTTTTTCAATCTCGACCTGGCGGGTTTCGGAATTTTTTTCCAACTCGCAACGCTCCTCTAAACTTTTGCACGTATCTTTGAGTAGTTGGAATTCACGTTGGACCTCTCGAAGACTCGTCAACTCGGCGTCCAAACTGCGACACTTTTCCTCGGTCCGCAGGAATTTATCTTCGAGAGCTTTCGAGTCATTGACTCTTCGCTCGAGGCTCTCGGAGCGAATTCTCAGCTCTTCTGTGCTCGTGCTCAAAGCCTCGAGGTCCGATCTCGTCGTGGCTAGTACGCTCTCGAGGCTGGCGCGTTTAGCCTCGGTGCTCGATAGCTTCTCGCGACACGCCGAGAGTTCTCGTTGCTCCGACGATAGCTCGTTCTTCAGAGAGCTGTGCTCATGACTCAGGAGGTTCATTTCCGTCTGCAGGAGTTCGATCCTCTCGGAGGATTCTTTCTCGCTGCTGCTCAGCTGTTCAATCAACTCGTTGTTCTCCTTCGCGAGCCTGACGTTGTCAAAATTCAATTGTGACATTGTCAGCTCTATCTTCGAACGCTCCGAGAGCGTCAAGTCCAGTTCTTTTCTCATGTTCGTAATATCGTACTCCAAATCGTTCTTTTCACGATTCGCCGAATCCAATTGGTCCCGAAGATTCTGCAGTAGATCGCTCGTTTCCTTTTCCGACGAATTTTCGCGCAAGACCAGACGTTCGGTCTCCAGGTGTTCTTTCTCCAGGGAAATCTCCTCGATGTCCCTCTCGAGCTCGTTCCTGGCCTCGGTCGTGTTAGTAAGTTCGTCCTCGAGGCTTTCGATCGTTTTTCTCGATTCCATCAATTCTTTGGTGATACTTTCAATCTCATTCTCCAGTCTACCGATTCTTGCCTCGTATTCGCGATCGTCCTTGGCTTTTTCCTCGTTCGCTCGTCTCCCGGTAATTTCGAGGGCGTCAATTTTTCGCCTGAGCTCGTTGTTTTCCTCGAGCGAGGTGTGTACCCGGCGGCTCAGATCTTCCATCATGTTCTCGTTGTTCTCGACGTTCTTCGAAGCGCCGTCGAGCTGTTGTTTCGCTATTTCCAACTGCTGCTTTGTGTTCCTCACCTCGGCCTCAAGGTTCTCTTGATTTCTCAGGGAGCCCTCAAGTATGCTGACGGACGTAACGAGCTCGTAATTCTTGAGTTTCAAAGCCTCGTGTTCGGCTTGAAGTAGCTTTATCTCCTCGCTCATGGATTCCGTCTCGGTCTCGAGCGAGGCAACCCGCTCCTCGCTTGCTTCCGGTATCGAGGGCAGATTTGACTTCAGATGCTCGATCTGTAGTAGCAGCGACTCGATGTTCGTCTGCATATCGTAACAATCCATCTGCAGTGATTCACGCATCTCGGTCGACTCTTGCAATTCCCTCGTTACGTCGGTCAATTTTCTCTCGAGCATTTCCTTCTTCCAGTTCGACTCGACGTACGCTCTCGCGAGGCTCTCGAACAGGCTCTCATTCTCCACCCTCTCTACCCGATAATTCTTCAGGATCTCGTTCACTCTGAGCGTCGGGTCATCAAGGCTCGTAACGTCTCTCTCATCCGTCAATTCCGTCTGACAGTCCTTGTCCTCGTTCTCTACACTCGTAGTCTGCACGACAACGGATTGCAACGTGCTCGAGATTGCTTGCACGCTCTTATCCTCGCTCTCGATTTTTATCGTTTGTACGTGGGTTGCGCTACTTTTTGCGCATTCCCGTATCTCCGCCGCCTGTACTCCTCGCTTGTCCTCGCTCGAGATTGTCTCTCGCTCCGTTGTGTTCTCCGATATGCTGTTGTTGTTGGTCTCCAGGTTGGATACTTCGGGCGCTCTTTTCTCCAGCAATTGCAGCTTCGTCTGGGCCTCGTTGCACTCAACGTAAAGCTGCTCGTATGCTTTCTGCAAGGACTCGTGCTTTTTGGAAAGTTGTTCCTTCATCAGGAGCACGGTATCTAGAGAAAAAGAGAATGAATAAAAGAATATATGAAATATATATTTCTCGAAAAAGCTGTCATTTGTTTGAAAACAATGATATCGCAGTCGAAGAAATAAAAGTTTTTTTTTGATTGCTCACCCAGAGACTGCGCGTGTTCCTTGTCCAATTCGTCGAGGCTCGTCGTCAAGAACACGTTCTCCTGCTGCAACTCCTGTATCTTGGCTCGCATCGTCTTGATCTCGATGCTATCCTCGGAATTTCCGTTTTCCGCTATACCATTGCGTACATCGGATTCCTCGGTGTGAGCTGCGAGGGAGACACTCTGGAGTCGCGGTCGATCGAATTTTTCGTGTTTCTCATCCACGTCGTGCTTCTCCTCCGTGTCTTCGTTGTGCCGGGATGAATCTTCGCGCATCGAGTCCACGGCTCGAAGAGCGCTCTTTATCATGTGTGACTGCTCGTGCGAGTCGAGTTTCGATACGGCGGCGCGAAAATCATTGACGAGCGCAGCCTCGTCGAGGTGCAATCTCTTGAGATTTCTCCCGGCATCGCGACCCTTCGTAAACCAAAAACGGGAAAACAAAGGAGAAACAATTAAACGTGTTAGTCGCGATCGATTGGTCGTTTTCTTTTTTTTCTCTTATAGTTCTTTCGCCTATTTGTGAAAAGTGGCTCGTTACGTACGATAACTGTGAGGGCACTCAACGAACAATTTACTTAACGACGATTATAAGAATAATTGGTTTTACGAAGTGATGTGCGGGGACGCGTTAAAGCTCTCGCGTTTACCCCGCTCCCTCCCGTCGTGACTAACTATGGGCCATTAACGGATCTTATCGCCACGTCGAAACTAGGCCACTGGCCGTATCGAATAAATCTACAGGGTGATTCACAATTGTCAGGCTTTCCTTGGTGAGCATATAGGGTGTGTCATTGCGAAAAAAACGCTTTTTTTTCAAGGCGCAACAAAAATTGGCCGAGATATTCGTATTGAAAGTCCGACGCTGAGCAAACAATGGCACGATAGTTGCTCACGCGCTATTTTTTTTTCTTCTTCGAGTATTAAATGATAAACGAAAATTAACCGACACTGATAGATGTGCGATCGGGGTTCGGCTCCAGCGGTACTTCGGGTTGAGCAGCGTTGTGCATGGCCAATACTCGGAGCGCTGACCGCTTAGCCGTGCACCCACTGACGCATCAATCAGTGAGCGGAAGGCTAATACTACTGATATCTTGGTCTAGATAATTGAGTAAAAGTCGGTGCACCAGAGAATCAGGTGAATGTGGGGCCGTCTATACCCTCGGCAAATGCGGTATAGTGTAGCTTAAGGGCATGTACAAAGTCAATATAACCTCACAAATTTTCCAACCCAGTTTTCTCATAAATGTTTAAGGTTTTTGAGGAAAAACAAAGCATCAGGCTCTGGAGAATATCCTGACACAGGGCTTGACGATTTTCTTTTGCCCTAAATGATTCATCTTTGAGAAATCTCGGTTCGAAATTTTAGCTATCTCTCTCGCACTCATATGTCACGTGGTACACCCTCTACTTCGCCTTAAAACGGCTGTGGACGCAACGAAAGTTAGGTTAGATTAGCGAAGTGCGGGTAGGGAGTGATAGGAAAATTGCGAAGGGTAACACGTAAAAACTCGCAAAGGTATACGTTGGAACAGAGGAAAATAGAAAAAGGAAAAAGATAAACGAAAATTCTTGTATCGTATTATCGATTTGCAGAATAAGTCTCCCTGTTCATTATTTATAGGGGAAAAAAAATTAAAACAAAAAATTCACTTGTCCGAAGGGGGGCTTTCACTACTTGGACCTCGAACACGAATACCTCGGCCAATTTATATAGCGAGACATTTTGCGAAAAAGCATTTTGCTCGTAATGACACACCTTATGTGCTCACAAACCCTGACAGTTGTGAATCACACTATACATATGGATTATAACAAGTTTCTTTGGAAAACAAAAACTATAATTTTCTCAAATGTTTCATTCTATCATCAAAAGGATCCTGAAAAAAGGAACTGAGTCCTTTTTCTTGATTAGTGCGGAAATATACTTTCTCTTTTTAATGCATCTATTGTATAATATGACAAATATGTAGAATAATAATGACAAATTTTTCATTTTTTATTTCCGTCTATGAATTTTTCCGCTCTCTATTCGCCTGGCGAGACCATGCAAATATCTTCGGACGTGAAAAATCCTTCGCACCTTTTCACCGATTTGGATTATACGATTGAGCATGTCCTGCTTGGCCCTCAAGAACTCGGCTTTCCGATGTCCATCGTTTATCTCGTCCAAGCGCTCGCTCGAGTTGGCCCGAAAGTACTTGAGCTCGTCTTCTAATTCGCGAATTCTCAGGGTGGCCTGAGCCAAGCGTTCCTGGAGGAGTGACGACCTCTCGGGATTCCGTGGGGCGTCGCGATTCTTAACCGGCGGAGGATCCCAGAAGAAACCCCCTCCGCCCTCGTCGTCCAGGCTGATGGAATCATTCTGTAAAAAAAAAATTGAAGATATAAATTAATTGAGCAAAAGAAGGATTTCGTATTAATGAAATATCTAGCGATTCCAAGTGGAACAACAATGTAGTTTATTTTTAATTGTGAGGATTGAAAAGTCGTAAAAGTAGAGACACAATGTGTGACAGCACACGTATGAATTTCAATTAATAATTATGTAACATATATATTTTACAATTCATTTCTTTTATATATGTATATATCGTACACAATTTTTGGACAAGCCCGCGGTCCAAGGCAGCTCGGGCGGCCAATGCTAATGAGCATAAGAGGAACTTGAGCGGTTGGGTCAGGTCAAGGAATAATCGTACACAATTTTTGGACAAGCCCGCGGTCCAAGGCAGCTTAGGCAGCCAATGCTAATGAGCATAAGAGGAACTTGAGCGGTTGGGTAAGGTCAAGGAATAATCATTCGTTTGACTTGCATGAATTTTGCGTGCGAGTCGAACGCGTGACCAAAGATTCGTATACATACAAGACGAAAAAAATACGAGTCCTTCTTCTCGGTTTTGAGCGCAGTTCGAAAGCGACGAAGCTAAACGTAAAAATAATATGCGAGGATCAGAATCCAGCTGAAATTCCAAATGAGCAAGGAAAATGAAATAGTGAATAAAATATCAGAGTTAGAGTAATGAAAATTTGTGAAGAAGTTTTTGGTGCTGGAGAAAGGATATTTCGTAGCGGGGATCGGATAACTTTGGCGAGGCGACGACAGGCTATCGCGACACCAAGCTCGAGGAATTTGACTTGGTAAGTAAAAGTCGTTTCGAAATAATCGAGAGGGCCTCGTCTTCGGCGTTATCGCTGCTTTCGCACGAATTCTTTTTTTTTTGTCTTGTCTATTTCTTCCGAGCTCGTTTTTCTTTCCGCTCGACCCTTCGAGCTTGAGAGAGGAGCGGGGGGAGGGAAGTCCGGTACGCAATAATCGGCCTCACGTGCGCGACAGAGGCGTCGCCCCCCCGGGGGACGGAGGGGGGTCCTCCTGAGCGATGAGCCCGTTATGAGCTAGCGTAATAAGCGCGAGGACTGCGATAGCGAACGTGGGAAAGGAAGTCAACGTTGATCCGCACTACTCGCTATATATATGGAGTGAGAGAGAAAGAGAGAGAGAGAGAGAGAGAGACTAGGAGTGCGGCGGACGACACCGCTGGCTTTGCATATATAACGTGTGTCCTCAAATCACCCCCCCCCCACTCTTCTTGCTCGTTTATCAAGCAGATACGGGAAGAATAAGTCACCCCGTCGTGACTTTTGCATGTCGATAGGTAAATATATACAAAGATGGAGTCTATTCCGATTTTTGGTTCAATTATTCCGTGCCATGATTATGTAAATTGATAATATAATATTTATATATATAAGGAATTTTCAAATGAATAATGAAATATTATTAATTTATGTAAGAAATTCTTAAATTAATAATGAAAGATTATTAATTTAAGTAAGGCATTTTTAAATTGATAATAAAATATGACGTTGAAGTTTGCATCGTTGGAACGCAACGAAAATTCTCTCCTTTTGATAACGCAAACTGTTTTTCGCCGATTTAGACTGTGAAAATCGACCAAACGTTTCTGCGTATTCTGATTAGAAATTTACGACTGCAATTTGCTAAAAAAGGGCTTCGGATAATGATAAAAATGAAGAAATAAAGAATAATTAAAAAATACCGTTGCATGCCAACGATGCCAACTTCAACGTCATAATATAATTTATTTCTATACGAAATTTTTTAAGTAAATAATGAAATCCTATCAATTTAAGTAAGGGATTTTCAAATGTATAATAAAATATTATTAACTTCAATTAGGAATTGTTAAATTGATAATAAAATGTAATAAATTATGGTTACCCTTCGATTATATTTGATTAGTTCGGATCGAACTTTTCCTCACTATTTTGCTGGAAAATACGGCTGAGTATTGCTTTAAAAAAAAACGAGAATTTATCGAAATTCGAGTTCGGGCGACGTTCGTCCTCGGAAATAACGCGATACCCGTACGGGGAAATAAAACGACGGATATATAAGCGTATAACGAATTCTTCGAGCATTTCTGACGTACAGACACATGTATAGACGGACGGATAAAGTATGTCGGGGCGAGTCATGGCAGCATTGTTCAGCCAGCAAATATTAACGTTTGTGGATAGCGATATTTTTCTTTTCGATTTTGATGTAACTTTCGAATATACGCGCGAGGCGTTCTGTTTAATACGAAAATTTACATCCGAATTTAAATTCCGATTAAATTTAAATTGAATTCGAAAAATGTGTATACTTTAATTTACAACGTAAAAATATGTAGAAAGTAAAGTGTAGTGAGTTACGACAAGAGGAAATTTGAAAATATGGGCGAAAATTAACAAAGGTAGAAAAATAATTAAAAAATTGTAAAACAATGAAATAACAAGGAAAATAATGTTGAAAAATAAAAACATGCAATGCAAATTAATTTTAAGAAATTAGAAATAATTAAGAATAATATAAACGAAACAAAAGTTATTCTAAAAAGTGAGAAATATTTAAACATAAAAACGGTAAAAAGTAATTATTTCAAAATTTTAAATAAATCAACAATAATAAATAAATGAACATTGGGAAAGTCCATCGTGATGATTGTTGCGAACGCCATAACTCTAATAAAAAGGAAAAAATGACGGTATATTCCACGGCAGAGAAACACGTACAGAGGACGAAATTCCAAAGGTTCAGGATAACGAATCTCACTTGGGGTGGAATGGCCCGTACACAGTCGCACCACACACATATATATATGTACACATAAGTGACTAATGCAAAGTACACACGTGAATAGCAGTGCGCCGAGTGTTCGTCACTCCTTTTCTTACCGAAAGATAAAAAAAAGGAAACTTTATTTTTTCCTGGAATCGACCTCCTGGTAAAAAAAAATTCCGACAGACGAAAAAACGTTCTGAAGAATGGGATTTTGTAATAATTTTTTAACCCATTTTCGAGAGAGCTCTCGCGCTGAAAGGTAGAGAGGGAAAGAAGGAGAGGCAGAGAGAGAGAGAGAAGGAATGATAGATATAGGTACGTACACCTGAGGCATAAATAGAGTGCGTCAGCCGCATGATAGTGATAAGGATTATCAACAAAAGTGCAGAAAAAAAGGATAAAAACGTTCGCCTCGATGAGTTAAGACCCAGAGAGATAATGTTGCGAGGTATGGATAAAACGGCCGTTTTACCGGTACCGATACGAGTGCAACTAACGTTACGTGTGCGCACAAAAACGCACACACACACACATACATTTCAATAAAAACGTTATTATATGCCGTTTAAAGGCTATGCGACTCTTTCGAAATATATTTAACCCTAGGTTCGATCCACGTTTGCCAGGATCGTTGGTGGAGGATTTGCTGACCTCGTCAATCAAACGTGTCAATAATATACGTATATACAAGAAATGTGCAATGTAAACGAAGGACGATTGCCCGTAAGAAGAAGACGATGTATATATTCGAGAGGTAATGTTATATCTCGAGGACTGTCTACGCACACGTGCAAATTTTTTCGCCTCTTATGCGTGTAGATATACAGGGTGGATCAATAACTATTAGCACCTTGGATATCTTCGAAACTATAAGGTTCACAAAAATATTTGCTGAATTGAAATTGCACAGTACGAAAGGGGCCATCCGATAGCGATGATAGTTTTTAGCAGGTGGAGGTACTTGGGACATTTGAAGGTCAACTCCATTTTTTTAAATGGATCGGTATGTTTTTTTTTCTGTATCATGAAAGAGGAGCTTTAAACGAGTTCAACGACCTATAACATAAGGTCATTGAAGATCATAGAAAGTACAGAAAGGCGACAATACTTACAGTTTCGGTAGTAAATAAAATTACTACGTTTATAGTAAGTGTTCGAAATGACGACCATCAATATCAATGCGTACGTTATTATGTACGTTTGCACACTTCTTAGACAGGTACAGAAAGTACAGAAAGGCGATAATACTTAGAAGGCGATAAGACTTCTTTCTATGGGGAACATTGAAAGATAAAGTGTACAAAGAAGTACCAACTACACTTGACGACATGCAACAAAGAATTATTACAGCCTGTGCATCAATAAGTTCTGACGCTGTAAAACTTGCAAGTCAATCAATCAATCGAAAAAAGAATCTAATGTTGCATTGATACTGATGGTCGTCATTTTGAACACTTACTAGAAACGTAGTAATTTTATTTACTACCGAAACTGTAAGTATTATCGCCTTTCTGTACTTTCTATGACCTTCAATGACCTTATGTTATAGGTCGTTGAACTGGTTTTAAGCTCCACTTTCATGATACAGAAAAAAAAATATACCGATCCATTTAAAACAATGAAGTTGACCTTCAAATGTCCGAAGTACCTCGACCTGCAAAAAAACTATTATCGCTATCGGATGGCCCCTTTCGTACTGTGCAATTTCATTTCAGCAAATATTTCTGTGAACCTTATAGTTTCGAAGATATCCAAGGTGCTAATAGTTATTGATCCACCCTGTATATATACAGGGTGAGGCACATAAAGTGTTACAGAGCAATAGCACTCAAACTATTGATCATATCCAAAAATGTTTCAGACAAAAGTTGCAGTGTTCGAGAAGGCCGTCATACGGGACCACCCTATTTTTTATCGGTGGAGGCGCTGAAGCTACGTCAAGGTCAACTCCACTTTTTTAAATGGAACCATGTATTTTTTTTTCGATGACATTATTACCGATTTTAAGACGAGTTCAGCGACCTACAACACAAGGTCATTCTAGTCACGCAAAGTATGAAAATAGTCGAAAAATCGGAAAATATCGGAATAATCACTTTCAAAGGATCCACTAACCGTGGCTTGGGTCTACCTACAGAAGATGCTCGAAGTGATGACCCTCGACTTGTAAGCACTTGTTTGATCGCTCTTTTCATTTCTTACGATATCAATGTTTCTTATCGGCAGCAAGTGGCATGCAACACGACGGTGCACCACCCCATTATGCTCTGTGTTCAAGACAAGTGATGAATGAGATTTTTGGTGAAAAGTGGATAGGACGAGGCGGCCCTGTAGCTTGGCCACCTCGTTCGCCAGATCTAACATCACCAGATTACTTTTTATGGGGTTCTGTCAAAGAACGCGTAATGGCGGTAGCACCTACCACGCCTGACGACATGAAAGAAAGAATACGCCGAGCATGTACCGAAATTACACCACAAATGTTGGCTGAAGTTAGACGGTCTTTTCATTAGCGAATTAACAAGTGCTTACAACTCGAGGGTCATCATTTCGAGCATCTTCTGTAGGTAGACCCAAACCAAGGTTAGTGGATCCTTTGAAAGTGATTATTCCGATATTTTTCGATTTTTCGACTATTTTCATACTTTGCGTGACTAGAATGACCTTGTGTTGTAGGTCGCTGAACTCGTCTTAAAATCGGTAATAATGTCATTGAAAAAAAAATACATGGTTCCATTTAAAAAAGTGGAGTTGACCTTGACGTAGCTTCAGCGCCTCCACCGATAAAAAAAATAGGGTGGTCCAGGATGACGGCCTTCTCGAACACTGAAACTTTTGTCTGAAACATTTTTGGATATGATCAATAGTTTGAGTGCTATTGATTTGTAACACTTTATGTGCCTCACCCTGTATATACACACCCAGTACCGGCCAAAAGTTTTCGATCACTTTGGATACTTGAAGAATCATATTAAAATAATATAATTCATTTTACAGAGCTTTGTGGTATCTTCGTAAAATAAAATGAATTATATTATTCTAATGTAATTTTCCAATTATCCAAAGTGAACGAAAATTTTGCAATGATCCAAAGTGATCGACAACTTTTGACCAGTACTGTATATCTATATTATATGGCTTTTTTGTTTATGTACTTTATGTAAAATTTAAAAAAAAACGTTTGAGAGAATAAGTCACTAATGTTTCGATGATAAGAAAAAAAAATACTTATACTAGTCTAAACGATTCCAAATTGCTTTTAAAAACTTCTAAGAGGAAAGTACATACACGAAAGAGAACAAAAATTCAAAACTTATGCTACACGAAATGTCGAACGAACTAAATTATTTAAATGCTTCGTTTGGCGGAAAGTGAAAAAGACGGTAGAACATAGATGGGGGTGATTCGGATAAACATTGATACGAGGCATCCAGATTTTCCTTTTAGACTTTTCGGGCCACCTTGTATATGTGTGTGTGTAATTATATCACCGCGTTCTTTACGCAATGTAACGGAAATGAGAATTATATGATTTAATTCGATTTAAACCGTTTGAAAATGCATAGGGACATTTTAAAATAATAATTATGATTATTACTATTAGCAAATAATAAAATAATAATAATAACCCGTCTGAAAGCAGACGATACATGTCGCGGCGAGTCATTTTCAACGAATGTCCATCGCGATCGGTACACAATAACGAGTGACGTAACGGCGAGAGAGAGCTGCAAAAGCAAACTCTGTCAAAAGATCGCAAACCTTCAAAGTGTGCTCATATATTACATATTGCATGTTGTACATATGTGTATATATATATATATATTTGTACACGTATCGAAACAAGGTACGAATCTTACGCGATCCTCGCAACTTTCGGTGGACGATTCATATGCAAACGAACTCGAATACGGAATAATGTCCGTACACGCAATATTTATGCGTAAACATGTTGTGTATGTGACGATGCATTTATCGGGGTCGTTCGTGCAAAAAATGAGCGAGCTCCGCGAGTCCTCGAGAGTGAAGTATGTAACCGAGCAAACAATATTTTTTAGATTTACTTTCTGATCGGGCAAGAAAAAATATGGCCCCCGAAGAAGATAAAAAAAACGCAATCTAATTTTTTTTAAACCCCTTTACTGATAAACTCGAGATTTTGAAAAAAAAAAAGAAAAAAAACGAACACAAAAATTATTCAATCGATCAATGCGATGATGAGCGAAGCTGGAGGAAAAAAAGAGGAAGAAGAAACGGAATGGTAAAATTTTTTTTTTATTTCGAGTTTCGAGAAGGCACGCGAAAGGATTTTGGTTCGTGGAGATAAGGACATGGGACATTTAGGCGGTGGAAGGAGCGTAAAGGAGAAGAATTGTTCGTTGCTTATCGTGAGAGTAAGAGAGAGACTTCTCCACTCCCCCCCCCCTCCACCCCCCCCCCCAACAAACTCCAACGAGACCGTGCGAGATGAAACATTAGTTATCCCTGCGGTGGTTGTGCTGATTAAGGGTTTAGAATGGACGTTGAGGCACGTATCGTTTACCAGAAAATACGCAGAACTCTGACTCAGCCAGATACATGAAAAAGGAAGAACGAAAGAAAAACAAAAAAAAAAGGAAGAAAGAAAGGAAAAAATGGCAAAAGTAAAACAAACTCGTTGGAATGTTGGACAATGTATTGTCGACAAAATTCAGAGGAGGGTCCGAGTTGTTCGATTGGACTCGTTGTGCATTTGTTAAACGATAGAAAAATGTGTTATTTGAATATTCTTTTTTGATATATTAATAATTGAATATTACCATATTAATTTATTAATTAAATCGTTATTAACTATATACATACATATAGTTAATGTTGGTTTAAGGCCTTAGGCCACTCTATGATCTTCCAAAAATCGATTAATTTTTTTGTTAAAAATGTACCTTAGTACCTATAAAATTATATTCCAAAAGATTATGGGTGTGAAAAATCTCTAAGTATTCGATTTTCGGATTCTAGTCCCCTTTTGATTCATGTCGCAACTTTCTACTAACTTTAAACGCGTTTATCTCAAAACTACATTTTTCAAGTCGGCCGGACTCATAACTCAAACAAATTTCAACCGATTCACTTGAAATTTTAACGGTATATTTAGAATTACATTTTCTGAGGCACTACTTAGGATTTTTTTATTATATTGCATAGTTCCCTTTTTATGAAATATTTTCTGACGATTTTCTCATGGCATTTTTTACTTTTTGTTTTAGAAATTCGCCATTTTGACAAAAAACCATATATTAAAAAAATCCTACGTACTTCTATAGCTATTCTTACATATAATCGAAAAAACTTTAGTATCTCATCATAACTCAAAAATTATAGGAGCTGTTGGTCCGGCCGATGACCTTCCAGAAATAAAGGCGTCATTGGAAAAATTCTGCACAGTCGCCATTTTGACATGTATCGCTGTGAAAAAATAATTTTGTATGGTCAATTACGTGTATAAAAAAACCTCTATTTTGTAATTCCGATTTATGTTATGATTTCACTGAAAAAAAAAGAAAATATGCCCTTTTGTGGCCTCTAGAGTGACCCAAGGCCTTAATAAATAAACAACTGTATTATCATCCATATATAATTGTGAAGATCGGGGGAAAAAACTGCACTCGAAATTAATGAAATTAAAAATCAAGCAGTAAATTATATATAACTAATATTTTGATTTTTCATTTGATCAATTTCATTTATTTATTTTTTGATTAATTGCTTTGAAGAAACGATGAAAGCAAACACGACAATTAATTTGCTAAATTTCTAATGCATTTTTTTTTCTCGGTCTTTTTGTATGAAATATGAAAGAGGAGAGGAGGGTTTAGAGAGCTTGCATAAAACGGAAATATTGAATAACAATAATGAAAGAAAATTTTTATAAAGTCGATAAAGAGAGAGAGTGAGAGAGAAAGAGAAGCAGAATACATAAACTAAAACCGTTATACGTGAATAAAGTAGCAATGATTGCGCAATGAGACTTTTGCAGTCACGACGAAAAATCATTTGCCTCTCTCCTCATTCTTATTCCCAATACAATACACGAACCCCCCCCCCCCCCCCCCCCCCCCCCCCCTTCCATTCACCGTGATAACGCATGGCATATGGAAAAAAGAACTGCTATTCATCTATGCAACGACGCTGGATGAACGACTCGTTCCACCGAAAAAAAATTATATTCATAGAATTTGTTTTTTTGCGCGATCTGCGAGACGCTACAAGAAATAAATAAATAACAATAATAATGAGCATTAAAAACAGTAATAAAATTCGTATACATAAGAGGTGAATCACGAGGAGAACATGTGAACATTCTGCAGGATTTAAAGATACGAAATGCGGAGACATAAGAATTTAAATGTTCTTGAATTTTAGCATTTCGTAGTTTCTTTCGGCGATTGTAGTTTTTTTGTTAATGAACTGTATACTTTGAAAATTAAAATGCCAATAAAATTAAAAATTTAAATATAACAAGAATAAAAAACCAACACTGGTAGATGTGCGGTCGGGGTTCGGCATCGGCGGTATTTCGAGTTAACGTGGGTTTGAAAATTTCAAAAAATTCATAAAAAAAATTTCATTCTCTAATAGTACAATATGTCTAGAATATTCTTCCAAAGTTTTAAGTGAATCGGAGTAAAAGTCTAGGAGAGAGAGCCTTTGGGAATTCCCCCCGTTGGGAAAGACCGGCCGGGAGCGACGCAGGTATATGCATTTTTCTCAAAACACTATTTTTGAAGTCGGTGGACACGATTTCTGAAAAAGTAATGCACCGATCTTATTAAAATTTTGCACACTTCTTCAAAATAGCATTGACTAGTGATTGAACGAAGGTTTTTTTTTTCGATTACAACTAATTTTACAAGGCTATACGTAGTGTAAATTGTACCAAAAATTGAACTATTTTGCAATACAACTCTGCCAAAAATTCAAATATCAATTTTTTAAAAATCTTTCGTTCATTCACGGGCTATACTTATCTACTAACAGAAAAAATTTGGTTTTTTAATTTCGGATAAAGGTATCATGAGTTATCCTGACCACCACGAGGACACTTTTTTTTAGGGGTCTCCAGAAAGCAGGTCCCACCGGCTGAATTTCCCAAATTTTTGGATGAAATTTTTAAAAAATATTGTTCAAATGTTGCTCTTTTATGTGCTTAATATTTTAAATAAAATAATTTATATATTATATTTTTAAAAAATAGAGAAAATATGCTTTTTTTGGCTTCAAAAACTACGTAACCCCTTAAGAAGCGTTCTGCATGGCCAATACACGGAACGATGACCGCTTAGCCGTGCACCGGCTGGCGCATCAACCAGTGAGCGGAAGGCCAATACTTCTGATACCTTGGTGTAGATACTTTAGTAAAACGTCTGTGCGCCAGTAAATCAGCAGAATAAAGGGTCGTTTATGGCGGTACGGATTTTCCACAGTTACCCCGTATCCTCGTGAAATGCGGTATAACGTAGCTCAAGGCGGCTATGGACGCAACGGAAGTTAGGTTTGATTAGGGAAGGGCGGGTAGAATGTGATCCTAAAGGATTCAATTGGGAAGGGTGATGAATAAAAACCCGCAAGGGTATACGTTGGAACTCGGTAAAAAAAAAATTATTACAGAAATACAAATTAAGAATGACATTAAAATATTTAAAAAATCAAAATTCAAATTAAAATATCAATGAAAAAAATGCTAAATATAATTCTACAAGAATTACGCTCGTTTGCGAGTCTCAATTTTTTTCTCTCCCGTAAAATAATTAGTGATGGAAGAATTTTTTATATATTTATTTATTTATTAAAAGCCAAACAAAACATTTGGTACTCGACAACTCGAGTACGACATTCCGCGTTGTCCGAGAACTCTCGTTAGGGAGCACGGGAGCGCGGGACCTCGATTTCTTTGTGTTTGGCGCACGCGGCCGTCGTTGACTTGGCGGGTCGGAGTCCAAGGATCGGTTTAATTATCTCCGCGTAACACGTCCAGCGACACGAGTCTCGAGGCGGGCGCGCGAAGCGGGAACGTATCGCGAAAAAAAAAAAAAACGAAAAAAAAGAACCAAAGAAACAAAGGACACAAAAGAGTGAACGCCACGAAAATCCTGTAGAATTTTAGACGGTAGAAAAAAAATTTGGGACGCGAAATTATGATGTGAATATACGAGGACGCTCGGTGAGGAGCGAAAGAAGTCAGGCGGGGAGAAAAAAAAATACACAAAACGTTGAATTCGTTCGACACAATGGCGGTGAAGAGTTACACAACTACCAAGGTCACTTTGCAATCTTTCGTGCGAGTGCACCGCGTGCGTGTCCCGAAGAGAAAAGAAAATAACCTATTCCCCTCGGAAAAGCGTGTACCGCGTGATTTTCAAAATGGCGCCTATCCCTCTTAATTCTTCCTGAATCAGGCCGTCGCGCACGGTATGACGCCACTGTCGCGCACGGAAAGTTCGGAAAATTCTCGCTCTCTCGGTTCGCAATACCTGGCAATAACGATCGCTCGGCTCCTCGTTCTCCATCCTGCATTGAAACGCGATAACGATTGTACGTGGAGAACGGCTGTAGGAAAAGATAAAGCTCGAGGAGAGAAAACGCCAGAAAGGGCGTATGAAACGAGTGAAAAGTACGCATTTTACGCTCCTCCGCGGACGATCGATAGATCGAGTTCTTGGAAACAAGATGGCGCGCGCCCGCGCACCCTTTCAAACAAACACGCCATGGAAGTTGCGCGAGTTGTGCCCTTTTGTCCCTATTGCCCTCACCCCCCGCCAACATTGAACACGGGCCTTATCGCGCGTCGTGCCTCCGCTGACCGTGCGACAAATACGATTTCTTTTTTTCTTCCTGTTTCTTTTTCGATCTCGCGACGCGAGCATTCGAGGAACAATAAGCGATCGGCGGAAAATATTATTACGAACTCATACTGTAATGCTTTATATATGTATATTTGTGCCTCAATGGTCTCAAATTCACCTCTGGACAAGTGTGAGCACATTTATATATAGGGTGGTCCGAAAATTTAAATGCCTCGATACCTATCCGAATCGCCGTAATCTATGTTGTACCATCTTTTTTTTTACTTTTCGATAAACAAAAGCATTTTTGAAATTTTTTCTTCCAAGTTTTCTTCTAACATTGGTTTTTACTTATTTTTCACTCTGGTGTATGTAATTTCTTCTTAGAAGTTTTTGAAAGCAATTGGGAGTCATGTGGACTAGTATAAGTATTTTTTTTTGTTATCATCTGAACTTTAGTGACTAATCCTCTCAAATGTATTTTTTCAACTTTTCATCAAAACCCAAGCTATTAACGTTAGACTTCAGTTCGCTATTTATTTGTTAACTTAACTTTATTACCTTAAGGGGTTACGTGAGTTTGAAAATTTCAAAAAATTCATTTTTTTTTTAATTTTATTATCTAATAGTACAATATGTCTAGAATATTCTCCCATAGTTTTAAGTCAATCGGAGTAAAAGTCTAGGAGAGAGAGCCTTTGGGAATTCCCCCCGTTGAGAAAGACCGGCCGGGAGCGACGCAGGTATACGCATTTTACTCAAAACACTATTTTTGAAGTCGGTGGACACGATTTCTCAAAAACTAATGCACCGATTCTATTGAAATTTTGCACACTTCTTCAAAATAGTATTGACTAGTGATTGAACGAAGGTTTTTTTTCGATTACAACTCATTTTACAAGGCTATACGTGGTGTAAATTGTACCAAAACTTGAACTATTTTGCATACAACTCTGCCAAAAATTCAAATTTCAATTTTTTTTTAAATCCTTCGTTCTCTTACGCGCTATACTTATCTACTAACAGAAAAAAAATGGTTTTTTTTAATTTCAGATAAAGCTATCATGAGTTATCCTGACCACCACGAGGACACTTTTTTTTTGGGGTCTCCGGAAACCAGGTCCCACCGGCTGAATTTCCCAAATTTTTAAAAAATATTGTTGAAATGTTGCTCTTTTGTGTGCTTAACATTTTGAATAAAATAATTTATATATTATTTTTTTCTAAATAGAGAAAATATGCTTTTTTTTGGCTTCGAAACCCACGTAACCCCTTACCAGTGCACTTCATAACGATAACACAAGTAAACAAAAAATTGCGTGGAAAGTACATACGCAAAAGAGACAAATTTTTAAAAAGTTGTTTTTTTTCTTCATATTTTAGAACATAGACGGGGTGGATGCGGATAGTCGCGACGAAGAGAACGCGTGAATATCTCAGCGGGATTATAAGATACGAAATGTGGAGAAATCGGAATAAAAATGCTTTTGAATTTAAGAATTTTGTAATTCTTTTAGGAGACTTCAGTTCGTTTTTTAAAAATAAACTCCATAGTTTTAGAATCAAAATATTGAAATGTTAATAAAACTTTGAATTGAAATATCGAACAAATTAATTTAATTCATTTATGAAATTAAAAAATATAAAAATGTGTGAATAAGATCGTTGAAAATGACGGTACAAAAATTCACGCTCATTTGCGAGTCCCAATTATAAAAAAAAACATGCTTTTTTTTCTCGAAAAGTAAAAAATATCGTAGAACATAGACGGGGGTGATTCGAATAGGTATTGGTGCATCCAGATTTTCTTTTTGGACGTCGCTTCTCGGGCAACCCTATATACACCACACACGCACAGTCGCATACAGGTTTTCCCATTAAATCGATCCCCTCGATTATTCTAGAAGCCTTTGACCCCGTCAAAAAATGTTTGGGTTTCGTTTGGCTTTGTTTGGGTTTGGACAGTTCGGACAATATTCGCGTAGGACCCTTCGAACGGTACTCCCTCGAGAAACATACATACATAACGTATGTGTGTGTGTGTGTGTGTGTGTGTGCGCGCGCGCGCGCGCGTGTAAGTGTGTGTAGATAAAAAACTCACGTTACAAAACAAAACGACGACGAGTGACGCGGGCGCGCTCTGCGCTAATCGCAAGTCATTACACACGGTCGGTTACAAAAAAAAAAAAAAATTCATCGTCCGATCGCACACACGCACACACTTGACGAGAGCCGTATACGAAGCGATTATCAATCAAACTGCAATAAAACGATAACATCGATGCGGGTGCGATGCGTCTGGTATTAGAAGAATTTATATATACTCGTGGCAGAGGAGGCAAGGGGAGCGAAACAAACCGATACAAATGCTTAGCGATTCGCGGCCAGGAAACGATGATAGCACAGAGATTACGAAGATTACCGGACGTGCACAGTCATACCCGGAGATCGATCTCTTCAAATATTTTCGTTCTCTCGCGTTCGTTATCATGGAACGATGATTCTTCTTCGGAGAAAATTATTACGATAAAGAAAATGGGTTTGCAAATGCAAAAGGATCGGAGTATCCAACGTACGACTTGTGCGCGGAATTAACGAGCATTTTTTTTTCTTTCCGCAAGATTTCAACAACGTAAATCGGAAACGCGGATTAGTGGCAAAAGTATCGATGCAATCATTCCAATAATAATAATAATGATGATGATGATGAGGATTAATAATAATAATTCATTGGAATATACATAATCATTAATACTAATAATAATTATAATAATAATGAGGACCGTTGAAAAATTATAACAAGTGTTACAAAATTTTTGCCTCAAAGTTTCGAAAAACGACAAATTTATGTTCAGCAACTTCCGGTTCACGATAAACCTGAAATTCTGAATTAAAAATTATATGAAATTCCTCTGTTTTTTTTTTACGGTCACTTTTTGCTTACGTACGATCGAGGATGTGCTGCGCGGACGTCGTGAGTTCTTCCGGTTTTCCCCTTAGTGTTCTTCTTTCCCGCAAAACGGGAAGAATGACAAATCAATGTTCAAGACGAAACGTCTCGACCACGAATGTCCCCCGGGGCTGCGGTTGGGGCCCGAGAATACGCGGAAAAACGGAGGAAAAAATTTGTCACGACGCGTGAGCGGTGCACGATGCGAGCGGTGCGCACGTCGAGACACGACTGTGCGCCGAGCCACGAGATCTCGCGGCGTGTGACGGCTCGCTGGGACTGCTCGAGAGACCATCCTTCGAAAAACGTTTTTGTTCTGCACGCGTGCGCGCGCTTCGCTATCTTTGAACGGCCGTGGCGGCGGTGCGGTCATCACACACGTGCTCTCCTGCGACCGTATGCGCGTTTACGAAAAGTTCAAATACGCGGAAAACTGGGGCTGCTCACCGACGACGCTGAAGAAGTGGCGAGCACTTCCTGGAGTCGCAGGACAACACGATAGCGGCCAGGTATCGTGTGAATTCGTCAGCCTGGCGCGATACACGTGAGCACGAAAAAACTTCGGAAACGTGATAATGAAATATAAACGAGATAGGCAGAGAAATAGAGAACTATGGAGAAAAGAAAAACTCGAAGCAGTTTTTTTTTTCGATAAAAGCGACAACCGCGCGCGATGATAAGAAAAAATGTTGGAATAACGAAGCAGCGTTGTGTAACAATAATAAATGTAAAAAAAATGTTCAGCTGAACAGCGCCGATACGTAATAAAAACCGAGAAAAAAAGGCCCATGTTACGAATACTACGATCGCATTGTAGTTTATAAAATGTTCGTCTAGACTGGCGCATGAACGACGCAGAGCAGCACTCCCGACATGACTCATGAATAATGTAACGGGGGTAACTGATGTGTTTTTTTTTTTTTTTTACACCGAATGAACACTTTTTCGTTTCTCTTTTTCTCCGCTGTTTCCTTCATTTTACCTCGATTGCTTCAAGCGACAAGCGCGTTCGTACGTTAGAGTTACGAGAACATGTTTTATCGGCCCTCATGTTGTCGGCCGTTCTGCGGGTGCTGCTCGCAGGTGAGGCGAATTAAGGCACGCGTCGGGGTTAGAGAGCAAGTTTCATTGAGTGTATTGGGAAAAAAAATGGAAATAAATAAAAATTGTAGTTTGATGTGTTTTCGACCGGGTTACGTATTAGCGTAGGATCATTGGCGCGAGGGCGGACAGTTCGAAGGGTACTTAGCGGCCGTGTTCGGCCGTTTAAACGTTTTTGTGATATCGCGTTAACTCAAACAATACAATATCATATAGATATATGTAGTGAACTAGTGCCATTTTTTTCATGCACTGTCGAGCATTATATAATAATAATAATTATTATTACTATATTTATTATATTATGTTATATAATTATATTATTCTATTATTATGATTATATAGTCTTCGACAGTAAAATTGAGAAATTGGTGTTTTTCCGCCATTACGCAATTAGCCGATATAATTGTTCTAAAATAAGTTCTCGATAATTGCAACAGGGCCAATTTTCTTACAAGAAAATGTACCACTATCGCTTTCGGATAAACATAATGCGCGACGATTAGCGAGCACGCGGAGCTGTTTTTTTTTTTTTCGTTGTCTTATCGAAAGTACCGTTCGAGGAAGAAAATTGAGCATAATTTTTTGCAATTGTCGACTATGACACGGGTTATTGTGAAAAATGGGGAAAAAAAAGTTTGAAAAAAATTGCACGTCTTTGGAGGGATCGAGAATAAAGAATAGTATTTATTTTTAGTTTCGGTTTGTTTGGATTTGGGTTAAAAAAAACTGACCAAGAATTGAGTGAAAAAAAAATGGTAGCTCTTTTGAGGGATCGGGAGTAAAGTATGGTGATCTGTCTTTTGTGTCTTTTCGGGGAATTGAATTTTTACGGCGAAATATGCGGGCAAATACCTGTGGTGTATGCGAGAAGAGCAATCCGGGGTGCGGACGACGTGCGATGGCGCGTATTTTTTTTTTTTTTCTTTCTTTTTCTTGAACGAGTTCGATGTCGCGAGAGGTACGCGGTGGGATCCGCGATCTATATGACTAGCGCTAAATCGTAACGGCGGAGGTGTATATATAGCGAGCGGTCGGAGAGGTAGCCGTAGTGACAATCATCCCTTGTGATAATTCAACCCCTCTCCTCCCTCACACACCCCCTCCACGCCGCACTTCCTCGCTCTTCAAGCTGAGGGACAATTTTCACGCGCAACTACCACCCGGAAAGTTTGTCTTGCGATAGGGAGAGATCACGGGCGCGTTGGATACGATATCGCGACGAAAGGATCCTGCGTGCGAGCGAGGATTATCAATGGGGGCGCGCGCGGATATCCCACTCGAGCGATTATTGTTTGGGGATGCCCCGTGGCGGCGCAGCTGTCATGCCGAGTGCCAATTATTAGCTGGTGATGTCGATCAATCGACCATGCGCTCTACTCTCTCTCTCTCTCACCCCCCTCTTCTTATTTATTGGCTTTTTTTAACAATTGCAACAAGTATTCCTTTTTATCGCCTTTTTTTTTGAAGTTTTAGTTGCATAGCTTTTTCGGCTTTTTACAAAGCTCCACTGTTATATATCCTTCGACTGTTGTTTTTCTACACTGTATCTCTTTTTATTCCCGAATTCTCCCCCCCCCTCCCTTGCGGCTGCAGCCAACTTCCCCCTCTGTATCACATTCACCATGACATGTCTGTCATGGGCATAGGGAAACTGCGGAAAACCTATACCGATACAACCGGTCCCAAGTTCGCCTTCCAGTCACGGAACTAGTCGCCTTTTGCCGAGAAAATGTCGAAGAAAAGTATTTCTCGACGAAAGTAACGCGACTGGGATTCGAACCCGCGACCTCCTGATCCACTGGCCGGTACGCTAACCACTAGACCAACGCACCGGGTTTTCGACTATTTTATTTAGGTTTGTTATTGTTTCTTTACATCAAGGAGTTTTATTCTAGATTTGATTAGATTTTATTTTCTAGGTATACCCATTTAGGGTGTTTACACAAGAGATCCCCCTCCCCCTACATACATGTTTCCCATTACAATATTTTCTTATTTCTAACTTATGCTTTACTGCCGTTTTGCCTTTCGTCTCATCTCGCATTCTTCTCCTCATTTGCAATGTTTCCAATTAGTTTCTCGTATTGTTTAATAAATGCACACAGTTGATTTACATGCTCCTTTTGCAGGATCATCTCCATATCGATTTGTTTCCCCTCTTTGTCTCCTAACCATTTTTTCATGTTTTCCACTATTTCTTTGTTAATTCTCTCCTTGGCTTTTTTGCATGTACATGCACTACCGTAAACCGGGGTAACTTTTGGACTGGGGCTATAACTTTGGGACATCGAGTAATATTCGCCTTTTTAATTTTCCGCCAACACAACGCCTTATGAATTGGAGAGCGATCACCGCTACTGCATACGCTGGTATTGCTACTACCTCGCGGCAAATATTTGAAGCTGTAGTTGTACTAACTTTCGACGGCAGTCCATCTTTTTATTTCCACCGTTCGTTGTAGCGTTTTTAATTCGTGTTAAAACTTTCATTCACCTTCGAAAAACTAGAAACATTTCACTACCGGCAGGTACGTGTATTTAGAAGTACATTATTTGACACCTATTTGAAGTGTTATTTATAACTTTAATTTTTGTTATTTAATTGTATAACTTGAAAGTTATAAATTTTCAACACTGAGTGGGGTAACATTGGGACAGTCCCAAAGTGATTTGGAAGAACAGCTTACTCCATCAACGCTACCCTCACAATCTTGAAGTTTCGACTAGAACCTTATGGTGGGCGACTATCTTCTGGTGAGATACGAAGGTGAGCTTCACCCGGGACGGATCATTAAGATAGAAAATGACAAAGAAGTACTTATCTCAGCGATAAAGAAGTCTGACCTAAACTGGAAATGGCCAGCCAAGCCTGAAGGAATTTTTTATTCAAAGGATAAAATCGTCTAGAAAATCAACCAGCCTACTCGAATTGGCCGACGGGGAATTTTCAAAGTTCAAGAACTAATACTGTTTACGCACAAGTTTTTAATTCACTTGAGTAATTCATTTAAGTCAAATAGTTTCTTACCTTCCTATCAAAATTTGTCTATCCTTCCTAAGCAATTATGTTATTTTAAATCTTAATATTTTACAACTATTACTGTACAATTTTAATACAAATTTGAACTAAAACCTTTTGTAAATGTTTAAAAAACTGAGTCTCAAGTCTCTATTAAAATACTTCTATGTAACATTCGAACAGATTGATTTTTCCCTAATGTTTCTAAGCAAAAACAGTACTGTTCCAAAGTTACCTCAATTCATGGGATAAAATTGGGACAAAGATGAAGGATTTTTATGAGGGTGTCATTGGTTGTAGAGTAAAATCATGCCCATGTTTTGAAAAAAGAAGGTTAACTTCATATAACATCATAGTCTCAGTTACCTAGCTTAATATATATTGGCAGGAGTCATAAAAAAACCTGAAAAAGTGTCCCAAAGTTACTCCGATTTACGGTAGGTTTTCTACTTCCTCTTTACAAACCCTGCACTTATTATCGATGTACCCCTTTATTTCCTTCTTTCCCCACAATTCCACATCTTAATCTTGCCCACGTTTCTTTTATTTCTCCTGTTAAATTTGCATCCTCCCAATACTTTTCTGTCTCTATGTTATTCCTTCTGTTTTTTTTATTGCGAACGAGTTTTATTCTATTATATTCTATTATTTCTTGTTTATTAATCTTTATTTTCCCTATATTTTTGTTCCTCAGTTTCAACGTATACCCTAGCGGGTTTTTACGTATTGACCTCCCGATTGAACCCTTACCTATCACTCCCCACCCATACTTCGCTAATCCAACCTAACTTTCGTTGCGTCCACAGACGTCTTCAGCTACACTATACCGCATTTGCCGAGAGTATACGGGGAAACTATGGAAAACCCGTACCGGTATAGACGGCCCCATAATTATTCTGATTCTCTGGTGCACATACTTTTTCTCAAATATCTAGGCCAAGTTATCAGAAGTATTGGCCTTCCGCTCACTGGTTGAAGTGCCAGTCGGTGCGCAGCTAAGCGGTCATCGCTCCGAGTATTGGCTATGCACAACGCTGCTTAACTCGAAGTACCGCCGGAGCCGAACGCCGACCGCACATCTACCAGTGTCGGTCTTTATTTTTCCTATTTTTTTCTTTCGTTTCATTTCAGGTCAATTTTTATTTTCCACGAATGTTCAATTGTCTCATCGCGAATTATTCTCTTTTGTTGATCTTTGGTTTCGCCCTGTATTTCCTTTTGTCTCATATCGAGTTCATTTTTATTTTTCCTGAATGTTCCATTGTCTCATCTTGAATTATTTTATTTTAATATTCTTTATGTTCCCTATACTTTATTTTGTTATGTTCTTTTATGTTCTGTATTTTTCTGTTAATCTTTATTTCCCATATTATTTCAGGGTTTATTTCCACGACGAGAAATCGAGATCGAGGGAGGAAAACGTGAGAGGGGAAGGCGGAAAATTTTTTAAAAGACCGATTCTTTGTTGGTCCAACATATATATAGCGAGAGGTACAAAAACGAGGCATCATTCGAAACTGATCTCCAGATCTTCGGAAATTTCTCTTTTGCCCCCTCTCACTCTCACTCTTTCTCGCCTTCTGTCTAGATCTCGAACAAAAAAAGGGAAAATATTAAATTTACAGGGGTTTACACACGTGTGTTATTATAGGTATAATAGCGATCTTTGTCCGCCTCGAAGGATTCAATGGGGATGATTAGTTTTCCACCCGGAGGACCGAGGCACCGAACTCAGAAAGCAAAAGGGAGAAAGTATGCGTGTGTGTGCGATAGAGAGAGAAAGGCGGAAGAGAGAGAGAGAGAGAGAGAGATAGAGAGAGAGAGAATGTCTGCTTGAGAGAGGAAGCGAGAGCTAAATGGAAAACTCCAAACCCTTAACATCATGAATAATTCATTAGATTTATCGTAGCTGGACTCCGCAGTCTAGGAGAGAATTATATTATATATAATAGCAGAAAAAAGTATGTATAGTGTTTCGACACATGTCATCGTATGTGTATTGAACCGGCTCTTCCGACTATGTATATATATATATATATATATATATATATTAGAGCGGATAAAAAAATGTTTAATATTAAAGTTTGAACGTCAAGTACGAATTTTCCGTGCAAATCGAGTAGGAAAAAAAATTATTCCGGGCTACCTCGCGAGTTGAATAGCTCAAAGCTGACATGATTTTTTTTTATATCTAATAATATTATTCCTCGGCGTAAGTGATGAATTTTGTTTTTCGACACACCTTATGTATATATATCTTCTTCGTGTGCTTTATTGCATATTACGTCACATTGAAAATGGACGTTGTATGTGAAACAGCTTTAAAAAAATATAGTCGGCTGAACTCTCACACACATACACACAAATATGTTTATATATATCCCTGTAAAGTTTATCTTATATTTATGGTATAGATGAATGACGAATTATATATCTTGACAAGGAGAGAGATAGAGAGGGTTTGACAAAGGGAGAGAGGGGGGGGGGGGGGAGAGAGAGAGAGAGAGAGAGAGAGAGAGAGAGAGAGAGAGAGAGAGAGAGAGAGAGAGAGAAGGAAGCATCGAGCCGAAGGGAGACAGGAAGAAACATGGAAAGAAAAAGAAAGACAGCGAGCTCGGTCATTCGACAGAAAGGGGTCAAAGACATGTATTATTCATTGACCGAATGTTTGTCCGAGTCAAAAGTTACCGCGAAGTCTACGACGAGACGACGACTCGTCGAATGCGATGAATGACGACCTCGCATCAACGTGTATTGTGTGAGAGAGCGCCTGTATAAAAAAACGCTCCTGCCTCTCTCTCTCTCTCTCTCTCTTACCCCAGATCCCCACTCGCGTCCTATGCACACGCACATGTGTTTTCGAAAAACGGAATAAATAAAAAAAAAAAGGAATAAAAGATGCGAAGGGAAAATACGGTACGGAGAGTAGGAGAGGGACTTACCGATTCTCGTGGCCTCGCGTTCAGTTCCACGACCGCTTTCTGAAGCTCGCAGTTCTGTCTTCGTAGCAGCGATATCTAAAAACGAAGAAAATATGTATATATCTTTTTAACAATATAATAGTCCAGAATATTATTCATACTATTAATGCAAATATTCGAATAATATTAATAATATCGTGTGTGTTTATTATTGCTTTTTTTATTGTGATAGATAATAAAATATAATTTTATTCATTATGGTCATAATTATTATTATAAACGTGCGTGTCTGTATATATTGAATATTATCAATATTATTAGGAAGTACAAAAATTATATGATAATATATGTCAAAATACATCCTAAAATTATTGTCATATAATTTTATAGACAAATATTATGTATAAAGTTACGGCGCAGAAAAAAGAAAAATAAATACGAGAAAAAAGGCAAAGGAAAAAATGCATATCGGGGCTTCCTTCGATAAGGATAATCGTTCAGAGTAGGTATATTCGTATGTAGCAGTATATATATTTGTAGGAGCAGTATATTCGTAATACGTGGTTCGAGCATCTTTTTCATTTCGCTCGCGTACTCGAGAATGTCACCTTGAAGCGTTGCGTCTCCTAATCCTCTTTCGTCGAGGATTCCGCGAGGATACGGAACAATGTCGAGGAAACAAGGGAAATCGGTCCGGCGAAGATCGTCGTGGCTGGTCTAGTTGGGAGCGCGGGGTAGAACACGTACGCCGAGGGTTCAAAAATGTCTCAGGTAAAGTTCGCTTTGGTTGTACGGGGGGGGGGGGGGGGGGCACACGGTATCGCTCGCGGGACGAGTATATAACAAGAGCGTTGAGCATAAATATTGGTAACCGTAATCAGGAGGACGTCCGGTGGGTCTAGCTGTGCTGGTATAAGGGGGAACCGTGAACGATCCCCGTGTCTGTTTGCTTTCCTTATCCATGTGGCCAGGTTTGTACTGCGATAACGGTCGCCGTCCTCCTCTCTTTCGCTATCTCTGTCTTTTTCTCCTTCTTTGTCTCGGTCACTTTTTTTCTAGATGCCCCCCCCCCCCTCTCACTACTTCCCTCTCGCTTCTTCATTTTACATCGCGAAAAAAAATTTCTTATTTTGCGCACTTTAATTTTGCTTTCATTTTTATATATTATACATTATAGTATTGATTTTTTCCGAATGTATTTAATTTTATATTATTTTGATTAGGTCTGGGTGTTGTCACGATACTTATTATGAATATTATGAACATTTGCTTTTTTTTTTATTAATATTATTACTTAAATTCGTTTGAGTCCCATAATAATATTTATGATTATTATTAATCATATATTTTGTTATTATTTTTCGTATTACTATTACACAATTATGTCGTTTTATTCTGTTTTAATATATTGTCGTACCGTTGTCAATTTGTATTTATCATAAAGGCTGTGGTACACGAGCAGGAAACTGGCGTCCCCCACCATACTACTCCATTCCGAAAAACAAATATACGTCCAGGAAATATTTGAAAACATGTTGTCGGAAGATTCAAATTGTTTTTTTTCTTCTTTTGTTTTGGAATAACATTATCGATCCTTTCCCCTACCTCGTTCGAGCCGAAATATCGCTTGGTCTTCCTCGTGACAAAACCATGGAAATTGCTCGAGCCGCTTGATTGCGTAATTTCGGTAAGAGTGATGAAAAATATGTAACGAGGAAACGAGAGAAAAAAAAGCAGGTTTAGCATTTTCCGGAGAAACGCTGGAGTTTCGAAGAAGAGAGGACATGCGAGAGAGAGAGAGAGAGAGTCACAGCATTGAATTGCAAAGCGTCTCATCAACAGTGGAATCGTTTGTAACGCAGCATAGTATCTGAAGATAGTCTTGCTTGTTTTTCCCTCCACCTACTTAACCGAAAGGAAACTTTGACCGAGCATTTCTATTTTTGAGAATGGACTCGAGGAGCGATGAAATGAAGGGGAAGCATTGGGAGCGAGAGTGCAATGTCCATTCGCATTCGCAGGAACTCAAGAAGATTAGCTGCACGCATCGTGTATCATCCGTTTTCTACCGTGGTGTAGCAAGGCGAGCCTGCTGGAGAGCCATAAATTCTGAGAGCAGCAGAGAAGGCGAACAGTTACAATAAGGACACGACGATGCAGTGAAAAAAAAGGAGAGTGAGGTGGATCGAGGGTTGAAACCTCGCGGATCCATGGCTGGCGATAAGAACTTGTTTGATTAACACTCGGTCAAGATTAATGGGGAAAGCGAACATCTGTCGCGGCATTTTTCAGCCATTCAACCCTCCACGTTTTTATCAGGTGCCACTCGTCGGCCCATATGCCACGACTCACCGGCAAGGTGTTTCCTTGTCCGGACTGAAAGATTCCATGCGCTAGTTTCCCATTCGTGGTAAGCTTAGAACATTCTGACGACTGCTGGCGAATCGCGTGAGATTTTTGTCCAATCTCAAAACAGAATGGACAATTCTCATTGAGAGCAATAAACGCAGCCTGTAAAAGCAAAGCTAAGACGTTGGGAAAGAGTCGTAAATTGAAAAGAGCTCTGAAAAAGATTTCAGTAAAGGTACAAACACGTAGAGAGGGATAACTTTTCTGCATCGCTCCTTAAATTCGCTCCTGATGTCGTTGCAATAGCAATATTGCAGCGGGAATTTCTCATTTTTCGCCTTTTTCAATAATTGCTGAGCACGTTACCTCTGCGTCCTTGGAATTTAACAGTTCCTGCAACTGCACGCATCTTCCGTTCGCCTCGTTCAGTTCACGCGTTCGTTGATCTGAAAGCAAACGACGAGCGTTACGAATTAGCCATGCATGAGTACATTTGTGGGAGGGATGCAGCGTGTGCAAAAAAAATAAAGGGTCGTGCCCTCTGATAATAGAATTCGCGTCTATTGTATGCAATCGCACAAATTGCTCGATGCCTCCGCGTTCCAATGGGCAACGACGCTTTCGCATTTCCCGCTCCTCTATCTCACGTGATTGCCCCGACGTTTCCCTCGCTCGGTCGGTAATGCAGAGCATTATTTTGACACTACGCGCTAAACGCGTACGTACACAAATGCGTGTGTGCGTTTCGCGAATCGAGCACGAAATTTACGAGAATTTTTCGATGCGACCTAGGTCTCTGGAGGGGGGGGCACGAAAATCTCACCTGTTTCCTCGACTATACCCTCGGACAGCACTTCCTTGGTGAAGCTCGTTATCTGTCCCTTCAAATTCGACAGACTCGAGAGCCCGTCACCGAACCACGCCATTTTACACGTCGACAGTCCTTGTCAGATGTGATAAGCCTTTTTTTTTCTTGCCGTTCTCGTTAGCCACGAGTCTAGTTGAGCCGTGAGGCACGACACCGAAAAAAGAAAAAAAAACAAGAGCCCGAATGAGACCGTGTTTACGTGCGAATACGAAAAGCTTTTATCTCGTTGGCACTTTGGGAAAAAAACATATACATGACGTTGTACGCACCGGAGATGCACGCTCGGCAACGTGACAAATTGACACACTAGAAAGACGAGCGTAACATAGCCGAGAGGGTAAAAAAAAGTTTCGTATATAAGCTTCCCAGGATCGACGTGGGATGGCGCCACGAATCCCGCGACGCTAATCCCGTTCGGCTAGAATCTTCCCAAGAACGCCGTAAGATGGCGCCTCGAGTTGCGCGACTGTGGGGTTGCCGCGACTCTCAGGCATCGTCTACCTGCAACACTTGGACAAACACATGCGCGTCCAATCAGCGTCGCTCCTCTACGCCGTCCCGCCAGCGACATAACGCAAACTCTCCGGCGGAACTTTAAAGGCCCCGCTACACTACTCGCGAAGTTAGTCGAAGTTGGGCGAGGACGAGAGTGTAGAGAGGCACTTCGTGCTTCTTCGCCTCGCTTTGCTTCGCTTCGGGCGACTTCCGATCGGTGTCGGTATTTTGGGCCGAGTCAAAGGACCGAAGTCGCGGGCACCGAGTTGTCGCGCAGTTAAGCCACGGGTTCTCGCGAAGTTGAGCGAGTAGTGTGGTGACGCTCCTCGTACTCGGCTAGTTCGGCGAGTACTTCAGCGAGGAACTTCGAACGAGTAGTGTAGAGGGGCCTTAACATCGCCGGCGGAAACGAACCAGAGACGACGAAGAGAGAGAGCTCTACGACCCAGCATCGAGAACGCACGCGGTCCTAAAGACCGCCACGAACTGTAAAGACTGTGATCTTTATTTAATAAATTGTTAGATAATTTTTATAACATACGTATCGCGCTCGCATCTTATTTGGACACCTTCCGATAATCCGTCCGACTAGGGAGAAGATCCCTACACGACGAAATTGCTGTTCGCCTAGGAGCTTTCCAAGATTGCCGCGTGATGGAGCTACAAGTTCCGCGACGAAATTACCGTTCGGCCAGGAGCTTCACAGGATCACCGTGGAATGGCGTCACGCCTTTAACAATGCTATTATTGCTATTGGCAATGCCCACTAGTCGAACAGCAAAGGATGGATCTCATCTCGCAACTGAAAAAACACTTTGGTTCTCCCCCGTACAACATCGAATCCTTTTTGAGCACTATGGATCCCACTGCAATTAGAGCTATCGATAAGTTTATTAAAAAGATTGACATTTTTATTTAAAATGAAGTGTCGTTATGAATAGGTATTATTAATACTGTCAATATAATTTCTGATAAGTTCTGGTCGTTCTATGCTATGTATGTGTGTGTGTATGTATGTATGTATGTATGTATGTGTGTATGTATGTATGTATGTATGTACATAAGTATGTGTACATATTCTGTTCCTTATCTTTTCTTCGTTTTAAGTTTTAATTTGTATTCCTCGCGTCCGTTTCATCAGGTGTGAAGTGCCTTATTCTGTATACCGACAGAAACGTGTAACTAGATCTTAAGTATTTATCATGGGCTGTAATATCACGTAAAATACTGTGATTTAACTATAACAAATCTTGCTTATAAAAGTTCCTGTCGTATCTAAAGAGTCTATCTAAAGTTATAAGAATATAATATATATAACAGTAGGCAATAAAACTTAGTCGGTAAGCTTGATAACTGCCAGTAAGTTAAACGGCCAGATAGGACTATGATCCTAACGCCATCTTTTGTATTTCTATTCCTCAATTAAAAAAAAAAAATTATTGCTATGCGGCGCGCGTAAGTTAAACGGCTAGATGGGACTGTGTATCTCAAGGCTCTCTCTTACCTACATTTTGTAATGTCAATTAAAAAAAAAATTGCCATTCGGTAAGACAGGAGCATCTCCATGGAGGCGCCGTCCATCGGTCACCCGTTGTAATAATCTACGCAGGCTTCGTGACGCTCTGAACATTCGCTTTTTCCCGGTTCGAAAGTTAGCGAGTGTTAGATATCGCAAAACTTGACTTTGTTGAGTTATAGAGAGGAGAGCGACTCCGAAGAGGTGGATGCATCAAATATAATGTATCCTCCACGGAAATGAAGCGCAGATTAAAAATGGTACTTATCAGGCGAGTGCATTAATATATATATATATATATATATATATATATATATATATATATATATATATATATATATATATATATATATATATATATATACATATATAATATATAAGTTATAAGCAAAAAATAAGTAAAAAGTTCTGAGCGTTTTCCGCTAGATGTCTTTAGGTTCATCGGTTCATACTAACGGCGATTTAAAGGTGACATGACGCTTCAAAAAAAGTTCTTTAACAGTTTTGTGTTTGGTGAAGCCAGTTGGGTGTTACAGCGTTCCAAAATGAAGATAAAAAAAGCGAAAATTCGATACATTCTTCAGCACCATTACGACCAAGGTGAAAAGGCGGAGCAGGCGGCCAAAAAAATTTGTGCTGTTTATGGACCCAATACAGTATCGAATGCAACAGCAAAGCGGTAGTTCCAACGATTCCGTTCTGGTAATATGGACGTCAAAGAAGAGGCACGCTCTGGTAGGCCAATCAAATTGACGGTGCCACACGAATTGACGCAATAGAACCTTTTAGACCGAATTGATGCCTGCGATTCTTTGCTGATATGAACGAAATCGACCCATTTTTGAAGCGGGTGGTGACTGGCGATGAAAAATGGGTCATATACGAGAACAACAGCCGAAAAAGATCGTGGTTGAATCGCGGCGAGCCGGCCCAAAGGATCGCCAAGTCCGGATTAACGGCCAAGAAGGTTTTGCTGTGTGTTTGGTGGGATTGGAAGGGAATCATCCACTATGAGCTGCTCCCATCGGGCCAAACACTCAATTCGGACCTCTATTGTCAACAACTGACCAGATTGAAGCAGGCGATCGACCAGAAGCGGCCAGAATTGGCCAATAGGAAGGGTGTTGAGTTCCATCAAGACAACGCCAGGCCGCACACATCTTTAACGATGCGCCCGAAGCTCCGAGAGCTTGGATGGGAGGTTCTATCGCACCCGCCGTATAGTCCAGATCTGGCACCAAGCGATTATCACCTTTTCAAGCATTTGCAAAATTTTCTTGATGGTACAAAACTGACCTCAAGAGAGGCTTGTGAAAATGAGCTGGTCAAGTTTTTTATCGATAGGGACGAGGATTTCTTCAATCGCGGAATTATGAAATTGCCTTCAAAATGGATAAAAGTTATCGAACAAAACGGCGCATATTTGATCTAAATCGGATAATTCTAACTATGTTAATTTCATCGTCAAAATGAAGCGAAAAAACGCTCAGAACTTTTTACTTCATTTGATATATATATATATATATATATATTGTCGAAACCGTTTTTAACGACATCTCATGTAACGATGAATCGGCTATAACGTCGGTACTGGAGAGTCCCTTCAATGTCGTTATAACCGGAAATACACATATATATTTAATTATTTATAAGATTTAAGCCGAATAAATGCCGTTCGTTGCGTACACAATCTTTCGTAAATCCCGAGTTGTTCCAAAAAAATTAATATTTTTGAACATCCGCTCCACGAACATTGAAATTCTTCTCCAGTACTCGTTGCAATTGAATTTTATCAGCCGTACATATAGTCGCGAGAGCGCCATGAAATTTAACTGCGATCTCGGCGGTTCGATAGGAGAACCGGTACGCTCGAACTCGAAAAATCATAAATTTGAAAAAGACTACGTCGCGATGTCCAAGTGTGGCGCCATCGTAAATGTTCTCTGGGTCCTGCGGGATGCACGCGTTTCTCTTCGCGACGAAACACGAGAAAGGGTTGTCGGCGAAGAAGTCGCGGCAGCGTCGGCAGAGGGGCGAGGGGGCAAAGAATAAGGAGAGGGGATTGCGCGGCGAATGAAAAGAAGAAAAAGGAAGGAGCTAACCGCCACGGAGACCGGACAAACGCCGCGGTGTAAAATCATACTATCGGAATCCTCCTCCACTCTCCGAGACGCTCCACACTGTTCTCAGTCTGATCCAAGCTAGCGCTCGGGTCAGCAACTCCGTGCGCGGTTCCCCCGAGCAGTGTCCGCGCACCCCGGCGCTTAACGATACAACTTTTTTTTCGTTTTGTTTTCTTAAATCTTATCGCCACACGTTTCGCCGGTTGTACCAATTTCCGCGAGTACACGCTCAAATCAAAGATCCGTTTTGGCCAAACGTTTTCGTTTATTTTTTCGTTTTTTTTTTTTCGAAATCAAGGTTAAGACAAAGAATCACCGGGATACGGAAAATCGGATCGGGAAAGTTCGTCGCACCGGGGACGGCTCGTCGCTGTTTAGGTAGTGCAACATCTAGTAGTTTTCCGTACATTAGCTTCGCCGAATTCGGCATAGTTTCGTATTTGTTTACCGCGGGAGTGACGTGTCGTATCTCGCCGTAGGTGCAAGCGCACGTACACACGGGCGCGAGCTTAACACGCGCGAACAACAGCAAGAGTGATATGTGACACGTACATAGAGCGTTGCGAGACTTTTCGCGTTCTACTCGCGGGAAGAAAATTGGCTGATCGGTGCAATAACAAAAGCTTCGCTAGCTACAAAGGTACATACACGCTTGTTCACTCAATTCTTAATAATATCGATGTTTTTCGCTGCTTTCCTTACACACCGGCAAATACGATACCATGTACCTTCGTGAAGACTTTTCTTCGGGTTCGTTCGCGTTAGAAAATAACCCACTTACAATCGTGCTCAAAAATCCAAATAATTTGCATACCGATTTGCAATCCGAAATTATCGATTATCCTATTTAGTGTCAAAACTTCGAAATACAAAATGGCGGAACGAGACTGTCGCAAAATAAAAAGAAATACCGATGTTTCTCGTCGCGAGAGAAGAAAAAGGGGAAACGTCAACGAAACTGCGTGTATGCATCGATTCACTCGTGTGCTTTATTACCATTTTGATGTACGTAGCCACGGCGGCTCGCGCGAACCTCGCGGAATGCGAGAGACTGACAGCCAGTGAGATATCAAAGCTTTCGTGGAACTGTACGCGAGTCTATAAAGCATGATTTTCACGAACGATCGAGGGCAAATATATAAATCCCGATGGTTCGTACTCATGTATACGTGTACGTAGTTGCGTTTTATATTGTACTCGTAACCGCACCGGCGACTACGAGGACGAGCGATGACGCGATAGATCCGGTTGTACCGCCGCGCGACAAACCGGGCATTCTCGATTATGCTCGTCTTCTTCTTGCCTCTTATTCCTCATCTTCTTCCTTCACTTGCGCCTCTTTTTTCTACTTATTTATATTGTTGGTTAATTCTTGTTGCGGATGAGACTTGAGCGTTTTGTCGATCAATGATCGAAGGACCCTGATCTGTTTATTTTATTTATTTCGATGCGGAGATGTCCAAATAAATATTTTGCCTAGATAGAACCGGTGCAATGGTCTACTAGTGGTTAGCGTGCTTGCCACTAAACCTGCGGACCGGGAGGTCCCGGGTTCGAATCCCAGTCGCCGTACATTTCGTCGTGAAATATTTTTCTTCGGCATTTCGCGGCGATGACCGGCTGTATTGGTATAGGTTTTCCGCAATTTCCCTATACCCATGACAGAAATGTCATGATGAATATGATACAGAGGGGCAAGTCGGCTGCGGCCGCAGGGAGGGGGGGGGGAGGTGAAGAAATAGGAGTGTGGAAAAAGGAGGAAAGAAACATTCATAGTGAAGGAAAAAACAGGTAACAAACGCGAACAGCGTGTACCTTAGGAAAAAAGCATAAAAATAAAAAAAATATTTCGCATAGATATATGAGGGCCACTTCATCAACTGGGCCACTTTTTTTTTCAACCTCTCCAATTTTTTTCAAAATCTGCCAGTTTGAAATATTAGTCAAAAGGAACGTCTGTGATTTTTTTTAGATTTTTTTATGCGTCCGTTCAGGATTTTCAATTTTTCATTACGAACACTGTATCCGAAAAAATATTCATCAAACAAAAAAAAACAAGAATAAAAACTTTTTTATTTTTTCCGCTTTATCGAAAAAAATCAAAATCATAATTTTTCTGCATTGAGATCATTGAAATTTGGCAAAAAAATGAGAATAACATTTTTTTAAACCTAATAACACACTTTCGATTTCGGTACAAATTTTACAGGATGTCTGTCATTGGGTAAAGAGTCTGCGAAAAAATTTTCAGAATGGTACCTGCAATGGTTAGGATGAAAAAAGATTAGGATGAAAAAAAAATAAAAACCCTGCGAAATCTCATAACCGCATATATGCGGTTATGAGATTTCGCAGGGTTTTTATTTTTTTTGATCCTAACCATTGCAGGTACCATTCTGAAAATGTTTTCGCAATTTTAATTTTCAATATATATTTTTAATCATTACTTTGATTTTTAATATATTTTTTCATTGTCGTAATACTGGGTCTATGCATAATCGAAAATCGAGTAAATTTCAAACACAAAATATTTATCAAAAGAAGCGATTTTAATCAACTAAGTATGTTCCATTCTGTTCAATGACTTTCTGCCATCTCTCCATGAGCTTCATTATTACTCTTTCATAGAAGTTCTAAGATCTTTGGGCGAAGAAGTCTAAAGGTTTTATTATTCAAACTGCTCTGTAGCACCCGAAACAAGTGTTAGTCTGAAGGTGCAAGTTCTGGACTATACGGTGGGTGTACCAAAACATCTCATCAGAGCCGCAATAACTTTTGCCGGATCATAAGAAAAACGTGTGGTCTAGCGATGTCCTGGTGGAACACTACGCCCTTTCTGTTCGCCAATTCGGGCCGCTTCTGATCGATTTCTTGCTTTAATTTTGCCAGTTGTGAGCAGTACCGTGGATTGGGGTTAATCATCAATTTTGAAATGAACATCATTATATCTCTTTAATTAATATCGCAAAAAAATTGTTCAAAATGGGAACATCAACTTTTATTAGTATCTTTATCTTCCAAATTCCAATTTTAAATATTTAAGAATAAAGGAGAAAAAAAAATTGGTCGTGATCAAAGTTATACTGAGAGTGGGGTTACTTTGGTACCGGCCTTTTTCTTAATGAGAATCGGAAGTAAAATAAAAGAAGAAGAAGGAGCATTTTTCCTAAAGAAGAAAAAAATCGGTCAACGGGATCGAAAGTTACAACGATTTTTATTGTTTTGGGGTTACTTTGATCGAACAAATATTACTCCTTTACTTTTCAAAATCAACTTATCGATAAACAACTGGTATTTTATAATTATTTATGCGTTAACACATCCATAAACTTCGACACATTAAAAAACTAGAAAAAAACAAGTTCTAAGGTAGGTAACATACTTTTGTCTACCTAGGTAATCTAAATCACAAAGAGAGATCAAATTATCCATTAGGAACATTTCTTAACCTACAATTCTGCAACATTATCCCGACTAGAAATTTTGCTACGGGACTGACTAGGTCCGGATCCCGCACCCGTATCCCGTACTACAGCACTGAACAGGCGGCCGGATCAGGGCTTTATCAGGCGTGTAACGCTTTTTGGCATCCGACTCGGATCCGGCTGCCGTTTGCGGCCCTGATCCGGCTGCCGTGCCTGAAATGAACAATAAAAAAAGCAACAAATGATGAATAAAAATATTCTGGTAGTATTTTTCGTTTCTATATGCTTTACTTATATTGCTGCATATATGATAATTGGATTAAAATGGGTTCTGCCTCATTAAAGTTTTTGTCTAGCCTCGGTTTCGAACCTACGTCTTCTAATTCTAGAGCTGAACGCGCTACCTACTTAGCCATCCTAACACTTGTAGGAATTCTTTCTCTTCGTTGCTTTTATTATCATCATTTTAAAAAATGTCAATATTTTTTTATGGCGTTGAAGTTAGCATCGAAGTTAGCAATGCAACGAAAATTAATACTTTTTGACCGCTGAATTTTTTTTTGCCTTATTAAGCACTAAAAATAATCCACACGTTTTTACGTATTCTTATTAGAGTTTTACGACTTCAATTTACAAAAAAAGGCTTTTGATCAGGATCAAAATAAACGAATGAAAAATGAAAAAAAAAAAATCGTTGCATTCCATCGATGCAAAATTCAACGTTATTTTGATTCCTTTAAAAAAAATTTTTTTTTTAAAGAACTAAAAAAAGGGGAATTTGGTATTTATGAATGTATAATAATTTCAATAACAATAATAAACCGACTTATATTTTTATTTTTATCTATCTCAATTCTCTAAATTTGATCTAGATTGTCAATTGCCAATATAGGCAATCTCAGTTCTCAAGATTTGTAGGCAATTCTCCGCTTGGCTCTAAAAATACCATTACAAATATAATAAATATTATGCATGTTAATAAATAATAATAGATATTGTTAATTTTGAAAGTAAAGAATATGTAAATGAAAATGTATATGTATTATATATATATACACACCTAGTACGAGTGAAGAATTTACTTCTGTTAGCCGTTGTTTTTTTCTTTCTGCGTGTACAGCACGCCAATTTCGCACCCGTAAGTGTCCCAATAATTTTTTTCGGGACTCTTTTTGATCCATTTTGCACTATTATTTCATATTTCAGCCAGAAAATTGAAAAAACGCATATATCCGCGTGCATACACCACCAAGACTCTCAAATATGGCAGCTTCAACACGGGGCAGATCAAGCTGCAGTCCGGAATGCCGTAGTACGGCACGCCTGAACAGGGCCGGATGTGCGGCGGATCAGTGGAACCGTAGTACGGCCGTAAAAAGGCACCCTGATCAGGCCGTAGTAAGGTAGCCTGTGCAGCGCCGTATTACGGACAAGGCGTCCGTAACGTCCGGCACCGGCTACCTTACTACGGCCTGATCAAGGTGCCTTTTTACGGCCGTACTACGGTTCCACTGATCCTGTGGACATTCGGCCCTGATCAGGCGTGCCGTACTACGGCATTCCGGACTGCAGCCTGATCGGGGCCTGTTCAGGCTGCTGGATCAAAATTTCCAGTCGGGATAATATCAAATGGGAATTCAACATAATCATTCTTATCGATTGGTTTCGGCAAGAATGATACTATATCAATGTTATCGATTTCAGATATACCTCCTTGAATTCACTTGAATCTTATTTTCCTTCCAGTTGATTTGAAACCTTCCACTAGTGAAGGGTCTAATTCCATTATATGGTAAACGTACTTGTATCATTTTTTGCCACGAGTAAGAATACTGAAAATACTCCGAGACTAGCAATAAAGATAATACGTGGCGTGAAATTGATCAATGATCAATGTTACCCCGTCGAAGCGATCAAAGACACCCCAACTAAACAACTACCGCCCATAAATTATGTTTTTGAGGATATGCCACACAACAAAGCATAATGGTGTAGTTTAATAAACATCCGACAAGGTGATCTTTACCAAAAACATGTCATTGCAACACTCAATTTCTTATTATCGAAGTTATCCGAGCATAAAGAATCGTTTAAATACATTACATACGTTTTTTATATTTTCACGGTCACTCAAACCCGTGCGCTCGTGCTGCGTCTGAGTGATGACATAAAGAGACATTCAGGCTTGCCAACCGAAAAAAAACTTTCGGTCGCCTTCAGGAACTTCGTAATTTGAATTAAAAAATAAAACAAAGTTTTTATCACAGTTAACGAATCAAAGTAACTCCAATCCACGGTACTTGGTCGAATCAATCGTTTTGTTGGGTGGCAGCAGCTCATAATAGACGATTCCTTTCAAATCCCACCCGATACAGAGCATGACGTTCTTCGGGTGTAATGCCAGCTGTTGGGATCGTCTGAGCAGCCTACCCGAGCTTCGAGCATGATCTTTTTCGTCTGACATTATTGTAGACAATCCATTTTTCATCGCCAGTATTAATTCTCTTTAACCCTAGAACTCATGACTAATTTTTTTAAATCTTCAAACGCATGATCGGGGGCTATATGCACTCCACGCTTTTCTTGATCATAAAACTGGTTTTACGGAGACAAATGGACTTTATCATACATGATTTTTTTCGTTTTTTTTTTCATAAGGAAGTGAATGGTGTGCGCGACATATGATTTGATGAACATTTAATTAGTAAAAAATCTATTTCAAAACTGAAAAAATGGAAAAGTATCGGCAAATACCTCATATTTTGAAAAAAATTGGGGTGCGAACGGACCCTAGTCATGAGTTGTCGGGTTAAAAATAGTTCGTTTTGATGGCGTTTGAGCGGCAAATCGCGAGCTGAAATTCGGTCCATTAAATTCTTTTCGCTCAGTTCGTGCAGCACCGAAACATCAAGCTTGTTTACCATCCCAAGCTTCTGTAAATGTCTCGAAACAGTTGATTGGTCAATGTTGAGGTTATGTCTGATCTCTGCAGTCGTCAAATGCCAGTCGGAGTCGATCAAAGCTTTGATTTTATCGGCATCAGTATAGTGACTGCATATCTTTTTGTGAGTTTGCAATGCGTTTTTTGCCTTTTCGAAAATAAAAAAGGGAAATGTATCGAAAATACACGGTTTTTCCTTCCATGTTCAAAATATAATTAAACTTTCTATACGTCACGGATCTCGATGTATATTTTTTTTAAATGTCGGCACAAGTTTCAGCTCCCACTTAATATACGGCACTTCATATGGTTGACACATGTGCGAGCGGAGAAACAACTGCGAATGACATCTGTCGGAATTTCGCTACGGAATTATGCATAGACCCAATACAAAGATAAACGGCTGAAAATAGTCAAGCCTCAAAAGAAGACTCCACCTAATGGAAGCAAGAGTGAAAAGTGGAATGCTGCATCGATTCGAAATTTGGAGGTGAGAGAGGAAGAAACTGGTAGACAAATTTCAGGCAAGATATGTCGAAACGAACATGGGAATTAGTAGAAATACCCCAAACCACATTTGGCGAAGGAAGCGGGATGCAGGGGAATGGAATTTGAAACATGGAAAAAAGGTGCAAGATATTTACTAGAAACAACGAAGGTGCAGCATGGTTGGTGGTTTAAAGAATGCCTCAATGAGGAAGCAATCACAAATGGCAATCCATCGAAATGAGGAAAAGAAGCAACGGGAAGGAAATGAGGGAGAAATCCGGCAATTCATATGGAATGGAAATATAAGAGAGCAAGAAAGAAAAATATAAAGTGGCACACAAATTGAAATGGAACAAGAAATTCAATGCGATTGGAGCAAGATTAACGTGTCGATATACTGCGAGGAGTACAGATATAGGAAACAGAAATACACATGGAAAGATGTTGAAAAGACAAGGCGATCAGCCGAGAAATAAAAGATACGTGGGCGAAAATAAGATGTGGTAATGTCGAGAGGGAGACGGGAAAAAAGGGTATGAAGACTCCAAATGTAGAATATGTAAGGAGACAATGGAAAGGTTGAGACAAACTTGCGAGTTTACGGAGGTTAAGGGACAATTCAACCAAGAAATAGTGACGCAACTGGAACACTGGTTGGAAAGTAGCAGGGGGATAGACGTAGAACGTGAAATAGAAACTCAACTGAAAATGCAACCAGCAAAACAACTATATGATTACATTAGACAATTCGAGAAACTCAAATATTTAGGATAGATATGAGAAAACACGATGTAAACACTTATGTAAATGTGAAGAGAAGGGCACGCATGTAAACACCCTTAAAGGGGTATACAAAGAATATATATTACTAGTACTAAATTTTGTCATTTTTATTTTAAATATATATTTTTAAATTTTTATGATTTTTTTTAAATTTGAATCTTTTTGAATTTACATTTTCAATTCTTAATAGATACAGTGGGTAAAAAAAGTATTTGTACATCGCGCGTTTTTCAAATTGTCTTACGAAAAAAAAATGAAATGCTTTAGCATTTTATATTTTTTCAAAAATTTTTGTTGACCATCTTATTTTTTTTCGAAACAAAAAAAAATGCTAAAGTATTTTATTTTTTTTCGCAGGACAATTTGAAAAAAAAGGGGTACGAATACTTTTTTACCCACCGTATGTTTCTATATATGGAAACCGTTGCGAAAGAACTTTAGCAAATTTAAAAAACTGCCTCGAGAGCCATTTCTGCCTCTCGAACTTAAGAATATTGTATCAAATTACACCGGTTACATAGTTTTCTGTTATACCACTCTCAAGTCTACATACAATATTGACATTAGTTCTTATTAAGGGGTTACGTGGGTTTGAAAATTTCAACAAATCCATTTTTTTTTAATTTTATTATCTAATAGTACAATATGTCTAGAATATTCTTCCAAAGTTTTAAGTGAATCGGAGCAAAAGTCTAGGAGAGAGAGCCTTTGGGAATTCCCCCCGTTGGGAAAGACCGGCCGGGAGCGACGCAGGTATATGCATTTTTCTCAAAACACTATTTTTGAAGTCGGTGGACACGATTTCTCAAAAAGTAATGCACCGATCTTATTGAAATTTTGCACACTTCTTCAAAATAGCATTGACTAGTGATTAAACGAAGGTTTTTTTTTTCGATTACAACTAATTTTACAAGGCTATACGTAGTGTAAATTGTACAAAAAATTGAACTATTTTGCATACAACTCTGCCACAAATTCAAATTCCAATTTTTTTAAAAATCCTTCATTCCGTCACGAGCTATATTTATCTACTAACAGAAAAAAATTGGTTTTCAAATTTCAGATAAAGCTATCATGAGTTATCTTGACCACCACGAGGACACTTTTTTTGAGGGGTCTCTGGAAACCAGGTCCCACCGGCTGAATTTCCCAAATATTTGGATGAAATTTTTTTAAAATATTGTTGAAATGTTGCTGTTTTATGTGCTTAACATTTTGAATAAAATAATGTATATATTATATTTGAAAAAAATAGAGAAAATATGCTTTTTTTCGGCTTCGTAACCCACGTAACCCCTTAATCTCTTTTCTCTATTAATACATTTCCATTACATCTTATTATTGCATACCCTTTTTACCTCTTGTTTTGTCAATTCCGCACCGTTTAGTCGAACATTCTCACGCATTTACACAGTACGGGGCTTCATTTCTGCATTTAACAGCTCATTTTTAAATATTGTCTTCCCTTTCCGCATAGTTTACACGATTCGTCTTTGTACGCTTATTCCAGTCTAAAAAATTTTAATATATTTTCCATTTCAATTTTTAATATAAATATATTTTTAATTAACGGACACTGGTGAAGATATACTTGAGTAAAAGTATTGTGCACCAGAGAATCAGAAGAAAATGAGGCCGTCTATACCGATACGGGTTTTCCACAGTTTCCCCGTACCCTCGGCAAATGCGGTATAGTGTAGCTTACAACGGTTGTGGACGCAACGAAAGTTAGGCTAGATTAGCGAAGTGCGAGTAGGGATTGATAGGAAAGGGTTCAATTGGGAAGGGTAATACGTAAAAACTCGCAAGGGTATACGTTGGAACACAGAAAAATAATAAAAAATATATTATATTTTATTTTTTTTCCATTTTAATTAAGTTTTTTTTTTATTTAAATTTTCCACTTTATGATACATCGAAAATGCCGCAATAGAACTTTAGAAAACTTTGAACTTCTTTTAAACATGTCTATAAAATATTTAGAACAATTTAGAGACGTTTTCCTGAATATATCTATGCGATTCTTGCACAAAATCCCTCGAGTTTCTCTTCCGGCCGAGATTTATTAATTTTTATGCATCAACTTATTACCCCAATCCGCACCACGCTGAGTACACGATCGTCCGTACTTTTTTCGTTACCAAGAAAAATCGCGATTCTTTCCTTGCTGAAACCTGATTCACAATTGATCGATATATATACATCGATATACATACGTATTTTTTTTTCTTCTCATTTTTCCTGGGATATAGCTGGTTTCAAAGGGAATATCGCTATTTCTGTGCTCTCTCTCTCTCTCTCTCTCTCTCTCTCTCTCTCTCTCTCTCTCTCTCTCTCTCTCTCTCTCTCTCTCTCTCTCTCTCTCTCTCCCCCCCCCCCCCCCTCCCCCCCTCTCTCTCCCCCCTCTCTCTTTCTCTCTCGAAGGTGCGAGCGACGAAGCAACGTGGGCCGCGGCTCGTGTGGGAGGTGGGGGGCAAGAGCGTTACCGTCGTTGATCTTGGGACTGCCGGCGTGGTAAGCGCGTATTTCGTTTTCTGTGTGCGTGGCGTGCACACAAGAAGGAACGCCCGCGGGCAATCTCGCGGAGCCCCGCGAGGTCACGCCGTCCTCGAAGTATATCCAATGTCCGTATGTATATTCAATGACATATATATATATATATATATATCCTCGCGACGCGGCGGCGGGAGAGGGGGGGGTTAACAAAAGGTCGTTGACGGCGTAACTCGCACTCGTTGAAACATCGCGAGTTTCGCCCTTCCGTTTGTCAGATCGTCTGAAATACGAATGTGACTACTCGTGCTCATGTACAAAAGTCCCTGCACATCCCCCGCCTGTACGAAAGTACTTTTACCGAAGCGCCGCTAGCGGCCCACGAGAATCCGGCACTCTCACACTCTCTATGTCATTCGGCAGCATACAATGATCATAATAATAATAATGATAATAACGACTTGGTGAAGATCGGTAAGGTATCTCACCGATACTTTACCGATATAACGATGATGACGACAATAATAATCATATTGAATTGATAAAGATCAATAAGATATCGGTAAGATAAAGATCGGTAAGGTATCGGTAAAATAAAGATCGTTAAGGAAATGATGTAGATCGAGCCTAACCACGGCGGTAGGTGAATGTTTCCCAATGCAAACGAGGAAGTGTAGTGCCCGGAAAAATAAAATCTTATAATAATAATGGTATTTTAAAAAACCGACACTGGTGGATGGGCGATTGGAGTTCGGATCCGGTGGTACTTCGATTTAAGCTGCGTTGTGCATGACAAATACTCGGAGCGGTAACCGCTTAACCGTGCGCCGGTTGGCGCATCAACCAGTGAGCGGTAGACCAATACTTCGGAGACCTTGGTGTAGATATTTGAGTGAAAGTCTGTGCCCTGGAGAATCAGAAGAATATAAGGCCGTCTATTCCGGTACGGGTTTTCCACAGTTTCCCCGTAACCTCGACAAATGCGGTATAGTGTAGCTTAAGTCTGATAGGTAAGGGTTCAATTAAGAAAGGCAGTACGTAATATCCCACAAGCGTATACGTTGGAACTAAGGAAATAATAATCAAATTCAAAAAATAGTAATACATACGAGTCATTTATGAAAAAAATAAAATAAATAAGAATATCCATACATATTATCATTTATCTATTAGAAAACCCATTAAAAAATAATAAACTGTATTAAATATTATTTTTTTATAGATTCGTCTACAATTAATAATAAGCGGTAATTGTTTCCGATCATTATTCGTAAAAAAAAAATGAATGAATAAGAAAAACAAGAAACATGTTTTTTTTTATCGGATTTGCTGCGGAATCATCGTTGCATTTGCGAGTAGTAGTAAACCGCGGTGAAAAAAAAAAAAAAATTCACTCGAACTCAACAATGGAAGCAACGTTGGCCTCACGGATGGGGGCGTCTCATCTTCGAGAGTTGATTGTTTCCTGCAAATGGGAGAAATGCATCAATATAAAAATGCATCAGCACAATGCGCCAATGTGTACACGTCGTGTGTATACGTACGCGTACGTAAATGCACATATGATTCTCGCGCCCGTTCATACCATTATGAGCCGTGAGAAGAGGATTAATTAACGAGGTACATAATGGAGTATACACGAGTTCCCTTTTCTCTTTAATTTTTTTTTCCATTTTTTTCCCATGTTTGTATCGGGATACAAATGGGAGGGAAATTCCGTGCGAGCGGCGGTGCTTCCGGTGCGTGTGTGCGTGCGTCTATGAAGGGTCTCTGTAAGCATCATTTAATAATTATTACAGTGATTCATATGCTGGATGCGTATTTATCGAAATTCCAATCTTGGGAAAAGACCAAGCGAATCCGTAGCGGCTTCGATACAGCGGTATATGATTTTTTTTAATCGCGAACGACCGGTGGTCATTGCCAAAATCGTCACGATTAACTGAATTTCTTTTTTTTAAAATTAATTTTATTCAGTAGAATTTTTATTATTTTTGTTTATTGGAATTCTTTTTATTTTTATGTATTCGAATTTTTATTATATTTATTCATTGGATTTTTTAATTCTTTTTATTAATTCGATTTTTTGTTATTTTGGTTAATTAGATTCAGCGAGGAAAATAAACGAAATTTCGAAGCTTCGGAGAAAAATCGTGTTCTTTCTTTTCTCCTTAGCTCGACGTGTTTGATGTGCAAATTTCACAAAGACTGGAAGTTTGGGATATATATTCAGGTTTTAGCGATCCCTTTGACGCGTCTCCTTTTTTCTCCCTCGCCCCACGAGCACGTTAAAAATAAGAGACCGATAAATAAGTCATGACCAGGGAGTAATTGGACAAGGCGGGCAATTATAACCAAAATCGTTGCAGCAAACGAGTCGAATCAAAGTTGCCCCCTTTCTTTGTTGTTGTTGCATCGTGCTAATTCTATCGGTGTCTGATACGGGCGAGATGAAATTATAAAAAATGTATACATGAAAAAAAATGTACTCGCTCTTCCGTCTTTCTGCCCCCAAAATTATCAATATATTCTTACTAGCTTTCGCACGCGGCTTCGCCCGCGTAGAATTTGGCCCATAGAAACTTCATTAGAAGTATAACCCCGCATTAGGGGTTTTAAAAAATCCTGAAATATGCGTTTTATTATTTGTTTTGAAGAATATTTATACCGTGTTTGAAGTTGATACACGCAAGATAAGTTTTCCATACACACTTTTACATCCCATTTCACCCTCTTAAAAATTGATTTTCGAAAAATACTTTGTTAGTGAACTTCTACACCTTCTAAGGAATATATACTATTTGGAGTTTCAAGTTGATACATGCAAGGAATTCCATATCCCATACAAACTTTTAGACCCCAGTTCATTCCCTTAGGCCACTCTAGGATTTTCCAAAAATCGATTTTTTTTGTTAAAAATGTACTTTAGTACCTATAAAATTATATTCCAAAATATTATGGGTGTGAAAAATCTCTAAGTACTCGATTTTCGAATTCTAGCTCAACCCCTCTTGATTCATGTCGTGACTTTCTACTAACTTTAAACGCGTTTATCTCAAAACTACATTTTTAAAGTCGGCCGGACTCATAACTCAAACAAATTTCAACCGATTCACTTGAAATTTTAACTGTATATTTAGAATTACATTTTCTGAGGCACTACTTAGGATTTTTTAAATTATATTGCATAGTTCCTTTTTTATAAACAATTTTCTGACGATTTTCTCATGGCATTTTATACTTTTTCTGTTAGAAATGCGCCATTTTGGCAAAAAACAATATATAAAAAAAATCCTACGTCCTTCTATAGCTATTTTTATATATAATCGAAAAAAACTTCAGTGTCTCATCATAACTGAAAAATTATAGGAGCTGTGTGTCCGGCCGTTGACCTTCCAGAAATAAAGGCGTCATCGGAAAAATGCTGCACAGTCGGCATTTTGACATGTATCGCTGTAAAAAAAATAATTTTGTATAGTCAATTAAGTGTATAATAAAATCCCTATTTTGTAATTCCGATTTATTTTATGATTTCGCTGAAAAAAATCACAAAATATGCCCTTTTTTGGCCTTTAGAGTTGCCTTAGGCCTTAAGAGTTGAATTTCGAAAAATCCTTTCCTTAGTACACTTCTACACCTTCTAAGGAACATATTTTCCAAGTTTCAAATTGATACTCGCAGGGAATATAATTTCCCATACAAACTTTGCCACCCCCTTTCACCCCCTTAGGGGTTAAATTTCGAGATATCCCTTCTTAAACGATGCCTCCAATGTAAAATTAACAGCCTCTCAAAATGTCACGTTCTTACCTTTAGCGGTTTAGGCTGAGCGATGATGAGTCAGTCAGTCAGGACTTCGCCTTTTATACATTGGGTGAAGTAAAAAGTTCTGAGCGTTTTCCGCTAGATGTCTTTAGTGAGCCATATCTCATCACGATGCATACATCGCATCGGGTCATACTATACGGCGATTTAAAGGTGACATTACGCTTCAAAAAAAGTTGACAGTTTTGTGTTTGGTGAAGCCAGTTGTGTGTTACAGCGTTCCACAATGGAGATAAAAAAAGAGAAAATTCGATTCATTCTTCAGTACCACTACGACCAAGGTGAAAAGGCAGAGCAGGCGGCCAAAAAAATTTGTGCTGTTTATGGACCCAATACAGTATCGAATGCAACAGCAAAGCGGTGGTTCCAACGATTCCGTTCTGGTAATATGGACGTCGAAGACGAGGCGCGCTCTGGTAGGCCAATCGTCAAAAATTTCGATAAAATCATGGAAATCGTCGAGTCGGACCGGCATGTGAGCACTTATTCCATTGCCCAGGAACTGAAGATTAGCCAGAAAACCGTTTGTTTTCGCGGTGAGCCGACCCGAACGAACGCCAAGCCCGGATTAACGGCCAAGAAGGTTTTGCTGTATGTTTGGTGGGATTGGAAGGGAATCATCCACTATGAGCTGCTCCCATCGGGCCAAACACTCAATTCGGACCTCGACTGTCAACAACAGACCAGATTGAAGCAGTCGATCGACCAGAAGTGGCCAGAATTGGCCAATAGGAAGGGTGTTGTGTTCCATCAAGACAACGCCAGGCCGCACACATCTTTAACGACGCGCCAGAAGCTCCGAGAGCTTGGATGGGAGGTTCTATCGCACCCGTCGTATAGTCCAGACCTGGCACCAAGCCATTATCACCTTTTCAAGCATTTGCAAAATTTTCTTGATGGTACAAAACTGGCCTCAAGAGAGGCTTGTGAAAATAAGCTGATCAAGTTTTTTACCAATAGGGACGAGGACTTCTTCAATTGCGGAATTATGAAATTGCCTTCAAAATGGACAAAAGTTATCGAACAAAACGGCGCATATTTGATCTAAATCGGATAATCCTAACTATGCTAATTTCATCGTCGAAATAAAGCGAAAAAACGCTTAGAACTTTTTACTTCATCTAATATATAGATAGATAGATAGATATCAATAAAATGGGAAAAAATACACAAACAAAACGAACCGACACTGGTAGATGTGCGGTCGGGCATGGCCAATACTCGAAGCGGTGACCGCCTAGACGTGCGCCGGTTAGCGCATCAACCAGTGAGCGGAAGACCAATAGTCCTGATACCGCGGTGTAGATACTTGAAGAAAAGTCTGTGCACCAGAGAATCAGAAGAATATGAGGCCGTCTACACCGGTACGGGTTTTGCAAAGTTTTCCCGTACCCTCGGCAAATGCGGTATAGTGTAACTTAAGTCGGCTGTGGAGGCAACGGAAGTTAGGTTAGATTAGCGAAGTGTGGGTAGGGAGTGATCCGAAAGGCTTCAATTGGGAAGGGTAATACGTAAAAACCCACAAGCTTATACGTTGATACAAAGGAAAATAAATTAAATGAAATACACAAAACACAAATTTATTTTTAATTACAAAAAATAAAATACAAAAAAATCCACAAATGAAATGGAAAAAAATGCCCTTTGGATTTATCGAGAGCAACGAATTTTCGATCCACCTCGAGTTCTTATTTCGAAGTTCGCCGAAAATCAGCCTGTTCCGCGTTAAATTTGAAACGCGATCCAGTCGCGTGACTTGCTCGCGAATTGTGAATTATACGTACGATCGAATATCCTACATGCATATATACATATGTATTTATATATACACACAGACGCGTATAAACGGTCGTATACATGTACGTGCTAGCGCGTGTACGTTGCGAGAGGTGAGAACGGATAAAAGGCGACGAGATGCAGAGAGTACTATAAAATAACGGTAAACTGACGAAGTAACGACGAGCACCGTTCGGAGAGTCACCAAGAGTATGCGTGTGTATAAATATAAGTATAATAATGATATAAAATAAATATAAATATATCTATATAAAATAATAAATAATATAATACAAAAATAATTTACATTCCAGTATATATATATTCAATTATAAATTATTACAATTGCCATTATTATTATTATTACTAGAATCATTATTATTATTTTGGTGCACGAGCGATACGAATTCAATGGTGGGTTCTTTAATCTTCGGGAAGACTCTCATGACTGGCGTTTCCTCCAAAGAACCTTTTGAAAGTCGTCTGAATTATTTTTTTTCCTACGAGACCGTACACATTCTTCATACTAGTAACGAGATCTGGAGGAGTTGGGCTTCGGTCAAAAAGAGAGAGGAGACAGAGAGAGAGAGAGAGATAGAGTCGTTAACCAGTGTTGCCTTTTGAGGAATCACAGTTATCTTTTTTAATTTTTTTTTTACGCTCCCTCATAGTTTTTTGGCGAAGGAAGCGGGAATTCATCATTCATGATTGTCTCTCTCTTTCTCCCTCCCCCTCTCTCTCTCCCCTCTCTCTCTCTCTCTCTCTCCCCTCTCTACCCTCTCTCCCCTCTCTCCCCGCTCTCCCGTTCCCTCCGCTGGCTTGAAATCTCTGATGCGCGCTAGGCTTGACTTTGAAGTTTTTTTTTCGGTTGATCTCCCTCAATCCACTTACCTTGGGCCCCAACACACATTCACGCACGCGCGAACACGCGAATCGATTAATAAAGAGCCAAATTGTGTAATCGACTACGCGATGTATTGGTGTGTACATATTCAACTGTGTGCATACATCTGCACCGTTTGAACATACAAGTATATATATGTATATAGAAATAATTAACTGATTTTTTATATGACATATATATATTTCAGAATAATAGTAATAAAAGAATAAGATTGAAAAAAAATTAATAAAATATAAAAGCAACAACATGGACAGAAACTTAAAAAATATAATGAAAAAATAATAGTTATAATAATAATAACAATAACAACGTTAACAAATGGAAAAATCATGACGTTAATAACAATAATAATAATTATAAAAAATAATTTCGAGTGTCGCGACTACGACGAAAAATATTCACGATGGACCGGTATCAAAACCGGGAGAAAAAAAAACAGAAAAAGAATAACGCCGCTTCGTTCTATTTTCAGGATGCGTAGAAGCCGGAGAGCCGAGGAGAGCTGAATCCTGAGGCAGTCGCGACGACGCACGCGGAAGGAAGCGAACCCATGTGCATGAATCTCTTTGACCGAAGTCCAGAGCGAGAGAGAACGAACAATAGAGATCGTTAGAGATCGATAGAGATCGATACAGAGAGAGAGAGGGAGGGAGAGAGAAGGTGGTGAGGTTCGGGAGATACCTAATTCGGAGGTGCAATGGTGGTCGAGTGGCTATGTCCGGGATTGAGGCCCACCGGAACCCGAAGACCTCGTCAGCTTCATTGCAAAGTCATACTGCTCGATGAGCACGAACTCGTGCAGGACGTTCTGGTGTGTATTTCAGAGTTTCGTTTTTTTTTCTCTTTTCTTTCACCGCTATACTATACCCTATGAAGACGAAATGAAATTGAAACCCTATTTTTTTAAATCCATTTTGTATATTACTTTTACCGGAGGGTTTTTTTTTATTATTGTTCAGCGCAACGTCCTCGAATTGTATAATAAATAATAATAACAATAATAACAATAGTGCACATGCAAAGATTTTTCATACCGTGTGCAACAACAATAATAGCCATTATAATATTATATTAACAATAGAAATAGAAACCGATAAGAATTAAATGGACAATTTATTAATATTATTGTTGTTATGATTAATATTATACAAAAATAATGATGGTGACAATAATTGTAATGATTACGATAACAAACAATTTCAATATGGTATGTACGAATACCCGAACGTTACGGGCGTTAAGAAAACAAAAAGAGATCGGCCGCCCTCGAAGAGTAATTACAAAATTGCAATCCAGAGTCCAGGAAGATTGGACTGCGAAATTGAATGTGCGCTCGAGTGCGTGTGTGTATGAAGATAGTCTGTGGATGCCTTCTCGTTTCTCTTTTATTATATATATATATTTTTTTTTTGGTTCGGCGCTTCTTTGCGGCGACAACGAAAAGGAGATTCTTGATGTACTATTACGAGAGATGGCGCTCTGTCGGGTTTTCTTTGTCCTTCGCTCCCTTTCCCGCGCCTCGCGTCGTTCCAATTTTCGTGGTCCGTTCATCAACTATCGCGGCTAGCCGCAGCCGCGCGATGATGTTTGGAATAGAGCAAGAGAGAGAGAGAGAGAGAGAGAGAGAGAGAACCAGAGAAAAAGACAGAAAGAGAGAGTCTTCTCAACACTACATGGCTATATATGTTATCACGTGTCTTCGTTGGTTGCCCCTTTTCTTCGTCGAGACCTCGCGCTCATTTAGCCGAGTGCTCTCCGCGCTTAGCTCAAAAATCGCGAGCGAAGGGCATACGTGTCATCAACAGAGTAGCGAGAATTATATTTTTCAGCAAACCCTCAAAATTGCAGTGAATAAACGACGATTTGTATTTATATATACATCATGGTCCAAACGTTGTAAATCAAACGAAGTGAGCAGTGGTGAAAATTATTTCCAACCAAAAAGGTCATATACATAGGTTCGTCCGTTTCTCAACGATCCCGAAGCTATGATTTTTTTTTTTCAGTATCTTCGAAAAATCATTTCTCAGCTGTATAAAAAAGCTAATAAAAAAAAACTTCATATGCGGGTATTTTTTTTTAAGATGTAGCGTAATGATGTCTTTCACATGAAAATGTAGTCTTCATAATTGTCATCATGAGTTCTTAGAATAAAATAAATTTGTAATAACTTTTTGGGTCACAATTTTTTTTTCCCTACGTTTTCATCATTGACTTTAAAAGAAAAATGTTCTACCGAAACGTGCCTCTGTAGTAAGAAGATTGGATCATCCTATGTGGATTCTGAAAAGGTCCAACTCATAGCCCCGATGCTCGTAAGTGGGTTTTTTTAATTATTTTTTTTTTGTAGAGCGAGGAAACGATTTTTTTTTAATATTGCGAAAAAATCATAGCCTAAAAATCATTGAGAAACAGACCAACCTGTATATGACCTTTTTGTTGGAAATGATCTTGGCTACCTACTTTTGGACCACCCTCTATATATATTGGCGCCTCGTATATGTGCACCAGTAATTTACGCCGCTTTTAGGGTTCTCTCTCTCTTTCTCTCTCCTCTCTCTCTCTCTCTCTCTCTCTCTCTCTCTCTCTCTCGCTCTTTCTGATCCCCTTAACCTCCGCGGATCATTGGAGAGGTGCACATTTTACCGATGTTACCCGCCTGTTGGATCGCAGAGTGTGTACTTGACATTGCCTTCGAGGGAAGCTGACGATAGATCTCTCGGTTACGTTCGACCGCGAGGTTCACGAGTGCCGTTTGGCAAAGAAGCAGAGCGAGCGAGCGAGAGAGAGAGAGAGGGACAGGGAGAGAGAGAGAGAGCGAGAGAGAGAGAGAGAGAGAGAGAGAGAGAGAGAGAGAGAGAGAGAGAGAAAGAGAGAAAGAGATCATAGCCGGAGAAGAAAAAACACGAAAAAAAGAAAGAAATGTGAGTAGTATCGCGAGGCAGGAGCAAAGCCACGCTCCGTCATTAAGTAAGCGGGCCCAGTCAAGAGAGTGTACCCGTATTATTGTACGATGTCCAGAGTGCGGCATGGCTGAGGAAGGCGGGAGAGACTTGCAACAAAAAAAAATGATTATCAGCCCCGCGGGCCTCGGGAGGCACTGCGGTATATATGGCTCTCCTCGCGAATCCCGCGAACACGCCCGAGAAGAAAAGAACGTTTAGGCTCTTCTTTTCGCCTCAGAGCCCCCTCCCCCCTCTCCTCCTTCACTCAAAAGCCTTAAATTCCTGGATAACTCGCCTCTCGGACGCGCGCTCAATGTTTCGGAATTATACGCTCGTTCAGCTCGTCCCGCACGGCGTATACTCGTCGAACGTTCCTGCAAAGCTGCGGGCTATTCACCGTCCCCGTATATCGCGGTTCATTATTTTTGCACATTATTATTATTATTCTATTGAACGATATTTTTTATTGATTGTACAATATTGCGTTTTAATCTCGAAGGACTTATTTGGCCGTCCTTGCTCTTTGGATTTAGACTGCAGAAATATGTACATATAATAATAAGAATAATAATTAAAATGATTTATCATTGTTTCATTAATTCATAATTATTATTCAATGAATAATTGAAATTGTTATTTGAATTTTAATTTATTTCACAGTACCAATAAATTATAGTGAATACTGTTATATAATATTGCAATTAATTGTTACACTACATAATATTGGGTGAAGTAAAAAGTTCTGAGCGTTTTTCGCTAGATGTCTTTAGTGAGCCATATCTCACGATGTTATACATCGCTCGGGTCATAACTATACGGCGATTTAAAGGTGACATTACGCTTCAAAAAAACTTCTTTGACAGTTTTGTGTTTGGTGAAGCCAGTTGTGTGTTACAGCGTTCCAAAATGGAGGTAAAAAAAAGAAAATTCGATACATTCTTCAGTACCACTACGACCAAGGTGAAAAGGCGGAGCGGCGGCCAAAAAAATTTTTGCTGTTTATGGACCCAATACAGTATCGAATGCAACAGCAAAGCGGTGGTTCCAACAATTCCGTTCTGGTAATATGGACGTCGAAGATGAGGCACGCTCTAGTAGGCCAATCATAGAAAATGTCGATAAAATCATGGAAATCGTCGAATCGGACCGGTATGTGAGCACTTATTCCATTACCCAGGAACTGAAGATTAGCCAGAAAACCGTTTGGAACCATTTGCATAAGGCTGGTCTCAAGATGAAGCTCGATGTATGGGTGGCACACGAATTTACGCAAAAGAACCTTTTGGACCGAATTGATGCCGCGATTCTTTGCTGAAACGTAACGAAATCGACCCATTTTTGAAGCGGATGGTGACTGGCGATGAAAAATGGGTCACATACGAGAAAAACAGCCGGAAAAGATCGTAGTCCAATCGCGTGAGCCGGCCCAAACGATCGCCAAGCCCGGATTAACGGCCAAGAAGGTTTTGCTGTGTGTTTGGTGGGATTGGAAGGAAATCATCCACTATGAGCTGCTCCCATCGGGCCAAACACTCAATTCGGACCAATACTGTCAACAACTGACCAGATTGAAGCAGGCGATCGACTAGAAGCGGCCAGAATTGACCAATTGGATGGGAGGTTCTATCGCACCCGCCGTATAGTCCAGACCTGGCACCAAGCGATTATCACCTTTTCAAGCATTTGCAAAATTTTCTTGATGGTACAAAACTGACCTCAAGAGACGCTTGTAAAAATGAGCTGGTCAAGTTTTTTACCAATAGGGACGAGGACTTCTTCAATCGTGGAATTATGAAATTGCCTTCAAAATGGACAAAAGTTATCGGACAAAACGGCGCATATTTGATCTAAATTGGATAATCCTAACTATGTTAATTTCATCGTCGAAATAAAGCGAAAAAACGCTCAGAACTTTTTACTTCATCTAATATTATATTATAATTATATAATTGTTACTATAACTGTTGCACGCAATTATTATTATTGCTATTATGGTATGCAACGTTCCAGAATGTTAGATGTGTCAGGCCAAGTGCAAAAATAATACTACTGGATAAATTAATCCCTTTTATTATTCTTATGATTATTATTATCATTATCTTTGCATCATTTGATAAACGACAGAGCGTGCGCCTGGTGAGCGTTAGCTCGGGCTTCCGGGGCCGGCAGCTGGAAGACCGGTCTCTCGTTCTCTCTCTTTCTCTCTCACACTCTCTCTTTCTCTCCTTGTGTAGGACGAGGTCTTCCTGATTAGAGAACTCATCTCTATCCCTCGTGCGTTCGCGCGCGATTTTTTTCACTGCCTATCTCAACCCCCCCCCCCCCCCCCCCAGTGTTTCTCGCTTTATCGTTGCCAAAGGATTTCCTCGAGAGATTTTTTTCTTGTTCGTTTGCCTCACGCGACGCATCCGCGTTTCAATAATAATAATGATAATAATAACGTTGGCGATAAGCCATAAGGATGTATATATATAGGTGCGACGTGCCAGCCATATTTGTCGAAAGAAGAAAAATGTAGAAAAAAAAGGGAACGATGATCGGTATATCGAGATAATCCGTTTCTACACGCGTGACTGGATAAACGCGTACGGTGTGTTGAAGGTGCACCCTTTACCGGCATAACCAGATACGCTTTGCGTTCTATCACTGAACCCCCCCCCCCCCCCCCCTCCCCCACTTTTCTCACCTTCGTGTCTTTACGTTCTCGCACTGAGAGAATTTGAGAAGGAAGCAAAATCTTCTCTCATCGGGACGGACCAATAATAATAATATATCATTATATACATTAAAAACTATTAACTATATCATTATATATAGTTAATAGTTAATTAAAAAATGAAAAACAACGAGTTAAAAGCGTTGAGTAAAAAAATTAAGTACAATAAAAACAACAGTAATATAATAATAGTAATAATAATAATATAATGAATAGAAAAGAAAAGAAAAAAATAAATCAAATTGCGAGTTCACAATTTTGAGAGAAAATTTAAAAACAACCATAGCAACAATAATAATAATGATAATTAAAAAATTAATAAAAATAATCATAATAACAACAAATAATATTGTAATTTTATAACTATAATAATATATGTACCTGTAAATAATAGCAGCATTAATAATAATGATTGTTGCTGCTAACTTTTTACGAGGAAGCAACGAAAGAAATTTGAGAGCCGTTTTTTAGCACGCAACACCCCGAAGTGATTATTACACACATCGATTGGTCTCTCCCTCTATCTCTCTCTCTCTCTGAACCACAGACATGCCCCAGACTTCATCGCGTCAGAATTCACTTTTTTGCACTCTTTCTCTTCCTCTCTCGCTCTTTCCCTTCAATTCCTTCGCGCATCCACGATCAGCGAGGCACGTGTAATTATAACAAAACAGTTCTGTTTGCCCGCTAATTGGACGCTTCGACGAGTTAGCGCCCACCCCCCGCAGTTCATTTTTCAGTAAAGCTCGTTAAAAAAAAGAAACGAAACATCTGTTATTACTGCATTATGCAAAATAACAATAATTATGTATATATATACACTCAATAACCGACACTGGTAGATATGCCCTCGGGGTTCGGATCCGGCGGTACTTCGAGTTAAGCAGCGATGTGCATGGCCAATAGTCGGAGCGGTAACCGCTTAGCCGTGCGCCAGTTGGCGCATCAACCAGTGAGCGAAAGGCCAATACTTTTGATGCCTTGGTGTATTGAGTAAAAGTCTGTGCACCAGAGAATCAGAAGTACATGGGGCCATCTATACCGGTACCGATACGGCAAATAAGGTATAGTGTAGCTTAAGTACGTTCTGTAGGTACACGTATGAGCTAAAAGTTTCGGCCGCAGTGTTTAGTAAAATCCAATGCCTATATGATGCTGTTGGTTGTAAATTTTGAACAGAGCTTGTACACTCTGTATGTCCTACAGAGCGGCGTTGCAATCGTGCGTGACAAAAGACTGAAAACTGTGAAAGCCATGTATCGACCAAATGCTGCTAAAATGGAATGAAATAATTTAGTTATAGTTCTATTGAGGATGGTTCGTTGTAAAAAGTGGAAACGCTTAAAAAATATAATATATTGGGTGAAGTAAAAAGTTCTGAGCGTTTTCCGCTAGATGTCTTTAGTGAGCCATATCTCACAATGTATACATTGCATTGGGTCATCCTATACGGCGATTTAAAGGTGACATTACGCTTTAAAAAAAGTTCTTTGACAGTTTTGTGTTTGGTGAAGCCAGTTGTGTGTTACAGCGTTCCAAAATGGAGGTAAAAAAAAGAGAAAATTCGATACATTCTTCAGTACCGCTTCGACCAAGGTGAAAAGGCGGAACAGGCGGCCAAAAAAATTTGTGCTGTTAATAGACCCAATACCGTATCGAATGCAACAGCAAAGCGGTCGTTCCAACGATTCCGTGCTGGTAATATAGACGTCGAAGATGAGGCACGCTCTGGCAGGCCAATCGTCGAAAATGTCGATAAAATCATGGAAATCGTCGAGTCGGACCGGCATGTGAGGACTTATTCCATTGTCCAGGAACTGAAAATTAGCCAGAAAACCATTTGCATAAGTCTGGTCTCAAGAAGAAGCTCGATGTATGGGTGCCACACGAATTTACGCAAAAGAACCTTTTGGACCGAATTGATGCCTGCGATTCTTTGCTGAAACGTAAAGAAATCGACCCATTTTTGAAGCGGGTGCTGACTGGTGATGAAAAATGGGTCACATACGAGAACAACAGCCGAAAAAGATCGTGGTCCAATTGCGGTGAGCCGGCCCAAACGATCGCCAAGCCCGGATTAACGGCCAAGAAGGTTTTGCTGTGTGTTTGATGGGATTGGAAGGGAATCATCCACTATGAGCTGCTCCCATCGGGCCAAACACTCAATTCGGACCTCTGCTGTCAACAACTGACCAGATTGAAGTAGGCGATCGACTAGAAGCGACCAGAATTGGCCAATAGGAAGGGTGTTGTGTTCCATCAAGACAACGCCAGGCCGCACACATCTTTAACGACGCGCCAGAAGCTCCGAGAGCTTGGAAAGGAGGTTCTATCGCACCCGCCATATAGTCCAGACCTGGCACAAAGCGATTATCATCTTTTCAAGCATTTGCAAAATTTTCTTGATGGTACAAAACTGGCCTCAAGAGAGGCTTGTGAAAATGAGCTGGTCAAGTTTTTTACCAATAGGGACGAGGACTTTTTCAATCGCGGAATTATGAAATTGCCTTCAAAATGGACAAAAGTTATCGAACAAAACGGCGCATATTTGATCTAAATCCGATAATCCTAACTATGTTAATTTCATCATCGAAATAAAGCGAAAAAACGCTCAGACCTTTTTACTTCATCTAATATATATATATATGTGCATGAACGGAACAAATAAAATTTGTTGACAGAACAAATCTATTTCAAATTCTTCCCAGAATTACTAAAGCTCGGAAAAAAACACGCTTCAAGTTCCCAGCCACGCGCCAATCAGCTCGTCGCAGCTGGTTGTGCCAGAGTTCCGTGTGGAATAAAATTAATACTTCTTAAAAGTCGATATGTCTGAAACTAAACGGTAAAAAATTGCCGTTTAAAAAAAAATTATTCCGGTAGTATTAACGCATACGCGAGTGTTTTTATTTATAAATCCTAAGATCCGTTTAGAATCCATAATGAAAAATGTGAGCAAAGTTCTATCGGTTTATATGTTAGGTAATAGGGATCACGTACAAGAAGACTAATATTCAATTGCAATTATCTCATAAACGGTGAATCGAATTAAAAATTTGGGTGTCAGTCCATGAAAGTCATGTCTACACCATACTTGAATTTCAGGCAATTCCTAAGATTTGAACAAAACTACAGAACTATATACCTTAAGACGGTCGTGGACGCAACGAAAGTTAGGTTAGATTAGCGAAGTGCAGGTAGGAAGTAATAGGCAAGGGCTTCAATTGGGAAGGATAATCGTAGAAACCCGCAACGGTATACGCTGGAACTCAGAAAAATGATATACACTCAATATTGATATAAAATAGTAATATTAGGTGTATGACTTAATTTTTACAGATTTTTTCTTTGAGCTTAAAATTATATTGAAAATAGAAATATTTTCGCAGTCTTTTGTGGTTTTGAAAGGATCGGACGCAAGGTTTCAGAACACCGAACGACAAGTCTACGTGAGTTACATAACCTCTCAGAATAGCAGAGTTTACGATGGCAACGGATAAACAGCACATTCGGCACTGCATTTTATACGAATTCCAACAAGGAAAAAATGCTTCTAAAGCACGGGAATCAATTTGTAGTGTTCTTGGTGCCGACGTTGTGTCTTATGAAACGTGTAATTATTGGTACAAACGTTTTAGAAGTGGTGATTTCGATCTTAGTCACCAGCCGCGCCGTGGACAGGATATGAAAGGTATGCTTTATTACGAACTCCTGGAAACTGGTCAGACGGTGACTGTGGAACGCTACAGCCAACAATTGTACAAACTGAGCGAAGAACTTGAGCAGAAAAGGCTATTTAGTGGGCAAGGAAGCAGGCAAGTCATACTGCTGCATGACAACGCACGACCTCACGTTGCTCGCGCGACTCAGAAGACCCTCTTGAACTTGGGATGGGAAGTTCTCCCGCGCGCGGCATATTCACCAGACTTGGCCCCATCCGACTACCATTTGTTCCGGTCAATGCAGCACGCCTTAGTTGATAAACAGTTCAAAACGCTGGACAATGTGCGTAAAATCGTCGCTGACTTTATCGCCTCGAAGCCTGCAAGTTTTTTTCGCGACGGCATTCGTATGTTACCTGAGAAATGGCGCAAGGTCATAGAAAATGATGGACAATATTTCCAAGATTAAGTTCGTTGTTCTCTATTTTTTTATATTAAATCAATTTGCTGAAAAATCTGTAAACATTAAGTCATACACCTAATAATTCTTATTTTAATCATTTTGCTAATTATATTATTCGTTCAATTTATTTCTATAAATTAATCAATAACCTAATGATTTTCACAACTTCCCTAATAACTTTTAAATGCACATAAACACGCACACACACACACACACACACACACATATATATATAAATAACTTAAATATATCGTTGAAAATTTATTAACAAAATATAAAAAGTAGCATACTGCTAGTCCTGAACTACTACTACTATAAAAAGTACCACCATTTAAATGATCAAAATAATGTGAAGTTAGCCGAATATTAAAATATTTTATTAGTTATAATATATATATGTGTGTATGAAACATACACACACAATTAAGGGGAAGAACTCCAGGACGGTCCCGGGCATGGCGACAAGCGTTAGAATTTGTATTCAAGAGGGTAACCACGAGGAGAACTTTGGTATGCGAACATATATCTACCTATCCACGTTTGTATCTCCGTCTCGCTTTCTTTTCGTCTCCTTCCTCTTCCACCACATCGTTTCTCGCCACAAGCTATTGTGCTACCCTACCGTGTCCCGCGATGCTGTACACACACAAACACACACACACACACACACACACACACACACACACACACACACACACATAAGCGCACATGGACAATAATGATGATAATAATGATGACAATGTACATATTTAGACACGCGTGTATATCTGTATAGAGAGGTTGCCGAGAAAAGGGTTCGGTAAAACGCGTTTCGACCTCCGTTTATATGACACACGACTCTTCAGTTGTGACACGCCCGCGTCACGTTTGCGGACGTTTTCACGATACCGCGAGAGAGAGAAAGAGAAAGAGAGAGAGAGTACAACGTGGTCGCCCTCCTCCACCTCCACCTCCTCCCCATCATGGAGTCCCATAGCAGAAACGTTCCATGCAGAGCGAACAGTTATAACAGACTGTACAAAACTACAGTTTTCGTTAACTCACGTCGAGTGTGCAAGCAGAAACGGATATAATAATCGTTATTACACAGCGTGTTTGCCGATGCTCCAGCGCTCACCACGTGGAATTACAAGCTCGCCTCGTTTTTCCTCACGTTTTTTTCTCCTCCTCTCACGCCACGCGGCTTCTCTCTGTTACTCCTGCGCAGGACACGCTCGGCTACGCTCTGCGTCTCGTCCGAGGAACGTACAATTTTTTTTGTTCTGGCTACTTTCGACGGCAAAGTTTCGTTTCTTCCGGGACTGATAGCTCGAGCTTGCGCCGTATCGGGTTTTTTTTTGTTTTGCCGCAACGGCGCCTCGCTAACGTTCATAAGCGAGTCGGGATAGCCGTGCGAAGTAGCTTGCGGTACTACTGTACGAGCTACGATCCGTGTCTTATTGTGAGCTATATACATCGGTTACTTGCTTTGCTTTAGTAACACCTCGGCTCAACGAACTTACGCTCCTTTACGATGTATCTACACGTAGTATATTAGATGAAGTAAAAAGTTCTGAGCGTTTTTGCGCTTTATTTCGACGATGAAATTAACATAGTTAGGATTATCCGATTTAGATCAAATATGCGCCGTTTTGTTCGATAACTTTTGTCCCTTTTGAAGGCAATTTCATAATTCCGCGATTGAAGAAGTCCTCGTCCCTATTGGTGAAAAACTTGACCAGCTCATTTTCACAAGCCTCTCTTGAGGCCAGTTTTGGACCATCAAGAAAATTTTGCAAATGCTTGAAAAGGTGATAATCGCTTGGTGCCAGGTCTGGACTATACGGCGGGTGCGATAGAACCTCCCATCCAAGCTCTCGGAGCATCTGGCGCGTCGTTAAAGATGTGTGCGGCCTGGAGTTGTCTTGATGGAACACGACCCCCTTCCTATTGGCCAATTCTGGCCGCTTCTGGTTAATCGCCTGCTTCAATCTGATCAGTTGTTGACAGTAAAGGTCCGAATTGAGTGTTTGGCCCGATGGGAGCAGCTCGTAGTGGATGATTTCCTTTCAATCCCACGAAACACACAGCAAAACCTTCTTGGCCGTTAATCCGGGCTTGGCGATCGTTTGGGTCGACTCACCGCGATTGGACCACGATCTTTTTCGGCTGTTGTTCTCGTATGTGACCCATTTTTCATCGCCAGTCACCATCCGCTTTAAAAATGGGTCGATTTCGTTACGTTTCAGCAAAGAATCGCAGGCATCAATTTGGTCCAAAAGGTTCTTTTGCGTCAATTCGTGTGGCACCCATACATCGAGCTTCTTCTTGAGACTAGCCTTATGCAAATGGTTCCAAACGGTTTTCTGGCTAATTTTCAGTTCCTGGGCAATGGAATAAGTGCTCACATGCCGGTCCGACTCGACGATTTCCATGATTTTATCGACATTTTCGACGATTGGCTTACCAGAGCGTGCCTACTAGAACGGAATCGTTGGAACCACCGCTTTGCTGTTGCATTCGATACTGTATTGGGTCCATAAACAGCACAAATGTTTTTGGTCGCCTGCTCCGCCTTTTCACCTTGGTCGCAATGGCACTGAAAAATGTATCGAATTTCCTCTTTTTTACCTCCATTTTGGAACGCTGTAACACACAACTGGCTTCACCAAACAAAAAACTGTCAAAGAACTTTTTTCGAAGCGTAATGTCACCTTTAAATCGCCGTATAGTATGACCCGATGCGATGTATATATCGTGAGATATGGCTCACTAAAGACATCTAGCGGAAAACGCTCAGAACTTTTTACTTCACCCAATATACATATATACCGGATGAGGCAACAAGTATTAGCAGTCGAAATATTTTCTGACTTATCGGAATGAGGATAAAACTTTTCCTACAAAAGTTACATAGTTCGAAGAGGGCCTTCGATTGGTGGTTAAGACGTTCAGCCAGGTGGAAACGCTTTGGAGATTTCAAGGCCAGCTTCATTATTTTAGAACTAGAACTTCATTACTAGAAATAAGTTGACACAACACATTTCGAGATGATCAATCAAGATTTAGGACTGGAAACACAGAGTTTGATACACACATATATATATAAATATTAGGGTGGTCCACTTTTTACCTTGTTTTTAATTTCTTTGCGGGTCACCTGATCAAATTGTGACAAATAGAGAAAAAAATATCGCAAAGGCTCCCTGTAATCGTAAAATGTTTAGAGGTCGCTACCGAGCATTATAACATTTTTACTATATATTTGTCCCACCATGGATCGTCGACTCGTGTCGAGTATGTCATGGTCTCTATCGGATTGTCTTTAAGGTAGTAGTCTCGCCACAGTCACGTTGAAAAGTTTATTCTTCGCTCAATCGATAAAAGCTTTGAAATATTGCGAAATATCCTTATAATATAGGTTATATATCTTATCGGGATTTAAAAACTTATAAAGTAATGATGAAAACACCTAATATAATGTTTATCTAACCCTCACTTTTGTATCAGGCTATCCATTCCGGCTACTAGTGCGTAGATACTCTGCGTATACGAATAGGCACACACGACTGTAATCTAGTTCTAGTCTGCTCCAGTCGCTTCGTGGCGCTAGCGTCACTAGACATTGCTTAATTTGAATCGCTATATTTCTGAAACTAGACAGTCAAAATTCATGATTTTTTTCACACTTTGTCATATGTTCTTCTATAATTGAGAAGTAAAAAAAAATCGGTAGATAAGTTTCCAAGTTATTGCGTGAAATTCGAAATTTTCGACTGCTCTCCATCAGAACACGTGTAAAACCATGAAATCTTTGATTGCCAATATATCGAAAATGGAACGGTGAATCTTTTTGAAATTTCGGAGGTAATCATTTAATATGTCCTGAATGAGTCCTCAAAATAAAAATAAAACCTATAGGAAAACGCATTGGCGAGACTATTACCTTAAAGTGGCTACTACCGTGCTAAAAAAGTTCATGAACCATCTATGGTACCTGTCAGAAGAGTTAATCTGTTTGTCTTTTTTCGATGTCGACGTTCCATTTACCAGGTGTACAAGTATGAAATGCGGATTTCAGACAACAGATGGTGCACCAATGCAGTTTGTGCTATAAAGATTTGACACTGCGCCATTTTGTTGTGTCATCAACAAGTGTCAGACGCGCACGAGTGATAAATTGGAAAAGTGTGTGCATAGTGTTGTGTTGTTGTGTTCAATATGTCCAAATTTATACCGAACAAAGAGCATTCGCAGGCAGCATTAATTTTTTGTTTTCATTTGAAGAAAACTGCTGCTCAATCATACCGATTACTTCGAGAAGCTTATGGTGAACATGCTCCATCACAAGATACGTGTGAACGATGGTTTCGGCGTTTCAAAAGTGGTGACTTCGATAATGCAGACAAGAACATGGAAAACCGCCAAAAAATACGAAGATGTGGAATTGCAAGCATTGTTGGACGAAGATAATTCGCAAACACAAAAACAACTCGCCGAGCAATTGGGCGTTAGTCAACAAGCTGTTTCCAATCGGCTACGAGAGATGGGAAAGATTCAGAAGACCTGTAGATGGGTACCACATGAGTTGAACGACAGGCAAATGGAAAAGCGCAAACCACATGTGACATTTTGCTCGCTCGGTACAAAAGGAAGTCGTTTTTGCATCGTATAGTTATAGGGGATGAAAAGTGGATTTATTTTGAGAATCCCATGCTCAAAAAATCATGGGTAGACCCAGGCGCACCATCCACATCGACCGCAAGACCGAATCGCTTTGGCAGAAAGACGATGCTCTGTGTTTGGTGGGACCAGAGGGGCGTGGTCTATTATGAGCTGTTAAAACCTGGGGAAACCGTTAATATTAAACGTTACCAACAACAATTGACCGATTTGAACCGTTCGCTGCTTGAAAAAAGACCAGAATACCGGAAGAGGTAACACAAAGTAATTTTCCTTCATGACAATGCTCCATCACATACGCAAAAACCGGTTCGCGACACGTTGGAAGCACTCAGCTGGGAAGTTCTACCCCATGCGGCTTACTCACCAGACTTGGCTCCTTCCGATTACCACCTGTTTGCATCGATGGGTCACGCACTTTCTGAGCAGCTCTTTGGTTCGTACGAAGATGTGAAAAAATGGCTCGATGAATGGTTCGCAGCAAAAGGGGAAGATTTTTACTGGCGTGGTATTCACAAATTGCCCGAAAGATGGGAAAAATGTATAATAAGCGATGGAGCATACTTTGAATAAAGCACTTTTTATCATTCTTCCGAATTTAACGTGTTTTTTTTTAGAAAACAAAACCGCATTTCATACTTGTACACCTGGTAAAACATACCGATCCATTTAAAAAATGGAGTTGACCTTCAAATGTCCGAAGTACCTCCACCTGCAAAAAAACTATTATCGCTATCGGATGGCCCCTTTCGTACTGTGCAATTTCATTTCAGCAAATATTTCTGTGAACCTTATAGTTTCGAAGATATCCAAGGTGCTAATAGTTATTGGACCACCCTGTATAACAGCCCAGAGCCTTTTTAACATCAGATTGACAGACTTCGTAACCGCTAGTAGCTTGCGATTTTTTGAAATAATAAAAATAGAACCAACTTTTCTTGCTCGGGACCCACCGGAGTAGAAGAGTGATGAAAGCTTTTTAAAGTGTTTCGCTGCTTGCAAAGGATTCCGTGTAGTAAACGACACAGCAGAGCGAGAAGTTGCCCTTGTAGAAGAATTTAATCAGGCTATTACATATAATGAAGAACAGAAACAGTATCTGCTGTTAGTGATAAGCAAACATCGGAAAAACATGCCAAATTTCAATACCAGTACGTTTGCACATGTTATAAAGCTTCAAACGCAAAATATTTACTAAAAAGAGCGAGTTTAATCACAACGAAATATGTTCAATTTTGTTCAGTGACTTTCTGTCATCTCTCCACGAGCTTTATTATCCATTTTTCGTAGAAGTCCTGAGAACTTTGGGCAAAAAATGTCATCCAAGTGGTTTTTGACGACGCCCAGGGAACAAAATTTTTTATTATTTAAACTGTTCTGTAGCGCCCGGGACAAGTGATATTCTGAAGGTGCAAGGTCCGGATTATACGGTGGGTGCACCAAAACATCCCATTCAAGCCGCAATAACTTTCGCCGGATCATCAGGGAAACGTGTGTGGTCGAGCGATGTTCTGGTGAAACACTACGCCCTTTCTGTTCCCCAATTCGGGCCGCTTCTGATCAATTGCTCGCTTTAATTTCGCCAGTTGTGAGCAGTACTTAGTCGATTGAATCGTTTTGTTGAGTGACAGCAAGCTCATAATAGACGATTCCTTTCCAATTCCACCAGCTACAGAGCATGATGTTCTTCGGGTGTAATTCAGCCTTTGCGACCGTCTGAGCAGCCTTCTTGAGCGCGACCATGATTTTTTTCGAATGACATTATTGTAGACAAGCCACTTTTGATCGCCCGTAATCATTCGCTTTAAAAATGGTTCGTATTGATACCGTTTGAGCAGCGAATCGCAAGCTCAAATTCGGTCCATTAAATTCTTTTTGCGCTTAGTTCGTGCAGCACTCAAACATCAAGCTTGTTTACCATCCCAAGCTTCCGTAAATATCTCGAAACAGTTGATTGGTCAATGTTAAGGTAATGTCCGATCTTTGTAGTGGCTAAATGTCGGTCGGACTCGATTAAGGCCTTAGGCCACTCTAGAGGCAAAAAAAGGGCATATTTTGTGATTTTTTTTCAGCGAAACCATCAAATAAATCGGAATTAAAAAATAGGGGTTTTATTATACACGTACTTGACTATACAAAATTATTTTTTCATAGCGATACATGTCAAAATGGCGACTGTGCAGCCTTTTTCCGATAATGCCTTTATTGCTGGAAGTTCAACGGCCGGACCAACAGCTCCTATAATTTTTTATTTATGATGAGACACTAAAGTTTTTTCGATTATATATAAGAATACCTATAGAAGTACGTAGAATTTTTTTGATATATTGTTTTTTGTCAAAATGGCGCATTTCTAAAACAAAAAGTATAAAATGCCACGAGAAAATCGTCAGAAAATGGTTTATAACAAAGGAACTATACAATATAATAAAAAAATCCTACGCAGTGCCTCAGAAAATGTAATTCTAAATAAACAGTTAAAATTTCAAGTGAATCGGTTGAAATTTGTTTGAGTTATGAGTCCGGCCGACTTGAAAAATGTAGTTTTGAGATAAACGCGGTTAAAGTTAGTAGAAAGTCACGACGTGATGCAAGAGGGGTTGCGCTAGAATTCGAAAATCGAGTACTTAGAGATTTTTCACACCCATAATCTTTTGGAATATAATTTTATAGGTACTAAGGTACATTTTTAACAAAAGGAAATCGATTTTTGGAAAATCCTAGAGTAGCCTAAGGCTTTAAAGTCTTGATTTTATCGACATCAATAGTGACTGGCCGACCGGAGCGAGGAGAATGTTGGAGATCAAAATCATCACAACGAAATTTTGCAAATCACTTCTGACACACACTTTCGGTTACGACATTTTCTCCGTACACGGCGCATTTCTTTTTGTGAGTTTGCGACACGTTTTCGTCTTTTCGGAAATAAAAAAGCGAAATGCATCAAAAATACATGATTTTTTCTATCCACGTTTAAAATATAATTAAACTTCCTATATGACACGGGTCTCGATGGATACTTTTTTTAAATGTCGGCACAAGCTTCAGCTTTCGCATGTGTGAGCGGCGAAACAATTGCGAACGACATCTGTCATAATTTGGCTACGGAATTACAGTAGAGCGCCGATTATCCGAATCAATTGGGACCGGGCGCCGTTCGGATAATCGAAATTTCGGATAACCGAACAGCAATATTCCGTGGGCGAAAAAAAACGTTGATTCTTTCAATATGATAAAATATATATTTTTAAAATACAATTAACATTAATATTAAATAATACAAGTATATTTTTGGTGAATTGCAAATAACCATTGTATCATTTAATGATACAGAACGACGTTAAATATGTATTTAAACATAATCAACTTTCGTACATCTTTGAGGTCTTATTTATTTATTTTTGAAAAAATCGACAATTTTCTTCTGCTTCACAACGGGAGCTCATTTCTTTGCTGCCAAATCTCGCAATCGTTTTAGAAGAAGAAGTTCCATTGAACAACATTCAGGCTGCGTTTCATACCACTCCATTGCCGTAATATATAGGTCGTAATCGTTCGAATAACTGAGCATTCGGATGAATAAAATTATTGTTTAGATAATTTATATTTTGGATAACCCAAATTGCCATTCGGATAATTGACGTTTCGGATAAACCAAATCGCCATTCGGGTAATTGACCATTCGGATAAACCAAATCGCCGTTCGGATAATTGACGTTTCGGATAACTCTCGTTCGGATAATCGACGCTCTGCTGTAAGCATTGATCCAAGTCACACACACACACACATGTACGTATATGCATGGATGAGTGTTTGTATGTAGAAAGGGAGATTTTCCTTCTACCATTTTCTTTTCGCGGTGCATTTCTTCTTTATCCAGCAGTTACGCAGGACACTACTGAAAATACACATAGGTATAGTGCGTGTGCATATACTGCAAGAAAGAAGAAACACGCGAGTAGTGAGGAACGGCTCAACGGCGTCGTCGTCGAATGGAACATCAGGGCATAGACCCTAAGAGTTCTTTACTTACACAACTCTCTCTTTCTGTTTCTCTGTCTTATTGTGTACGTGTTACTTATGCGTACATAAGTAAAAGCATTTATATACATACAGATACATGTGCGTGTATATATATATTTCGTGAATGTACCACACGTAGCTTCGTTCCTCCGTCGCAGGTACCCTCCCCCTCCCCTCACCGCTGTCGACATTTCTCTCTCTCCCTCGCTCTGTGTCAGTGCACTATATGCACGAGACGCACTCTCGATGCACACTCGAGTATGCACCAGCCACGAAGCGACGAATTCCTGTGGAAGGAAAAGGTAAAAAAAAAGTACAGTAGTAACGAAACGAAAAATGACCGAAAGTATCCGCGGAGAGTTGTCTCCCCCTCCCCGTTTGTACGTATTGTAAAAAGAGAGGGAAAAAAAATCGAAAAAAAGTCTCGTCAAACCGCCCGAAGATCTTTGCGTTGATAATGCAATTCGCTGCGAGTCCGAGAAGATGAAGTCGATTCCTGAAGAAATTTCATGGACTCCATTACATCTTTTTATTTTTTATATTTTTTTTCGCTCTGTTTTGAGCGGTTTTTTTGGGTTTATTTTTCTGTTCCTCCGGAGTTTTTATTTTTTTCTAATTCGGGTTTCTTTGGGTAATTTTTTTGGTTGCTTCGCGATTTTTTTCCTTCTCAAGGTTTCCGTTCGTTTGTATTTACTTTTCGATTGGTTTGCAACTTTTCTCCTGAGGTTTAGCTTTGTCTGGTTTTATGTTTCGTTAGCTCCGCGATTTTATTCTTTTGAAGTTTCAGTTTGTTTACGTTTATTATTCGATTCGTTCACGGTTTTTTGTTCTTCTCCGTACGAGTTTCACCGAGGGGTGAGAAAAATGGTTCGGGACTTTCGTCAATTCGTAACGGAATGTCCCGTATATGGGTATTTCCGAGATGCGTCGAGAGAACGCCTCGTTGCCATTGACCTCAAGATGGAACTCGAGGTAACGAAAGCGAAGTCGAAGAGAGAGTGGAGTGAAAGAGAGAGAGAGAGAGAGAGGGGGAGCGGGAGCGAGAGAGAGGGTGAGGGAGCGGGAGAAAGGAGAGAAAGAGTAAAGAGTCTCGATGTACCGGAGAACTCGTTGTTCCCGAAAAGAGAGCCCTCGAGGTAACCAAAATTCAAACAATTCCCGATCCATCCGTGCTTCGGGTCGCGACGAGGCGCAAAAACGGCTCGAAAAGCAATAGGTGGTTAGAGCGAGTATCGTGTCTCGCGGCCTTAGATTTCGCGTAACAAAGCAAAACGATATAGTTCGTCGCGTTGGTCGAACACATCGCGTGTCCGTGCCTAAAAAAAAAAGAAAAAATACGACGGGAAAATAATCCAATAGACCGGATTATTACACGCTACGACGTTTTTTCCCTCTCAGCTCTCTCTCTCTCTCTCTCTTCCTCTGTCTCTGCCTCTCTATCCTGGAATAATGGAATTTGAGAATCAACAGGAGAAATACAATAGGAAGAAAAAGTCGCCAGCACCCTCGATAAATAACTACGGAGCGTGGACACACGAGAAACCGCAAGAGGCGCGAGAGCACGCGGGGTCCAAACGATCGCTAATTGTGAGATTGAAAGAGGAGAAAAGTCGTCTCTATTTTCTCAATGGCCACTTCATTTTTCCCCCCCTCTCTCTCTCTCTCTCTCTCTTTTTCTTTCTTTCGTTGGGTCTTTCGTTTTTTCTTCCTCTCTCGCGCTCCCTCTTTTTCTTTCTCTTTCTCTCGGTATACCCGTTTTTTTTTCATCTGCGAGAGAAAGAAAAATACTGCCGGTCTGCCGCGAAGTCTCGTCGCGAATTTACTACAAGGCGCTGCCAAGTGCGCGCGCGATAATACGTTCCACGAGATGCCCGGGAGATGAGCGTGAATCATCCCTCGACACGCACATCCTAGGCACTCTCTCTCTCTCTCTCTCTCTCTCTCTATATATATATATATATATATATATATATATATATATATATATATATATATATATAATTGTAGATGAAGTAAAAAGTTCTGAGCGTTTTTTCGCTTTATTTCGACGATGAAATTAACATAGTTAGGGTTATTCGATTTAGATCAAATATGCGCCGTTTTGTTCGATAACTTTTGTCCATTTTGAAGGCAATTTCATAATTCCACGATTGAAGAAGTCCTCGTCCCTATCGGTAAAAAACTAGACCATCTCATTTTCACAAGCCTCTCTTGAGGCCAGTTTTGTGCCATCAAGAAAATTTTGCAAATGCTTGAAAAGGTGATAATCACTTGGTGCCAGGTCTGGACTATACGGCGGGTGCGATAGAACCTCCATTTCGTATGTGACCCATTTTTCATCGCCAGTCACCATCCGCTTCAAAAATGGGTCGATTTCGTTACGTTTCAGCAAAGAATCGCAGGCATCAGTTCGGTCCAAAAGGTTCTTTTGCGTAAATTCGTGTGGCACCCATACATAGAGCTTCTTCTTGAGACCAGCCTTATGCAAATGGTTCCAAACGGTTTTCTGGCTAATCTTCAGTTCCTGGGCAATGGAATAAGTGCTCACATGCCGGTCCGACTCGACGATTTCCATGATTTTATCGACATTTTCGATGATTGGCCCACCAAAGCGTGCCTCATCCTCGACGTCCATATTACCAGAACGGAATCGTTGGAACCACCGCTTTGCTGTTGCATTCGATACTGTATTGGGTCCATAAACAGCACAATTTTTTTTTGCCGCCTGCTCTGCCGTTTCACCTTGGTCGTAGTGGTACTGAAGAATGTATCGAATTTTCTCTTTTTTTACCTCCATTTTGGAACGCTGTAACACCCAACTGGCTTCACCAAACACCAAACTGTCATAGAACTTTTTTGAAGCGCAATGTCACCTTCAAATCGCCGTATAGTATGACCCGATGCGATGCATACATCGTGAGATATGGCTCACTAAAGACATCTAGCGGAAAACGTTCAGAACTTTTTACTTCACCCAATATATATATATATATATATATATATTGGGTATAATATATATATTATATACACACACGAATGTATTCATTCTGTTATCACGACTCGCCTAATAACGTGTATCTCACGCTGTTAATCCGACGTACAAAGGGGATCTTCGAATTTCCCCGTGGTCGATGCGAAGCGAACGAGCGAAACCGCACGCACGGACTACTGCGTTTAATAGTAAAGAATAAAAAAAAGCAACAATTCAAATCAGGATAAAAAGGATATTCTAATGCAAAGATATATATAAAGTACTTGAATTTGAAGAAAAATTGAATCTTTACTACAGTAGAGCGTCGATTATCCGAATCAATTGGGACCGGGCGCCTTTCGGATAATCAAAAATTCGGATAACCGAACAGCAATATTCCGTGGGCGAAAAAAACGTTCAATCTTTCATAATGATAAAACATATATATTTAAAAATACAATGAACATTAATACGTTAATAATGCAAGTACACTTTTGATGAATTGCAAATAACCATTTTATCATTTAATGATATAGAACGAAGTTAAATATGTATTTAAAAATAATCAACATTCCTACATCTTTGGAGTTCTTATCTATATATTTTTAAAAAAGTCGACGATTTTCTTCTGCTTCAGAACGGAAGCTCGTTTCTTTGTTGCCAAATCTCGCAATCGTTTTAGAAGAAGAAGTTGCATTGAACAACATTCAGGGTGCGTTTCGTACCACTCCATTACCGTAATATATAGGGCGTAATCGTTCGAATAACTGAACATTCGGATGAACAAAGTTATTGTTTAGATAATTGATATTTTGGATAACCCAAATCGTCATTCGGATAATTGACGTTTCGGATAAACCAAATCACCAGTCGGATAATTTAAATTTCGGATAACTGACGTTCGGATAATCGACGCTTTACTGTATTATTATTATTTTTGTCCCTGAGTTCCCAAGTTTACCCTTGTCGGTTTTGACGTATTAAACTTTCTCTTTCCTATCATTCCCTACCCGCACTTCGCTAATCTAACCTAACCTTCGTTGCGTCCACCGCCGTCTCAAGCTACTACCGTATTTGCCGAGAGTACGGGGAAACTGTGGAAAACCCATACCGATATAGACGGCCCCATATTCTTCTGATTTTCCGGTCCACAGACTTTCACTCAAGTATCTACATCAAGGTATCAGAGGTATTGGCCTTCCATTCACTGGTTGATGCGCCAGTCGGTGCTCGGCTAAGCGGTTACCGCTTCGAGTATTGGCTATGCACAACGCTGCTTAACTCGAAGTATCAATCTTTACTATTAGTAGTAGTAGTAGTTTATTCCATTGTACAGACTATGGCCTTTTACATAATCCCTTATCCTAGGTCAATCTTTACTATTATTTTTTCCTCATTATTAGTTAATTAATTAATTATTTAATCAATCACTATTATTTAAGATTTTATACCCCTTTGGGTGGTCGGAAAACAAGGCTTTTTTGGGATTTTTTTTTTGAAAATATTAATAAAGCAATCGAAATGAGGTTTGGAGGGTTTATTTTATCTATCAGTGGGTACTCAAATCAATATTTTATTTTCCAAAAAATACATAATGGCGATCCAGTAGCCGGTATAGAAAGAAAACGTCATTTTTTTAAGGCCTTTCACGGGCCGACTCATCGGAGACTCATGAGTACCCAGGACAAAAAATAATGTTTTTTTTTTCGTGATCTACATGAGTTTTGCTAGCGAAGTACACACAATTATTTAAAAATATCTACTTTCGCAAATTTGGCACCATTTTGCACAAAAACTCGCATTTGCTATTTAAAAAACGGCCTTATTATGTTTATAAGAACCGTAATTATTAATCGATCGTAAAAATCGTGTGTATCTTTCGCTAGAAAGTCTATCTAAGAAGCTACAGTTCAAATTTAAGATCGGTTAAAAATTGTAAGAGCTACGAGTCCGGCCGATTTTGAAAACATGGTTTCAAGAAAAACGCGTTTGAGGTTTTAAAACCATTTTTCTACATGAAATCTTTAAAATAGGGCCACCTAAAATAACTTTTGCGTATAATTCTTGAGATGTTTATACATCATTTAAGCCAATAAGAAAAAGTACGATTCATTGAAAGGTATATAAGCCCTTAATTCTCCAATTAATCGCTATCAATTAATGAATTATTTAAATAATCACTACTATTCAATTGATTTGTTAATCAGTCACTATTATTCAATGAATTATCCAATAAACCACTGTGAATTGGTTTTATTACTCGAATTCTTCCGTCGCTTTGCATTTTAAAAGAAAAGAATAAATCAATCAAGAAATAAATTTATTTATTTATATATTTATTTTCAAATGCGAAGCTACAATAATACTGATAATAATAATTAACAATAAAAGTTATTTACTCGAATTCGTTCACTTTTTTTCTTTTGTTCTTTCTGACCTAGGCGCACGTTTGTACGCAACTTTATATATTTATATATATATATATATATATATATATATCAGACGAGTGCAAGATCGGAATCGATGACTTCCGGTTCCCACCGAAATCAGGCCTCCGTGACGATCGCGTCGCGCGCCGCTCGGCAAACCTCGTTTCGTTTTTTTTTCCCTTTTTATTCTACCGACCAGTTATGCGACTATCGACTCGTTGTGTCGTGCGTGCGTGTGCGCTCCCATTGATATACGATGCACGCGCAACTTGTAATAATTGTATGTTACAATTGTAATATAGTTACAATTTGTAACTATATTACTAACCTTAGAAATGGTTGCAATAATAACATTACTCAAAGTAATAGCAATTATTCCAAGGATAACGATAAACACAATAGAAAAATTAATAATATTGATAATCAAAATAATTAATAAATGAGGAAAAAAAAAGAATAATAACAATAAGGATAATAGCAAAAACGGTTATAATAACCAGAATAAAAATAACTGACACTGGTGGATGTGAGGTCGGGTTTCGGCTCCGGCGGTACTTCGAGTTAAGCAGCTTTGCGCATGGCCAATACTCGGAGCGGTGACCGCTCAGCTGTGCACCGGCTGGCGCATCAACCAGTGAGCGGAAGGCCTATCCTTCTAATACTTTGGTGTACATACTTGAGTAAAAGTATTGTGCACTAGAGAATCAGAAGAATATGGGGTAGTCTATACCGGTACGGGTTTTCCACAGTTTCCCTGTACCCTCGGAAAATGCGGTATAGCGTAGCTTAAGACGGCTGTCGACGCAACGGAAGTTAGATTAGATTAGCGAAGTGCGCGTAGGAAGTGATAGGAATGGTTTCAATTAGGAAGGGTAATACGTAAAAACCAGCAAGGGGTATACGTTGGAACACGGGGAAAAAACTGTAATAAAAATATCGATAACATTGATGATGATGATAATAATTATTATTATTACAATGGTGATAATAATAGAACAAATAGAAATAATCAGTAACACGAACAATAATAATAATAAATAAATAAAAAAGTAAGTAAGTGATCGGCTCTAAAAAGTAATGTGATAACAATAATAACAATAAATAAATAAGTGATTGGTGAATAATAATATTAGATGAAGTAAAAAGTTCTGAGCGTTTTTTTCGCTTTATTTCGACGATGAAATTAACATAGTTAGGATTATCCGATTTAAATCAAATATGCGCCGCTTTGTTCGATAACTTTTGTCCATTTTGAAGGCAATTTCATAATTCCGCGATTGAAGAAGTCCTCGTCCCTATTGGTAAAAAACTTGACCAGCTCATTTTCACAAGCTTCTCTTGAGGCCAGTTTTGTACCATCAAGAAAATTTTGCAAATATGCTTGAAAAGGTGATAATCGCTTGGTGCCAGGTCTGGACTATACGGCGGGTGCGAGAGACCCTCTCATCCAAGCTCTCGGAGCTTCTGGCGCGTCGTTAAAGATGTGTGCGGCCTGGCGTTGTCTTGATGGAACACAACACCCTTCCTATTGGCCAATTCTGGCCACTTCTGGTCGATCGCCTGCTTCAATCTGTTTTTGGCAGTAGAGGTCCGAATTGAGTGTTTGGCCCGATGGGAGCAGCTCATAGTGGACGATTCCCTTTCAATCCCACCAAACACACAGCAAAACCTTCTTGGCCGTCAATCCGGGCTTGGCGATCGTTTGGGCCGGCTCACCGCGATTGGATCACGATCTTTTTTGGCTGTTGTTCTCGTATGTGACCCATTTTTCATCGCCAGTCACCATCCGCTTAAAAAATGGGTCGATTTCGTTACGTTTCAGCAAAGAATCGCAGGCATCAATTCGGTCCAAAAGGTTCTTTTGCGTCAATTCGCGTGGCACCCATATATCGAGCTTCTTCTTGAGACCAGCCTTATGCAAATGGTTCCAAACGGTTTTCTGGCTAATCTTCAGTTACTGAGCAATGGAATAAGTGCTCACATGCCGGTCCGACTGGACGATTTCCATGATTTTATCGACATTTTCGACGATTGGCCTACCAGAACGATCCTCATCTTCGACGTCCATATTACCAGAACGGAATCGTTGGAACCACCGCTTTACTGTTGCATTCGATACTGTATTGGGTCCATAAACGGCACAAATTTTTTTGGCCGCCTGCTCCGCCTTTTCACCTTGGTCGTAGTGGTACTGAAGAATGTATCGAATTTTCTCTTTTTTTACCTCCATTTCGGAACGATGTAACACACAACTGGCTTCACCAAACACAAAACTGTCAAAGAACTTTTTTTGAAGCGTAATGCCACCTTTGAATCGCCGTATAGTATGACCCGATGCGATGCATACATCCTGAGATATGGCTCACTAAAGACATCTAGTGGAAAACGCTCAGAACTTTTTACTTCACCCAATAATACATACGGAAATAAATACGTGATCAACGCTCGCGTGATTACGACCACCACCGATCGATGTTTTTCTCGATATTATGCCCGAGGCATCACGACGACGCGGATCGACACTCGTCCTTCGATCTTATTTCATTGCGGAATTATATGATTAGGCACTCCGTCCTGACGAGAGCCAATTTTCTCCTTCAGACTTTTTTTTTATATCCTTTATACCTTTTTATTTCCCGTGCGTTAAAATGTTTTACTGAATTTTTTATGTTTTTTAATTTAATTCCGTTGCAGAGTTCGAACCTTGGCCAAGAGTTGCTCGATCGGGTATTCAGGCACTTGAATCTCCTCGAGACCGCCTACTTTGGCCTACGATACCTCGACCACGAGAATCAAACGGTAAGGGCCACGATAAACTCTACGAGGTGATGTGGTCACGATTTTTGTTGCTGTTATTATTATTGCTCACCTTAACTTTGCATATTTTTTTTTATGAATCATTTGTTTTTGGTTTTTCGATGGAGTGATCTGTATTAAAAAATTAATAAGTAAGAATATTGGCGAGGGGCGCTATTTTCTTCGTAAAAAGAAAAATGAGACGTCCCACGATGGTGGAAATTATGACGAACGACCATCGAAATTACGACGTTCTATTCATTTCGTCAGTGCACATAATGCGATACGAACGAGGAGGAGAGGGAGGAGGAGGAGGAGGAAAACGAGGGACGACCCGTCGTTGTCGCTGTCGAGTCTTCCCTTGGTGGAGTGGGAATTTCAATATTCTTGCAAATTGAATTCACATATAAGATCCCCTCCCAGTTTCAAATTAATTCGTTCGTGTTGATCATAAATCTCCGGCGGAGTGGGACTGCCGCTCGCTCCCGTAGAGGCGATCTCGTTGATAGCTCGCCTCCGGGGCTGGCAGAAGGCATGGAAGGGAATTTATCATTATAGGGAAAATTCTTCGTAATTTCCGGTTCGTCCGAGCTTGCGAGTCGTTCGTTTTCCGGTTTACTCGCTCCACGTAATATCGCCATTGGAACGTCTCGTTTCGTCAATCTTGAGTCTCCTCAAAATAAAATATAAAAAAAAACAGAAATAAATTGATTACTTAATTCAAGAAAAAAACGGGAAATAGCAGAAAAGTCTCGAATTTGCTAATTTCCATATTTTAATTGAATTTAATAATTTTATTTGAATCTAATGTCAGTAATAACGATATTTTCCATTTATTCGAATTATAACAATCACTATTGTTTTTAATTATCGTTATGTGAATAATATATATATATATGACAAGTATAACAGCAATAATAATAATAAAAACAACAATATCAAGAACTATAAAATAATAATTATTAGTGTTATAAAATAAGAATGATAATATTTTTTTCTATAGAATAATCATAATAATAATAATGATTATTATAGTAATAATAACAAGTTGTAACAAGAACAGCAATATTAACAATAACAATAATGATAATGCTAACAATTACAAGAATGATAACAGTGAGAGGAAAATTTTGGCGAGCAATTCGCTTGAATTTTCGTTCTTTTGTTTAATTTTATTTTTATCTTTGTTAATAATCCCTCGTCTCGTTTTGTCCACAGCAATGGCTGGACCCGAGCAAAAAAGTGAGCAAGCAACTGCGCGTGAGGAAGGGAGAGCAGACGACGGACACGCACACGCTCTACTTCGGCGTCAAGTTCTACGCGGCAGATCCGTGCAAGCTCATCGAGGAGATAACGAGGTGAGCGTCGTGCGAATCCGAGCGATACAGTGAGCCAACCGTATCAGGATTTTGCCGAGGAAAGGTGGAGGTGGAACATAGTGCTGAAGGATCTACCGATGCGGCGAAATTTCCGTCTGTACGAGCTCGGGCTCGTTCACTCGAGAACGGACACCCTGTGTATGCACACAAGGGAGAACGAGATCGCACTCGATCTATATGCTAATATCGGTCCCGATATCGCGCCCTCTTTGTCATCCGGGGACTGCACTACGATCGTCGTTGTCCTGAGAATACGTTTGTGTGTGTGAGAGAGGGGGGGATTATAGCTTCTCTCTCTGCCTTGTAGCTTCTCGATAATGCATCCACTTCCGGGACGAAACCCGTATGTATGCACTTCCTCGAGGGGCTCCTTCTTCCAACCAGAGCACCTTGAAATCCACGAGACTTTCCGAGCCCCGGAAATCGATTGTCCCGAATAATTATAGACTACTTGATTTTTATCATATTTTCGTATATTGTATATTTTTATTGCATATTACGTGTTAGTTATTTATTTATATGTATTTATATTCATCATAGTTATTTATTCATATGGTACTTGATTATCACCATATTTTTGTATATCGTTAATTTTATTTATTGTATTGCTTGATCGATTTATCTTTTATCGAAAAGTATTTACTTAACCCAAACAAACACAAATAGTACTTTTTGGTGTAAGATATATCTAGCATGTAATGTATAAATTTACTATATAATACATAAATATATAGCACGCGAACGTGAGGACAAAAATCATGCTCTCATTAGTATAAATGATTATTAAAAATCATTCTATAATTATTCTAAATAATGATTTTAATGTTCTATAATTGTTATACGTTAAATATTTTTCTAAATCTAATTACTTCTTAATGTTATAAATTCTAATCGAAATTTTTAAAATAATTATCTAGAATAATTATGAAAAATATTTCATGATTATTCTAAATACTTATTTAAAATATTCAACAATTATTCAGGCCAATCGGTTCGATTTTGTGGATCGGCAAGTCTCGTGAATTATATCCACATTAACTTGTCCGCGTGAATATAATTTTTCTAAATTCATCTCTTTTCAATGATATTTGCTTCGATACGTATCCGCAGGGATACCGAGTCGAATAATTCGAGGAATAGCAGCGCAAATTTAGGTGCAAAGATACGGTCAAGAAGTGCCCCAAGCGCGAAATTAGAAAAGAGAGCGATCACCAAGACGCTTTCGGTTGGTCCTTCCTAATAATATTCGTCACGAGAGCGGGCAAGACAGAGCGCGCATGCGAGAGAGAGAGAGAGAGAGAGAGAGAGAGAGAGAGAGAGAGAGAGAGAGAGAGAGAGAGAGAGAGAGAGAGAGAGAGAGAGAGAGAGAGAGAGAGAGAGAGAGAGAGAGAGAGAGAGAGAGAGAGAGAGAGAGAGTGGGAAAGAGAGTATCGGTGCCTCCGTAGAGCTTTCGCGCGTTCCTCCTTTCTTCCATATCTTTTCCTCCCTTCAGGCGTTTCGTAATCCGTACGAGGAGCGAACCAAGAGAAAGAAAGACAGCTCGTCCCGTCAATTAACCGAGCTCACCAATTACGAAAACGAAAAGGGGTAAATTATAGGAGGCGAGGAGTGGGCGCGTGTAACAAAACGCGAGCTTATCTGTTCTCTCTCTCTCTCCCTCTCTCTCTTTCTCTCTCTGTCTCTGTCTATCTCTCTCTCTCTCTCTCTCTCTCTCTCTCTCTCTCTCTCTCTCTCTCTCTCTTGGGCATTCTGGTGTACCAGGCACCGCGAATACCCATTTCTTTTTCTTTGCACTGCTTTTTTTCCTTCTCTGGCCATCTTCTCCCTTTTCTTCGCGTAAGAGGTGCCCTTGTTCGCGGTGCCTTCGTGAATTATCCTCCCGGATTTGCCCCCGGGGCTTTTCTAAACCTGCGGCTCGCCTTATCCGCAACGAGAGAGAGAGAGAGGGGGGGGGGGCGGCGGCCGACCTCCCTCGTGGAGACCCAAATTGCCCGGGCCTCGCGCACGCGGGAGCCAAAAACAAAAAAGATTCAAAGAATCTCGAAACTTTTGGTCTCGCCGAGTGAGGGCCCTGGGAACAGCGACGGGAGCGAGGAAAAAAATGTTCACTCGCGATCACGAATCGGTTCTGCGCGTTCCTCTGTACGAGGAGAGGGATTATTCCCTCAGGCTTTCATTTCGCTGCCCGAATCGCCCGTCTTGGTATTATAAAATTAACGGACGGTTGAGAGATTTGCTCGCCCTCGCTCTGTAAAACACCCCACCACCTCGCCTCTACCTCTCTACTCGTCTTACTCCAGTGCGCTGGTCTCTTATTGCATAGGTGCAAATTTGCGGGGGCGTGAACGGCCGCCTTTGTTCACCGAGAGCAAACTTTCATACGATTTTTGCGGTATACGTCAACGCGTTCTCTCTCTCTCTCTCTCTCTCTCTCTCTCTCTCTCTCTCTCTCTCTCTCTCTCTCTCTCTCTCTCTTCTCTCTTTCTCCCTCTATCCCCTCGCCAACCGGTCACACTTCTACCAATCGGCTGAAACTTCCTTCTGCAATGATATACATCTGTATGGGTGTATACGTGTATATATATATATATATATATATATATATATATATATATATATATAGGGTGACAAATATAAGGTGGTCACGCGTTTTTTGTGATTTTCTCTGCGCAATCTCTGATTTGCGCAGAGATTTTGCTAAAGAGAAACGTATGATTTTCAATGGTTTTTTGAAGTCCACTTAAAAAAAATATATAACGTATTATTATGATGAATAGTATTTGTCAGAAAAAAATTGAGCGTTAAAAAATCAGATTTCCATTTTGAGTACAGCAGAATGAAGATAATTAAATTCCGAATACGAAACACTCCCGAAAAACTTTTTTCGTGCATCCCGTCACAGAGATTAAAAAAAATGAGCAAGGATGCATTTTAAAGTAGATAAATGGGATTTAATGCAATCAAATTTTTTATTTCTTTTTGTGTTTTGTATTTAAAATTTTATTATCTCCATTCCGCTGACCTCAAATTGGAATATTGCTTTTTTTTCAGAATGTTCAATTTTTGCTGGAAAATACTACTATATTTTTTTCCGAATAGGACTTGAAACACCCGTAAACATGATATTTTGCGCGATCGACAAATCTTTGCGCCAGCGCCGCAAAAAACACCTTATAATTGTCACCCTGTATATACTTATAATTGTCACACTGTATATACGTATATATTTAAATCCGGCTCAAACGTCTCTCCGAGAAACCCCACAGTCTGGATCACCGTCTCGATAAATCGCTCACGTTTTTTTTCTTTTCTTTTTTTTAACCCACTGAGTAGTTTGACGTCTCAATCATCCTCTCTTTGGCCAACGAGCTCCGCGATCAAGTCGAGAAACGAAGAGATGATTTGGGATTATATATATATAGAGGGTGGCCCCAAAAGTGACGCTCAAAATGAAAATCCAGATGCCTCGTATCGATACCTATCCGAATCACCCCCACCTACGTTCTATGATCTTTTTTACTTTACAAGAAACAAAGATTTTTAAATTTTATTTCCGGTTTTTTCCGTAGAATAGGTTTTGATTTTTTTTTCTCTTCTGCGTATCTCCGTTTCTGTTACAAGTTTTTAAAAGTAATTACGAGTTATTTAGACTAGTGTGAGTATTTTTTTTCCATAATCTAATCTGTAGTCTGACTGATCCTCTCAAACGTATTGCTTAAACTTTTCATAAAAATCCAAAGCATCGACGTCAGCCTTCGATTGTTCGTTTATTTGTTGCTTAACAGTGTACTTCGTAACGATAACATGGTTGAAAAAAATCGCGCGGTAAATACATACACGAAAGAGAAAAATAAAACAAGCTTTTTTGTCAAAAAGTAAAAAAGATTGTAGAACATAGATGGGGATGATCCGGATAGGCATCTTAGATTTCCCTTTTCGACGTCACTTTTCGAGCCACTCTGAATATATATATTTGATCTCGGATAATTTCTTCATATATTTTTCATTATATCTCATTTTTATTTATTTCCGATATTTTAATTTCAACGTATAAAAAGTGAACTTACTAGAATCCATCGCGATAACGTGATAATAATAGGAATCGTTGCATTCCAACAAACCCAAACAACAAAATCGTTGCATTCCAACAAACCCAAACAAAAAACATCGTTGCAAACCAAAAAAACACCAAACAAACAAAATCGTTGCAACACAACAGACCGAAACAATAAAATCTTTACAACCCAAACAAACCCAAACTGATCCAAGCAGACCCAATTGTTACTTACGCGTATTCGCTAACCTACAGCGCTATAACACTTGTTTTCGCTTTATGTTCGCGCAGATACCAATTCTTCCTACAAGTGAAGCAGGACATCGTGCAGGGCAGACTTCCCGTGTCATTCGACCTGGCGGCCGAACTCGGAGCTTACGTCGTTCAATGTGAGTCGCGACAAAAGAACAAAGATATACGACAGAGAAGAAATTTTTCGTTCGCGGTGAGCTGTGACGAAAAATAAAGAGAAGACGAGGAAGGAGCAGACGAAACAAAGAGGGAAGAATATTGAGAATCGGAGGAACGATTATTTACGATCGATACGCGCGGGAGATTTCTGTTATACGCAGAGAAGGGCGAAATGTAAAGAAATAGAAGAATCGAGATACGCGGCCAAGGGTCGTTAGTGCAACTTATAAGGCAGGATTAAACGCGAATATAAACGCGGAGGATCGTGAATCATTCGTAGGCCCGTATTACATACTCGATTTCTCCTTTCCCTCTATGTCTCTCTTTCTCTCTGCGTATATACTTGCGGGCCAATCTCAATGGCGGTAAATTACCCTTCTTATGTGCCTTCCCTCCCGCGCTCCCTCCACTCACCCTTCTCTTTCTCTTTCACTCTCTCTCTCTCTCTCTCTCTCTCTCTCTCTCTCTCTCTCTCTCTCTCTCTCACACACATTCCTCGGGGGCGAAAATTTCTCAGCGGGATACTTAGCCTCCGCCTTTTGCCGAAAATAACCTCGGGAGACACTGATTGCAAGATTATTCTTTACCCCCGCTATCGTGTGTCATTTCGCCCCTTCGTTCGGTCCAATAGGATCAGCTTTCTTTTATTTCTCTCATTGCCGCTTGCGATTCCCCATAGCTAGGAATTTTCTGATACGATTTTAAAATGCCTTCGTTTTGGCAGTCACAAACTTCGTCTCTCTCGTTACGGCAATCTCTGATAGAAAAGCGAGAGCCTGGGATTCTTGATACTCTTTCTCTCTCTCCCTCTCATCGACTTGGATTATTTTATTTTCATTTTATTTTATACTCTCTCTCCTACCCTCGTTCTTTCTCTCTCTGCGTTGTTTCTGAAGAAAATTCACACGAGTCCAAATTTAATTTAGTGTGTGTATGTATATATATGTGTGTATATATATATATATATATCGGTTACATGCCTGGCATGAATCTCATTCCCGACGTGAAAACCGCGACTCGCGATCTCGGTGCGCTTCTCTCGAAATTTGCTGGGACAAATTGTTCGGACGTGGGGCGCGAGAAGGGGTCAAAGTTGCTGCTGCTCGCAGCTGCAGTCTTCTCATCTCGTGGTCTCAATAGAGAACGAAAAAAGAGAACAAACTCTCTCTCTCTCTCTCCTCTCTCTCGCCACGTATATGGACGTTATCAAACCGCCGAGATTCAAAGTACATCACTGGGCAAATAGAGATACGGAGATACACATACATCCCCGAGGACTTGTGCAGTACGCAGGACGCGGATCGCGAATGTTTGCCTCTCATCTTGGATGGGCTCTTCCTCTCTCTTTTCCTGTCCTCTCTCTCTCTCTCGCTCTCTCACTCTCTCTCCTGGAAGCCCAAAGAGTCCCAATGAATGGAGTTTCTTCGACGACGCCTCCTCATATGTTTTTTTTCATCTCTCTCTCCCCCCCCCCCCCCCCCCCCCCGCTCCCTCCCTTCCTCCCTCCCTCTCTCTCTCTCTCACCGTCTCTTTACGCTCTTTTAGACTCGATTCAAGTCCTTTCACTCGGATATTCCGATAGGGAGCTTCACCTTTCGCCTCCGGCGAAGAATTTCTTTCCGGCCAAAGAGGTTGACAGGGGAGGGGTCACTATTGTGCGAGTTTTTTCCATGAAACAGAGGGAGAGGGAAACACGTCGAACGAATCCAATCAGCGGGAAAAGCGCCGTTTCTGGCAGATCTTGGAGACACAATATTCTCCGATCCGATATCTGAAAGAGAGAGAGAGAGAGAGGGAGGGAGGGCGAGAGAGAGAGAGAGAGAACTCTCTCTGACTCTCTGGCTTCAATTGATAAGCATCGAATTCACGGATTCGATCGTCATTGTGCATTTTTCAACGTAACGAACCGCCTCTTCCCATTCTCGGAGATCTCCTCGCAATCGAGAAAAGGAGCAACTTCATGTGACAAACGGGCTTGTTTTCCTCTCCTAGTCCCGATCTCATTCCGGCGCGCACCATTCTTCGTGGAGACACGAAAATAAATGAAGGAAGGAAATTCATTTGTCTAAAATCAGTCGAGATTAGACATTTATTTTCCTAAAATATATTCAGAGCAGCAATTCATTTTTGCAAAATAAAATCAGTATTTAATTTTTTTAAATGATAATAAAATGTTTTTTCGTTATAAAATAAAAAATAAGCAATTAATTTTTACAAAATAAAAATGAAGGGGCCACACTGGTAGATGTGCGGCCGGGGTTCGGCTCCGGCGGTACTTCGAATTGAGCAGCGTTGTGCCTGACCAATACTCGGAGCGGTGACCGCTCAGCCCTCCGCTGACTAGTGCATCAACTAGTGAGCGGAACGCCAATACTTCTGATACATTGGTGTAGACACTTGAGTAAATGTCTTTACACCAGAGAATCAGAAGAATATGGGTCCGTCTATACCGGTATGGGTTTTCCACAGTTTCCCCGAGCCCTCGGCAAATGCGATTTAGTGTAGCTTAAGACGGCTGTGGTCGCAACGAAAGTTAAGTTAGATTAGCGAAGTGCGGGTGGGGTGTCATAGGAAAGGGTTTAATGGAGAAGGGTAATACGTAAAAACCCGAAAGGATATAAGTTGAAACACAGGAAAAATAAAAATAAAAAAACTTTCACAATATGCAAATAAACAAATCCATTTTTACGAAATAAAAATAAAGAAACTAACTTTTGCAAAATAAAAATGAACAAATTCATTTTTATTCATTTTACAAAATAAAAATAAATAAATTCATTTTTACGAAATAAAAATAAAGAAATTCATTTTTACATAAAGCAAGTAGAAAAATATTCACAAAAGAAATCAGCGCAAACACTTTTGCGACTTTTCGTTAACACAACTCGAAAAATTTTCAACTACTTCTTTCTTCTCACTTTCTCTCTCTCTCTCTCTCTCTCTCTCTCTCTCTCTCTCTCTCTCTCTCTCTCGGTTTTTCAATGATCATTTTACTCCCGTTTGCGGCTCCTTTACCACGAGTAGTCCTCGCGAATTAAAAAAATTTCCCCCTCGAGAATCAAGAGTGCCCGATAATACCACCCTCCGGTGAAATGACAAGGGATGTTGCTCCCTCCCTCGTTCGTCTCTACCTCGTCCTGCTCGAGCTGTATACGAAATTCTCGCTGCTCGTTTTCAGGAGCATTATATTTATAATTCTCTCGCCTCGTCATTACGTCCCCTAATCTTGGCTCCTCTCTCTCCTTTTCTCTCTCTCTCTCTCTCTCTCTCTCTCTCGATCTCACGGTTACGTTCATAATTATACACGTACCAGCGAGCTTACGAGTGAAACCCTCGACTCTCCTTCCTCCACCCTCTCTCCCTCAGCCGTAGCAATAATTGGCATCGCGAGCAATCCTCAAGGAGCAAAAGAGAAAAACAGAGCCTCGTGTGCCATCAAGGAGAATTATACTTGCTCCTCGCAAGCTTAGCACATAAAATCGAGACATTTGAATGTATAAGTGTATACTGTATGTGCTCTCATGCCCCCGGACGCACCCCCCGCTCCATTCAAAGATTCATCAAAGTCGGCAAATTCAATTATGCGATTAAAAAGTACCGTCAACGCGGAGCTAGGAAAGGGGTATTATACGTATCGTCCTCGTGAAATATATGAACCATTTATATTTCACGTCGAGTAAAGCTTTGCGCGCTTATTCATCCTCCTTGGCCAACTTCGATGCTATATATTCGTACAGGGTGATTCACAACTATGAGGGATCTCTTTGCGAGCATAAAGGGCGTGTCGATGCCAGCGAAACACTTTTTTTTTCTTCAAAATCACAAAATGACCAAAATTGGCCGAGCTATTCGCGTTCAAAGTTCAAATAATAAAGAATGGCGCGGTAGTCGCTCACCTATCACCTTCGGACAAGTGAATTTTGCTTGATCAATTTTTTTTTCTTTGTAAAATAATGAACACCTGAATTTTCGTTTATTGTTTAATGCTTGGAGCAAAAAAGAATTTGTGCGTGAACAACTACTGTTTACTAAGCGCCGGTCTTTCAACGCGAATATCTCGACCATTTTTTCTCACACGACATATTGAGAAAATGCGTTTTGCTAGCAATGACAGCCTAACATATATGCTCACTAAAGGAAGCCTGACAGTTGTGAACCACCCTGTATATATATGTGGACAAAGAACATTTTGAAGCCGTTATATCCATTCAGTGTTGGCTATCAGCCCTTCCTGTTGTAAGGACAGTCCTCCAGGCCGAATGTCCCCGAAAGCACCTTTCGCCATACAATATGTATGTACAGCAACATCCGGTCTCGCTAATCGGTTCAGCGCTCTCGCCTCTCGATAAGCGCTCACACGATCAGCTCGCCGTTATGAGTTTTGCTGTCCAAACGGTGTATAATTACCGGGAACGCGAGTGCCCTCGCCCCCCACGCAATTGTACATTAAAACGCACGCACGCACTCGATTACCATTTACCATTGTTTTTTTTTCTTCTTTCGCTCACTCGACGTCCACAACATTTTCGAGTTTTCATTGAGTTTCTCTAAGCAGGAAATTCACAATTTTATTTATTTTTTTTTCGATATCGAGTATACTCGGAATCGATAGGTGAAGGAGGAGATTTTTTTTTAATCGTCCCGACGATCTGTAATTTAATAATAAAAAAAACGGATTAAGGAAAAAGAGAATTTTTTTTTAAAGCCTGTCAAGAATAACAATGAAACGGCGATGGTAATTGTATAAATGTTGATTCCTGTTTTTCAGCCGAACTCGGCGATTACGATCCCAGAAGGCATTCGCTCGGCTACGTAACGGAATTTCGTTTTCTTGCGAATCAGACGGCGGAGCTTGAGGCGAGGATCGTAGAGTTGCATAAAACTTTGGTGTAAGTTCAATCAAATGTGTTTTGGACTGTTTTATTTATTCATTTTTATTCGCCACTCTACTATTCTCCCGACGAAGCAAACTGGATAACTTCACATCGTTGAAACCGTATCTGCTCTTCTTTACAGCGGTCAATTACCTTCGGCAGCTGAGCTCAATTATTTGGACAAAGTCAAGTGGCTCGAGATGTACGGCGTCGATTTGCATCCCGTCCTCGTGGGTATTTCCGTAACACCGCTCGCTGCATTTTCCTCCTTTTTAATTCGCCTCAAAAACGACTCATGCTAATTTTTTTCTTTTTTCTTCGGTCGTCCGATACCAGGGCGAGGACAACGTCGAGTATTATTTGGGTCTTACGCCAAGTGGCATAATTCTACTGCGGAACAAAACCAAAGTCGGCAATTACTATTGGCCCCGTATCAATAAAATTTATTACAAGGTATGACGATAAATGTACAATAATAATAATGAAGATAACAATACGAGAAGAAGAAGCAGTGATAATAATAATAATAATAATATTTTTTTCCTTTAAAATAATAGGATAATAATAATAACAGCAATATTTGTTTTTTGTAGTACTAATAATAACCATAGTACAATAAATTTTTTTTTTTCTTTGACATAATATAAATTATTGTAAACGAATAATATTTTAAAGATAATTAAAAATAATAATAACAATGAAAAATTTCAGGGACGATACTTCATGCTGCGCGTGAGCGAGAAAAATTCGGAGGAGAGAACCCACGGCTTCGAGACCCCGTCGCGCGGTGCTTGCCGTCATTTGTGGAAGTGTTGCCAAGAGCATCAGGCGTTCTTTCGTCTGATGGCGACCGGACCACCGCCGTTGAGCCCGTACGCGCGTTTCCGCTCGCAAAGCCCGTCGACGAGCTCGGAGAAGCAACAGGGTTTGATACGCCGCAATCCACCGGCGACGTTTCAACGGGCACCGAGTCGTCGCGCCCAGAGACGAGTCGTCGAGGGACAAGAGATGATCGGCCCGTTCGTGGAGAAACCGGCGTTCGTGGAGCGCAATAACGTACAACAGGGTAGCGTGAGCAATAGCGGTTGCAACAACAACGCGACGAGACACGTGTCGTCAGCGGTGGCGGTAAACAATCCGAGTCCGCGTAGCACTCGGAGCGCACCCTGGTCGCAGAGCCAACCGAGAGGACTGTACACCTCTTCGAGCCCGCGCTCCGTGAGATCCGCGGGCACCGCACCTGCGGTGAGTTACGACAATTTTTCATTCGCAATCTCGAATTATCTTACGAATTTTTCATGTTTTTTTTTGTTTTTGGGCGGAAACAGCTCCTGAACAGATTGCAGAGACGAAGTAGCTCGGTGGAGAGTCAAAGCTCAGGTGACAGTCACAGTCGCAGCGGCCACCGCCGCAGAAGCCACAGCCACAGCCACCGACGTCACAGCAGACACTCGGACTGCGAGTCCGAGCTGTCGCGTGGCTCACACGACACGAGATCCGCTCATCGGAAACACCGCAGAAAGCACCGAAGCTCGCGCAACTCCAGGTAAATTTTTGACAACTTCGATACGCACCTCTCCGCTTATCTCATAACTGTAGTATTCTATTACTGTCGCGCAGACACGAATTGGTAGATTCGGAGCCACAGTGGAGAGAAGCGCAGAAGCGAAAAGGCGAGGGTGTCCAAAGAGCGGTGGTGAGCCACACGGAGCCGAGGAGACGCCACAGAAGTCGCCACCGAAGTCCATCACAGAAACAAGCACTGCCCGACGAACTCAGAAAGTGCGTGCTCACATTAATTCGTCATGATGCCTCTTCTCGAGAATATTCTCAATAACGTTTTGTTTCGAAAAAAAAAAACTTCCCTTTGTGCTCTATTTTCGTTTTTATTTGTTTTCTCAAAATGTTTCAATAATTTGTGTATTCTCCAGACACTTGGAGTTCGGTCTGATCGACACTACGGGAATGAGCGAGCAACAGAGGCGGGAGATCCCGTACACGATAGTCCAGTCGCAATCGGTGCCGCAGTGTCTATTGCAATCGAGCAACGGCCGTTTGGACGTGATCGAAACGGAGACAACGACGGCGACGACGCCACCTAGGTACGATGATCTCAAGATGGTCTGCACTCACTACAATCATCCTCCCGCGGAGGATGAAACGGGATCCGTAGTCATTGTTTGAGGAGGAGACAAAATCCTCAAGGACGTTCCAAGGACAGCACCTACCCCCTGTCGTCGTCGATCCTCTCCTCTTGTCCCGTGCATGAGTCGTTTTGTCTGTTTTTGTTCGTTCGTCCGTCCCCGCCACCCATGTTTATTTATTTCTTCGAGCATGTGACATTGTCGTTTTATACAGCGTTTTGCAGCATAGCGCATGTGCCCGGAAAAGCCTTTTATTTATTTGAAGCATGAATTACCTTAAAATAAATCACTGATTAACAGCCTGATGCACACTGGTGTTTTTTTCTTGTCTACGTTTTTGTGTTGTTGTCGTGGCTCCCTTGGCGTGTGTTTTTTAGGCAATTGGTGAGAGCGATTTTTGTCGCTGTGGCCAGAGCACGATTTTTTTTTTTCTATGAATTTAAAATCAAATTTTTTCAATGACAAAGTCTCTGGCCGCAGCTACTTCGACAGAGAGAGAGAAAGATAAAGCTCGTGCGCAAAATTGTCGACTGCCATATACGGAATTCAATTTCAGAAATGTTGGATCCGTTGGGAAGAGAGGTAGACGCGATACTCGCCATAATTTCGACGAGATGATTTTAAGCTTTCCGCCAAACGCGAGAACGAGCACGCGTAACGAAGCAAAGTGCCCCGTCGATAGGATCGATTATAATCCGAGGCGAGACGTGGATTACGCGACGAAGAATGCGATTGGATCGCGTAGCGGGAGATTTTTGATAGGGAGTAACGTGGACAGCGGACTCGGCGAGAGCACGCCGCAGGATTTCTCGAGTTGTTGTTCGAGCTCGGCCGACAGCTCGGCCAGACCATCACGTCCTCCCGTACGTACGACCGGAATACTCATATTTCCCATTGTATTTCTTTTTTCCGGCTTTTATCGCTTGCGTAGCGCGCCTTATGCGGGCCATTCTCCCGCTGAAGGACAAAAGGGCGGAACGGCCTAAAGATATCGCGCTGCATAATGGGATTTTTTTTTACTAATTGTTTGGGTTACGTTGTGATTTTTCTCTCGAGTCTGAGGATTTTGTCATTTTCGATGTTCCTTCGTATCTTGAGGGCTTGAGCGGTGACCCATTCGAGGATTGACCCAAGCTGGCACCATCAGTAACAAAATCCATTACCCAAGCGATATCTCGCCTCGCAAACGAGCAATCCCGCCTTTCTCTCTTACCGCTCTTTTTCCTCCTTCGCTCTCGAAGTAAAGTCAGCAATTGTTCTCTTTGGTGTGTGTAGACGCAAATACAATTAGCGGGAGAGGGGCGCTATGATCTGTCCTCGAATCAAGAAATTTACTCGCCTGTCGATGCTACTCTGGACGCGGTACTTCAGCCCATTATATCGTAAGTCAACCCAAAAAAAAAACACGATTTTGTCTCGTTTGCACGGTGCGCGATTTTCATTTGTTTTTTTTTTCTTAATATACAAACCAGTGATTCCATATTCATCAAATGGAACGAAAAAACTAACGTCCTTGTCATATTGCTGTAACAAAAGTAGAAGCTTGTACCCGTTACGCTCAACTTTTTCGCTAGAAGATTTTACCAACAATTAATTTTCTTCACTTTCAGAACTTTGACTCGAAGACCACGGAATCGGCCAACATAAGTACTATACTGTAATTTACGGATATATATATCGTCAAATATATATATATATGTGTGAAAAAAATGTGCACATACTGTATATTCGAATGAAACTCGTGTTTATACGTCGAACGAATAAACGAACTATAATCTTACTAGTCACAGGATAAATAATAATAAACAACTTATGCTCCTTAGCGTATAAATGATTAATTTGATTTATTTATAAAATATTTGCATATATATATATATATATATATATATATACATATATTCCTAGTGTAACTGTGAATCCTCAATTATCCTTAGACGCCATGTGTCTCATCAAGTTACCTATGAATTTTTCCATCTTCTTTAAATCTTGCGCTATCTCCGTTTTATACTGTATGCACTGGAACAAAATGCAAAAAATTATACATGGTCCAGAAGGGTTTTTTTTTTGGTTTAGGTTTCTTTGGGTTCCGTATAGACTGGAACAAAAAAATGTGTGGCCCAAAAGAAATTAAATTTGGATTTGGGTGTGTTTAGGTTCTGCATGCACTCGAAAGAAATATAAAAAACAGTACACAGTGCAGAAGAAATTTTGCAAAAAGGAACAAAATGCAAAAAATTGTACATGGACCAGAAGGAATTTTGTTTGGGTTTGTTTAGGCTCTGTATGCACTGAAAAAAAATGCCAAATATTTTACATGGTGCAGAGAAAATTTTGTTTGGGTTTGCTTGGTTTCTGTATGTACCGGATAGAAATGTAAAAAATAGTACACGGTTCAGAAGGAATTTTGTTTAGGTTCTGTATACACCGAAAGAAAATGCAAAAAATTGTACACGGTCCAGATAGAATTTTGTTTCGGTTTGTTTGGGCTCTGTATGCACTGAAACAAAATGCAAAAGTCGAGGAAGGGATTGCGTCGATGGTTGGAGCTCATCGGAGCAAGAAACTCACCGTCCGATTGTCCGTAAGCTTCAGAGACAGGTAGCCTTTGTTGTGGGAGTACTTCATCGAGTATCGGGCCTGTCGAAGAGGAAAACTTTAAGTGACTCAAAAACAAGGGGTTATTGAGTCGACCGGAAGAAAAATACCGTGGTGGTTTGTACATGCGGTGAATGGAGCAATACAATTGCGGAAGAATAATAGAAGTTCGGTCGATCGGTTTTCATGGATGGCGAGGCACTTGGGTTTGAATTTGTTTGGGTTTACCTTCAATGGATCCTGCAGGTATAACCTCTCCGCTCCTTTCTCGAACTCTTCCCAGGAATTCATGTACGTCATTTCGATGGGGATGCGACAGAAATTCTTTTAGGGTTGGAGAACCTCGTGCCAGTCTTGTTTTCTTAAAGATGTAATTTACAATTTTGATATTCGAGAGATAATTGAGTCGCGAGGCACAGCTAGCACACGTCAGTGTTCCAAATACGTGCACTGTTTGACGACTGCGCGGGGGCCGGTTACTTTACCGCGGCGCATGACATTTTACCGGGAGTCAATTGTTTATCAATTTTACCTGTGGTTGTTTTTTTATTACGAGATTCAAGCTTTATTCAAGATTTTATTTGTTTACATCTGTAAATGCGGTATGGTCTAGTGACTTTTTTTTGTCATACTTGCGGTAACAATCGGATAAATTTTGCTCCGTCGGCAAGAGTGCGAACTTGTTACCAGCACGCGTGTCCTGCCGATAGGGCAGAACATGCGTGAAATCGACGAGCATTTTGGACGAAATTTAATTCCTATTCTGGTTACAAGTTCCATCGCAGCGCCACGATCGCTAGGGATTCCCCACAAGGGATGCTAACTTTCAATCCCCGGGAAGAATTCCAACGCAGTTATGATTTTTTATTGCTGTTGGTTTATTTATTTGACCGACATTTCGTAAACGAATGCTGGCAAATTGATGCTGGTCAATTTTGGTAAATTAATGCTGGTAAATTTCAATAAAGTAACGATGCCAAATTTTGATAAATTAATGCTCGTATATTTTGGTGAATTAACATTAGGAACAGGCAACATTTTTTCAAATATGTATTCGTGCTCTACGTTAAATAATTATGGGATATGTCAGGAGTTCCTGCAATGGGACTTTTTCACATTGTCTTTGTGAAAAAATTAGTTAATGAACGATAAATACGACGGCGTTTACAAATAAATGACGCCCACACACGCACACTAGTACGAAACGGATCGAATTCTTCTAAAACACGTAAAAAATGTACGAAAATATAGGCACACGGTTGTTTATTATATAGTTTAACTACTAAGTAGTTTAAAAAAATAGTAATTGATGAAGTAATTTTAACTAGTTAATGGTGAAAGATCAACTAGTTTAACGAAAAGATAAATTGAAAAGTTAAAATGAAATCAAGTAGTTTAAAAAAAAAGTACAAGATCAAGCAGTCTCGACAAAAAGTAAGTGATGAAGATCCGTGGATCAATCGAGTTGCGGATGCTGTTCCATGGCGTTCGCTGCTCCGTCAAAATCGCCTGGCTAAATCGCGCTCCAACTACGTTTCGTGCGCACGCAATTGACATATAACAGGATAACAGATATACAAAAAAAAAAGTGGTATGTTGGCAAATTATTCTCAAGCACCGACGAGCGCGAGGGAGATCGTGAAAGTAAAAGTTCTCGCGGTTGTACGTGGCTACAATAATGCTTGCAAATTAACGTACGGATTCGGCCTCACGTCCCTGAGTGGCTGAATCTCCCGAAACTGTGCCAAGCAGTACGGATGCAAACCAGGAAACTTCTCGATCGACGGTAAAATAACTCTTTTGAATTCGTTTTGCAACGATTGGGGAGTATGATGCGTAAGAATCTAAAAAAAAAGCATTTTCAAAAATGTATCAACTATCGATAGTGTACTCCCGAGAAAACTTACCCCGTTCTTCCTCATGTTTTTCCATATGCAGTAGCCCTTGCCCAAGCGAATGGCGTCATTCTCGATGAGATATTTCACCATTGTTCGTCGCTCCTGAGGTGTGTACGGGTGACGACTGAAAAATAACGTGCGTCTCATAATGTAGAAAAGTCCCAAGGCGAGCGAGGAAACTGGCCATCTGACTCAAAATGAAGCTCGAAACAGAGCCAAAAATTCTGGCTACCCACCTAGAACTTCTTATATTGTCCATTAATGATGCCCTCCAGACCCTGGCCCTTGGCACGCTGGGATGAAAAAAATGTACAGTCCGGCACAGTGAATCTGCCGTCTCTAGGCATATCGAAAAGTACGAACAAGAGGAGAAATTGATACTTGTTTCGCTTACTCAGCCGACGCCGTAGCTTGTCTGGGTGGAGATGGTACAGGGCGAGGTTCAGGTTTAACTTCTTCGCTGCTACTGAGCCAGATAATTTCACAATCATCGGTATTTTGCTGCGACGTGGGGTTTTGAATACAGCCGGGTCTAGCCACTGCCTCCAGTGTACTGCGGCTGCTACCAGGTGTATTGTTGATATTACCAAAAGTATTCGGGCTGTTATCAGGACTATTGCAGGTGCTGTCAGGTATATTATAGTCATTGACAAGAATGCTGCTTATGGTCACATTCCTGCTGGTATCAGGCATATTTTGGCTGGTATTAAGTATATTGCAACTGTGAACTGAAATAATATTGAGAATGTTATGCTGCGTACTGCAACTGATACTCATTGTATTGCAGCGATCGTGCGACCTACCACGGCTGAGATCACTAGCATTATCTGGAACACTACAGCCATCATCCGCCGTAGCCCACGACTCTTCAATGCTTTCAGCCTCCTTACAGAGCCCGAATATAGTTTCGTCCGGTTCATCGAACACATCAACCTCGCTGCTACAAGGACGAAAAAATGATGAAAAATGCTCGCAAAAAAAAATGATGAAAGGGTGTTGAGGGTGTGGAGCCAAATTTCGTCAGTTTGGAAGCGCTACAGTATTTATATTTATGCGAGGGAAAAACTGTTGTCCTTTGACGCACCTCGCCATCACGCGAGAGTTATTCTTAGTCGCTCGCTTCTGGTCTGTAAAAACGTGGACGGTGCAAAAATCGTGCGTACTTTTGGCGAGTAGGCTTCTAGAGTTCAATTTAACGGTTCGCGTCGTTCTACCGAATATTTGTACGAAGATTCTTTAAATTATTTTTTACGAAGATTCGGTTTTCTTGCCTGGGACGTATATTTTGTAAGAGCACGCGGGCGTACTTTGTTAAACGACTTTACGTTTGCAAAACGTTCGAATTATCTATATGCAATGTCATTGGGCCTATGGTTGAGGAAGAAAAGAAGAAACGCGGGAGGTGACACGGCGATGGGAGTGACTTCTTCTTCTACAATTCGACTGCAGCGCTACCCCATACGACTAGAGGGCGCTACAGTCTGGCCACTGAGGATAACCCGTGTCGGCCAACGCGCGATGAACAAATCAAGGTAGCAGGGGCCTCGTAAAAGCGTACCTGAGTACGAGCACGCGATGGGAGTGACACTCCTCAGATTTCGTGTCCCTATTGTTGACCCTCTCCACGAGGGGCGCTAGTAGTCGCCCGCGTTATCCCCACTTCGACGCGTTTGGATTAATGCATATCCTTATGCGTCCGATGGCTTTTCCCTTATTCCCGGTCTTCTGATTCACGGAGGACATTGAAAAAATGTGTCTTTCCCTTTATTGATATATAACCCGACGTACAGCCAAGAACCATGCACGCAGGTATTGATAAATATAAAAACGAAAACCACCGAAAATGTTTTTTATTTAATCACTTTGATGACGAATAACCACACTACTCTTTTTATTGCACCAAACTGCAGAAAATCTTCTAAAAATTCGACACTTTTAAATAAAAAATCGAGAAAACGTTGAAAACCAAAGAAAATGTTAAGGTTGCGGAGGTTTGAAAGACGTGGAGGGCGTTTTGCGGAGTGGCGGTAACGCGGGTGACTAATAGCGCTGAATGGTGAGCTGCTATCCGCGGCGTCAATAACGGAGACAAGGAGACTACAGTGAAGAAGTCCAATCTTCGTATGGAGAGACGGTAAAGAAACGTTCGTAAATTCGATCTGAAACATGCTGTTTAATACGGCCTGTAGGCGTCGCAGTGTAATTCGTGTACCAAAAATATACAACCAGTGCACAGGGTGAAACTGACTATTATGGCGGCTAATTGTTAACGATTGTAAAAAAAACACCTATCGTGCATTAAAATTGTTTGTTTGTGATGGCGACTTTGAAAGAGTATTGGACGAGGGAGTATCGAAAAATTTACTTTTTAATTACAAATCTAATGTGACCCTTTTTCCAAGTTTTTCTATTTAGGTTTTAGGTTATACATGGAAGTTATTTTTGAGATCCGCGGACCTACACGGTTATTCAAGGTAGTATAGTTATTTCTTCCCTTCTGCCCGTTATGCACTGACAGAGAACATAGATTTATGTTTCTGGCACTGATGATCAGTATTTGTACGTTCTGAAGCTTTTGTCGAAATTGGGAACTCAAATGAATTTGAAATATAATAAACCCCACCTTGAATGTAACAGTTTATTTTTAATATTTCAAAATATCTTGAGATTAGTCAATTTAATACATTTCTATTTTTATTTCTGAAAGATGGGGAGGACGTGTGCAGTGCCAGGGTGCCACAGGGGTTGTAGCAAAGATAACACACAGCGAAAAAGATTAGGACTGCCCCGCTGTACTCTATTTTCCGTTCCAAAGGTAACAGAATTATATCATGATTTGATCTATACTCTGCATGCTCTGCTTTTATTAAAAATAAATATTAATTTCTTTGTTATATCATTAAATTTAGTCGAATCATACTTATTTTTTTATTGTAGCATTCGTATTTTTCAATCCCTCGAATCCGCGACTTGCATAAGCGGGTATACAAATCGTGCCTTCGACAGCCCCAATCCGCGACTTGCATAGGCGGGTATATAAGTCGTGCCTTCGACCGCTCGAATCCGCGACTTGCATAGGCGCGGTATGCAAGTCGCGCCTTCGACCGCTCGAATCCGCGACTTGCATAGGTTGGGTATGAAAGTCGTGCCTTCGACCGCTCGAATCCGCAACTTGCATAGGCCGGGTATGCAAGACGTGTCTTCGACCGCTCGAATCCGTGACTTGCATAGGCGGGTATACAAGTCGTGCCTTCAACCGCTCGAATCCGCGATTTGCATAGGCGGGTATACAAGTCGTGCCTTCGACCGCTCGAATCCGCGATTTGCATAGGCGGATATACAAGTCGTGCATTCGACCGCTGGAATCCGCGACTTGCATAGGCCGGGTATGTAAATCGCATATTTGAGCGATCTAAAAAATACCATAGACGTATAAGATAAGACTGAGCGCTCCCATAAGAGGCACTAAAGCTTACATATAAAGGACAGAGATATGTCGGGAGTACTCCTCTCTTTTCAATTGGCGTTCTGTTGGGACACAACGGAACAGTGGAAGTGGAACACCCTTGCGCCTGTCAATTGCGCATTCATTTTCCTTTGCCGTTCACGAGTCGTAGGCGCGTGATTTCTCCTCCTTCTCCTCTGCCGCCTCATCCCCACCATAAATATCGTGCGACATAGAGAGGAGTACTCCCGACATATTTCTGTCCTTTATATGTGGCTTCAAACGGCTCATAAGAGCGTTCCGTCTATCTTATAAGTCTATGCGCAACACGCGGGAGTGCAAGGTTCTTAGGTGATAAGTAGCACTACGAGTGGCAGTGTGTGACACTAATAAATCCAAATATTACGCATAGGAAAAATACCGGGCGGTGTCATGTCCCTGGAAGAAACAAGCTTACAACGACCACACTCGGTTATCTTTCGATGAATGTTGATGGCAAATGGTACTCGGGTCGAATGATTAAAAAGGATAGCGGCAAGTGTGCCCGCGATCAGCGTTCGGAACCGTACGATAATTATCGTACACATGCGATAATTTCATTCCTACGTACGATATACGATAGCACATTATTATCGTACGCAGATTGTACGATAATTTCCATCATCATGCAAAATTTGAGAATTGATTGTACGCGTACGCTGATAGCCAATAGCACAACAGCAAATGCGTTTCTTTTTTTTTACTCATAGCGCTATTGGCTTATTACTTTCTTAGGTAATTCAATATACATGCCGTTTCATTGCAACTGCCAATCAGCGAACAAGAGAATAACGTCGTCCGATATTCGATATTTCGAATATTTCGATTATGTTCTCACTTTATACGTTTCGCATATTTTGTGTTTGAATGTTGGCAGTTATTCTGTTATACGGCCGTGGTCTCTGATACTCAGGGTATTCATTAAAAATAAGTGAAGAGTGAAGTATATAAAACATTTACAAAAATTCTTTTCTTTTATTTGTCACTAACCTTTCACATTCTTTTCTTCTTTATAAATACGAAATGTTTGTGCGCTTCGTACAGAACGTGAGAACAGTAAAGTTTTTTCTGAGCGAATTTCAAATGTTGGCGCGTTTATTGAATTTAAAGTGGGGAGGGAATCGGTTCAGGTCTGTGCCTACGTAAAACATTTGTTTTCACAGTGTTCTATTAATTTGAAAACGATAGTTTCCAAGAGATAAACTGTAAAGTATTTGCATACACATCGATATTACGTGTAATATGATTTATTTCTTTATTATAGACATTATTGTGATAAGTACGATAATTTTGGTCCATGTACGATAATTCTACGCCCCTGGTACGATAGGTGGCTCGCTTCAGGTTGCCAACGCTGCCCGCGATCTTCATTCGTGGCAATCCATGCACAAAAGACTTTGCTCGACACGCGGTTTATTCTAATGGCCGGCAGGTATTCGGCGCGCATCCCGGTTTTTCGTAGCAGCCAACTTGAGACAATGAAATTTTCCGCTGCTCGGTCGATTCGGCAGGGACAACGTACCGAATCGACGAAAAAACGTCAGCGCGTCCGTTTCTCATCGTTGGTAGTCGTTCGTGAACGATGATCCGCAATACGCTCTGCGACCACAGCATGAAGTACGACGAAACTTCGCTCTCGTGAATATTTTACAAGCGTTTTGCTTTTTGTTTTTTTTTCCTCCTACGTGACTTTGGAATGAAACTCTCATCGCGCTGACTATTTTAGACGAGAGTCTCAGCCCTCACGTCTGTTCTCCAACGTGATGCCCCGAGTCTACTGAAATTCTTTACCGTTTCTTTTTTCTTCGACTCTCGAAGCCGCCGAAATGTCCTAGTGAACAACGGACGAGTGTCCAGGACGGAAAAGTGTTTTCTCCGTCGCTTTTCCGCGAGCTTGAACATACTGTTTTTTTTCCCCTCGCTGTTGGCGCGATGGCAGACTTCGACGCGATCTACGAAGAGGAGGAAGACAATGACCAGAACTCCGAGGAACAATACGTTCCCGCTGTACCTGATCCTATCGTTGTACGCGGTGCTGGTAACATGACAGTGTAAGCTTCACGCCATTTCAATACACATTTGAACATTTATATGGGCGAACGTATTCATTGCGATAATACATGTTTATTTATCGGAGTGCAAAATTTCCGACTACTGTACAAAATGGCCGTTGCATACGAACGTTTAGCAAGTATGTTTGGGTTTCTGCGACTAATTTACTATATGGCCTCTGAAAAGGAATGTTTAGCAAGTTTGTTTTGTTTGGATTTATACGGGTAATTGACAAAATGGCCGCTCAAAATTTATATTTAGCCAGTTTGTTTTGTTTTGGTTTGTACGACTAATTGTCAAAATGGCTGTTAGAAAGGAATCATTAGCAAGTTTGGGTTTGTATGGCTAATAGACAAAATAGCCGCTCGAAAAGAATGATTAGTGAGGTTATTTTGTTTGGATTTGGACGACTAATAGACAAAATAGCCGCTGATAAGGAATGATTAGTGAATTTATTTGGTTTGGGTTTGTACAACTAATTGACAAATCGACTCTGGAATGGAATGTTTGGCAAGATTCTTTGTTTGGGTTTGTTGGACTTATTCACAAAATAGACACTGGAAAGCCATCTTTAGCAAGTTTGTTTTGTTTGTTTGGATTTGTACTAATTCACAAAATGGCTGCCGGAAGAGAATATTTAGCAAATTTGATTTGTTTGTTTCGGTTTATATTACTAACTAGCTTTTACCCGCAACTTTGTTCCGCGTAGACTTCGGATATAAATTTTGTTTGATTTGAAACGAAGATGGTTAAGTTGGCCTGTTTATCTATGTCTTTTCGGCTTTTGCCAACTTAAATTAATGCAGGATTCTTTTTTAATGAATTTATTTTTTGAAAATATATATATGAAGTTATAGTTATTACCCATGACTTCCCTCGCATTGGATTTATGATGTCATGGGAGTGCAAATATTTGATCCCTTTTTAGAGCATTTCCTTATAAACAATATTCTTTGTTTTTTTTTATTGGATGGCATCAATATCACCAGGGCCAACTTACGTGGAAGCAAGCTATATAAGGTTTCCCTCAAATGTAACACACAACAAAAATAGGCTGTGTGTGTCTGTCAGTCAGTCAAGGAACGGTTTTATATTTTAAGAAGAAAAAAAACCAAAATTCAAATTCAACCTCATTGAATTTTGGAAAATGCTGAAATATGTGTTGCATTATTTGCATTGTAGAGTATTTAGGCCAAATTTCGAGTAGCATCGTCCAAAAAAAATATTCTTTTCTACACAAACTTTTTTCCATGCCCTTGCAACCCTTTAAGGGTTAAATTTTGGGAAAAGCTGAAATACTTGTTTCATTATTTGTATTGTAGAGTACTAAAAAAACATTTTTCTATTCACAATTTTCTATCCCCTTGCAACACCTTAAGGGTTGAATGTTCGGAAATACTGTAGTGCATGTTTCATTATTTCTGTTATAGAGTATTTAGGCCAAGTTTCAAGTAAAAACGGCAAAAAAAAATATTGTTTTCTACATAAACTTTTCCACCCCCTTGCAACCCCTTGAGGGTTAAATTTTGGGAAATGCTGAAATACGTGTTTCATTAATTTTATTGTACAGCGTTTATGCAAAGTTACAAGTAAATCCGACCAAAAATATATTTTTTCCCATACAAACTTTTACACCTCATTTCACCCCTTAAAGATCGAATTTAAAAAAATCCTTTCTTAGTGCACCTCTACACCCTCTAAGGAACATATGTACCAAATTTCATGTTACTATCTTCTGTAGTTTAGGGTGTGCATTGTCTGTCAGTCCGTCAGTCACGGAACAGTTTTATATATATTGGCAAATATTCCTTTCCAGTGGCCATATTAGGCCGCTGGAAAGGAATATTTAGCAAGGCTCTTCAGTTTGGGGTTGTTCAAGTTTGTATGGGCTTAGGAAAAAAAATGTTTAGCAAGTTTATTTTGTTCTTTGCTTTCTTTCTACTGCCTACTGGATTTGTCGCAAATTCCTACTACACTATTGATGATCGTAAAGTATATATGCATATTCTCTGGAACTCTACAACAAGAGACTCCTCTTCTTCAATTTTTACCGCTGCATAGCACATTTGACGAGGAAAGCAATAACGGCCACTAAATCGATCGGTATTCTCCATTTTCCAGCTTTGGCCTGAGCAACAGATTCGAATCGGAATTTCCCAATGGGCTGGTGTCGCGCGTTGCCCCTGAAGAATTCAAGGCTACCATAATGAGAATCAACAGTGTGTTGAAGAAGACCCTACCAGTCAACGTCAAGTGGTTGTTCTGTGGTTGCGTCTGCTGCTGCTGTACTCTGGGATGCTCGCTGTGGCCCGTCGTTTGCCTGAGCAAGAGGGTAAGCCCTGAGAAACGAGTGTACTTTCTCCTGGTCTGTCTTTTTTACAAAGGCATTGGGATTCGCAGACGCAACATTCGTTGAACAAACTGTTGGAGTGGGAAAACAGCAAGCTCTATCACAAACTCGGCCTCCACTGGCGGCTTACCAAGCAGAGATGCGACAGCTCCTCTATGATGGAATATGTAAGAGAAAAGTTTGGGAATTGATATTTTGTTGCGTTAGAGCACAGAACTGACGGGAATTACGTAATTTTGTCTAGAGAAATGGAGTATCGAGTTGAGTGAAAAAAACGTGTTGTGCGGTGCAGATAGAAAAAAAAGAATCCCATCTCAGCCAAAGCTAGGTGGCTTTACCCAATCATTGATAATTTATTTTCGCTTGGAGGGATAGTACAATACCCGAGGCGCCAAGTTTTCATCGTTGATTCGTGATATTTGAACCAAAATAATGAGAATTTCAAGAATAAAAAATTTGCCGTTTCGGCTTCCTTAAGGAATTATGAGCGCTTTTAGCGATAATTGGAAAAACGCAAAAATTCAACGATAGTCGTTGGCTCATGGGTACAATATCTTTATTTTATCACAAATAATGGAAATTGACTGGGCGAGCTTCAAAATGTATTTGTTTAGTATTGCCTGAAGGGCAACATTTTTTTCTCTTCTTTGGCTGAGACCCAAGAAGTTATACTTTAATATAGTACACGATTTTTTCCGAGCTTCTCTATTGGGAAGATGCTATGTACGTAGAAGGTGTACCGCACGCGAAAGGTGTTTGCCACTGGAGCGCGGAGGGTCAAGGACCCCTTGCAGGGGCGGAGGGGGCAGAGCCCCCCCAAGGACACGCAGTATTTATATAATTTTCAACATAAATTCTGACGTTATAATGCTTTATTTATTTATATTCTTTGTTTATTCATAGCAATAAGAATTGTTCCATATAATTACTACACCAAATTACTAAACGATATATTTTACATAAACTTGGAGCCTTACAATTCCGAAGAAGGATGAACCATATACTTTTAATCCCTCTTTGGACTTCTAGCGATTAAAAGTGCTACTTTACTTTCTGTCTAGTCGCACCTATAAGCGAGGAAAACATGGTAGTGGCATTTAAAATACATTTTTGGCTTCTGAGACACTGTTGAAACTATATATTTCCAAGTTACTTTGCCTGATGCTCCTTGAAATTTTCAAATTCGAAAAAAAAACGTAATTTTCGATAACTAACTAAAAATTCTAATTTTAACGCAAAATAAGCGAAATATTAACTTTTATCACTCTTCATATTTTGTTTATTTTGACTCAATAACCCTAAATTCACTGTCAAATCTTGGCTCCTCGAATGGCGTACTCTTGCCTCGCTTGAATTTTGACCGCCGCTTTCCACGCATTCCCATCATAATCGTTTCCTCTTTAAAATGCCGTTTGATTCATGGAGATCCGGTGATTTTTCGATTTTTGGCAGAATTTCCAAGACAGACTAACGATTTTTGCCAATATTTCCATCCCTTTGCCACTTTTGGCCATTTTTCAAGTGGACATTTCTTTTCAAACTTCCCCATTAAGGAATTTCGATAGTATTCTTTAGCTGCAAGTGCGGGAATAAACACACAATGAATTTTCGGAAGGCTGTTAACTTCTTGCGAATAATATTTCATGTAAAAATGAATTATGAGCAACTTGCAACTCATAATATTGTTGAAAAATATCTTTAAGCCGGAAGATGATATTAATACTCATCATTTTTGCAATTAAATATAAATATGTTGTTATTTTAGTCAAGAAAAAATAACCAATAGACTTGGCAATAGCATCATTTTTTGCCATTGGCACGACTGACTATCGCTAAAGGATCATCTGCTCCAGGTTATTTACATGGTGAAAAACTTTTAACGTACAACGTTTTATATAGAATTTTTGTTTCGACAAAGTCGAGAAAACATTAAAAATGTGGAGCGGACGAATATGTTGTAATACCTATGTCGGTTTTAAACATCCGCCGATTTTGAAATACCCACCAGTTAATGTTTGACTGTGAGTAGCTCACTCGACAGCTCAAAATTCACATGCTTTTCGAGTATTATTAATGAACGAAGTAGAGAAACCACTTGATTATTTAACATAATATTCCTAACACTACAATCACGGTTTGCTCAGTTTTTATCTAAATCTCAGTATTATTTCTTTCTCAACAGCCCTATAACTTGTGTTGACGAGGCGTCATGTGTCCAATCTGGATAAACGTTCAACTTGAACATTAAAAATCTCCGAAACTATGTTGTGACACCGATTGATTTTTGGACAGTTAATGCATCCTAAATTAATTTCTCGGCGATATAAATTTCAACCGTCTACAAGCATTTCGATTTCGGTGTCGAAACTCTGCAAATTTATGTGCCTCAAATAGAACCGACGCTGCAGCGTTTTGAAAATTTGTGATTTTGGAAAAGCCTCCAAACGAATCGGACAAAGGTCTATCTTATGGGAAATTGTCCGCTGATTACGAATGTCGCTGAGTTTTTGTCGTAACCTCAAAATTGCGCCAGCTAAACTAATATATTTTCATATACTTTTGACAATTTTTTAGATTTAAAAAATCAAAAAATTTGTTTAGATAAAAAAAAGGGTTTTAGGGAGAACTAATGATGAATTCATGTTCAGGGAAAAAAAAAATATCAATATGGATTCAGAAAATAAAATTAAAGGTCCAAACGTTTTTGGCATTTTAACAAAAAAAAAAGGTTTTTCACTTAAACGGCACTCATTTATTTTCCCTTTCGGTTTGAAACTTCGCTCTGTGCGCATTCTCTTCGCAATCGTTTGTTCTAAAACCTGCCTCCTGATTAATCGAGGTCCGGTTATTTTTCGATGTTTGGCAGAATTTAAAAATCGTATACCATAGACCAGTGTCTATGGTCCGACTCAATACCCTTGATGTTTCCGTTGCAGGTTCTTCTAGTCGAATTCGTTCCCAAAATACCGATATACAGGCCAGATTAAAGGGACCCGGTGAAAAACCCCCGACTTTGGATAAGTTGGACAACGGACACGCTCGAGAATAACCGATGAAGAATGAATTTTCAAAGAAGCAGACGCGCGTCCCAAGGGCCATAAACATTGCGATCTTTGTTATTTCGGCAAATCTCGCGACACGTGGGTTTGACGTCTTTCTGTAACTGTGGCCATCGGTACGATAGAGCGAAGCCGTTGACTGTGGGCAACCTGAACGATGAGTGAAAGAGAAACGGAGAAAAAAAGAGCCGTCGAGTGAACGAGAAGGTTGCGCAGGGTTGCACCGAAATGTTAAAAGGTCGTCGTGTGTAGGTAGAACGAAAAAAGCCATCTCCGTCCTCTGAGACAGCGGTATAATAATTAATTGTATATCTGTACGAATGCACACGCGTTTGATAAAATTGGCAAGGGTCAGTTTTACGGTAGGCCCGATTTATAATTTCGTATCGCGAACCTTCTCTTCCGCATTCTCGCACATTGCAACCTTTCTGTTCATTTTTTCTTTCCGCAACCCGCAAACTTGTTACCATAATTGTAATGTCGATAAGACGCACCGCATATGCAACGAACGTAAGATTATTATCTTTTTGTTTTGTCCTCGGATTTACATTTATACGAGAATCTCGCAACGGGAGAACGCTTGTTTATTCGACGATCTATTTAAACGGCTGTGATTGAGAACAAAAGACTAGAATTTAAAGGGCAAAAAATGCCTAGACTACTTTCTCTTTTGGTTCATGTGCGTATGTTTTTTTTTTTACACGAAAACCTAAGAGGAAGCGCGTTAGTTCGATCGCTATTCGACGAATGATTTCTGTGTGTGTTTATTTTTTACGAGTTTATTACACGCCGTTCGTGACTACGCACCTGTGCTGGCCTCACATCGATGCAGTAGAATTAGAGAGAGAGAGAGAGACCGAAGATCACACAGCCCGCATACTCGCGTAGATTTTCTAAATTCTTGCGGATAAGTTTGTCGCGATCCAAAAAAAGGAAAAAAAAAAGATCGGTGCAACCACGTGGGTATGTGTGTGTGTGCGTGTGTGTGTGAGAGAGAGAGAGATGATCGTCGGAGAGAAACTCCACCTTTGTTGCCTTTTCCACGATATATGATGATCGTTGAATTGCTTGCTCGTTGTATCTGTAAAGACTGGAATTTAGACATTTTCTGCGAAGAAGCGCTCGCTCGGTGTCAGCTCGACAAGCGGACGGAATAAAATAATGTCCATTTAAAAATCAGCAATTCAAATTTGAACACGATGTTGCTAGAAATTTGACCGCAGTGAAAAAACATCGACAATCGAGAAAATTTGCCAGCCCCGATCGTTTGCGATGAGAAATTTAATGATAATCTCCTTTTTTGTACCGTTTGAGTATGGAAATTCAGTCCAGAGTGGGGGGGGGGGGGGGGAGTCGAGAAGATTGAGAGAGGGATAAGGAGAAAAAAAAGATAACAGTGGTCTCGGCATGTGCCTTTTGGTCATGAGCAAACAAAGAAACGGACAGGTGAATTATATGTAATATAGTAGTTCCTACAAGACAATGTAAATAACACTAGGCGATATAGAGAGCGCAGTCGCGGCCCGTAGTCCGCCAAACGTTCGAGAAGAGAGTAACGGAGCAGAGTCGTAAAGCAAACTACACTAAAACCACAATTGTCTGTTTCAAACGAAAATGTCAGCATATCAGAAAATTAGCTTGTGGATTCTCACTCGATTCGCTTGAAAAGTTATCCAAGCGCCGAGGTACAAAGTGAATAAAACAGAAGAAAAAGGAAACAAATAATCCGTCGTATCGTGTAATTTATCCTGCTGAATGAAGTTGAAAAAAAAAATTACGCTTTCGTGGTTTTCGCAGAGAGGGTAAAAAACTACAACGAACGAAGCGCATTTATGATTAGAGTCCGATGTTCTGCGAGATCGTCCCGTTGTGTAACTATGATACACACGAAGGAGCATACGTTTCAACATATAGATATGTATATGGTTTGGCGTCTGTGCGACACACTGTAAGGCACTCTGTCATCTGCATTATCCCCAATGAAATTGTATTTACCGAGAATAATTCTATGTTATGATAATTGAAGACAGGTGTGTTTGCAGCTTCCAGAGAAGAGCTCGCGAGAGCTCTTTCACTGTGTACAAGCGACGAGTGTGTTTCCCAACGTTTAACGCTGCAAAGACCTTCGCTCCGCGGATCCTAATACCCGGTGCGACGTACTCGAACGTGTGTCATTTGTTTTTTAGCTTACGAATTGTTAACGCATGTACTCTTCTATATCATTCAATTTTTATGTGGATAAATTGTTGATGCGATGACATTGCAAAGTACGATGTTTCGCGAAGAGTCTCGTTTTTCACGCTACGAAGATTCGAGTCCCGAAACGCTCAAGGGACAATGCACTTGAATTCCCGTTCATCGCGTGCACTACGAGACGGTGAAAAGAACGTTGCGGTTCTCATCCCTACACGTATGGAAGGAGGTAACGATACAACGTCGGAACGAGAGCGAAACGATTGTCCGTTACCCCTTGAAGTCTTGGACTTCATCTACGACTTTACGCGCCCGCACTTGGAATTCATCTGGCCCTGCCAAGTGCGCTTCTACTGGCTAAATCTCCAGCCGTTCGTCCAGTTTGTTAGAGTATTGTTGAACTATGTGACGCCCTTCATTATTGTCATCGGTGAGTCCCCCCCACCGGGGGCTAGAACTAAAAACAAATGATGAAAGACCGCTCAACGAGTACATACGAAATATTCTCGATTATCGTAATTTTTCCAAGGCGTGACGTTGAACGTCGTGTCCTTCGGGATGCTGAGCAGCCTCGCCATGTCGGACTCGGGTCTGGCCCTGTATCTTCGAGCTCTCGCCATCTCGGACAACGGCGCGCTTATTTTTAACTACGCGGTCGGAGTTGCAAGGTCTCGATCCATCTACGTAAATTCTCTCTTCATGGTAAGCCGAAAAAGAAACGTCTCGGTATTGAAACTGACGCTTTGCGAAAAGAGAAAGATACAGGAATTTTCGATTCGTGCAGAACAGCAAATTTCTCTGTGGAACAAATTCTGTGTCAATGGAATTTTTTCAATTCACCTCAACCTGGCTCGTGGTGTGTTTGACCTGGGCTCGTGTTGCCGCCGTCATATTTCCCCTGCAAACTCACAACAAATTGTACACGAGTCGTTCGACCGTCGTCACCATCGCTACCCTCACGTGTACGAGTTTCATAGTCTCGATGACGAAACTTTACTACGGTGGTAAGTTCCTACTTTTTTGTTTATTTTTTCATGCTCGTTGCAACGTTTTTTTTTTGTTCTCTCATTGTCCAGGGTACGAGTCGGACAGTGTGTTTGAATTTGTGCCGTGTCAGAAGAAGAGCAAGCCCTGGGGCAACGCGATGTACTTTTACATCGCGTTCTCCACCTGGCTACCCTCTCTCTTCATATTCATCGGCAACGTGTTGCTGATCGTGCACATGAGAAAGTCCGACTTGATAAGAAATCAATTGACGCGTGAGTATCGCGTGGAACGATGCCGTGCGAAGTCTGCGCGTGTCGAAGCGTACCGTTGCCATTTAATTTGATAATTCTCGCGAAAGATTACTTCTTTTAGGAGCGTCGGGAACGTCCTCCAACACAACGAGTCGAACGAGCCGAATGTTGCTCGCAGTCTCGATAGTGTACCTCGTGCTTCTGCTGCCGATCGGTATCGTCGAGACCCTGGAACTCTACTGGGACGTCGTCCTGGTGAAATATCCGTCGAGGGACGAGCGCGAGAACGCTGGTTACATAAGCTGGTAAAATCATTGAATCGACAATCACACAAACCAAAGGACGCATGAAACTCTGATCCAATTTTTCAGGCTCGAGGAAAAAATGCTGCTCAAGTGGTGCCGCGGTTTCTTCTTTCACGTATATCACTGGAACTTCGCGATCAATTTCTTCCTCTACTATCTGACCGGCAAGAAGTTTCGCGACGGTGTCATACTAGCGTTTAAGGATTGCGCGAAGACCGTCAAATCGGCGAGCACATTTATGTGCAACTCTTGCTGCAAGATCACCAGGAGCTTGGCGAGATCTCGCACGTCGAATATTCTGCTGATACGAGTGATCGCGCTTGGCGAACAATCGGGCAACATCACCCTCGGCAACCCGAGCGCTTTTCGTTCCGACAAGTAATCCCTCGTTCATTTGCCGCATCGTCCATTCAATCAACGACAAACTAGACGGAAAAATTTCTTCTTCCTGTACCTTGTCGAAACTTTAAGGAATCGACGAATCTGCCAATTTTCAATTCCTTCGTACTGAGATTAAAAAAAAATCATTCGTCAAGTTTTCAAAGTGCATTTTTTTTCCATTTCGCAATTCGCGTTAAGGCCATGTGTCACACGTCCAGTCGGTAAAAATCCTACTGCCAAGTTTTCTCCTAGATGGATCATATTTCGGGCAAAAGAAGAGAAAGCGGTTGTTCGTCGTTCAACAGAGCGGAACGGGTTTCTTTTCTTTTTTCCCAAAAATTAACCGTTTCAGAAATCATTGGGAATCTGCAAATCGGCTATCTCTCTCGCACTCATGACCGCTCGGTCGGTGTGACACTTGGCCTTAAGAACTGATTGCGACGTCGCAACGTTGATGGATTCGCCTGGACCAGAATGAACAACGATCGTCTGTGTTGAAATTTTGTATATTGACGACGGAAAAATATCACATTCTGTATCAGTACGGGATATGAAAAAGTCGTTGAACGATGTTGATAATTGTGTACGATGTATCTGTAAATATATAAACTCGATACGCCTTTTACAAGTTTTCCAATCTCTTCTTCTCTCTTTCGTCAACGACCTACGTATTTCCCGTAGTTTAATATTATGTATAAAGGTGATATTAGGCTTGGTCCCCGCTAATATTAACGATAATCCAATTCGGCGAGTTAATACTGAGAAAAAAAAGAACTACGAAATATTTCGATTTTTGGAAAGATAATTTCGATTTTTTAAACTAATCACCAAGGCTAGTCTTGAAAAGGGAAAAAAAGTCTCCGCACCCGCACTACATCTAATGGACAATTATAGCAAAATTAACACTCGATCGAAGCAATCTGGGAAGTTATTTACAAGTTTTGCCTATTCGCTTCTTTCGAGCGAGACTGAATGAAACGGAGGCCTATATAAATTAAACTCCTTACATATATATTCAAACTTTACACTTTCCATCGCTGTCGCGTAATATCAAAAAGTAATATCCTCCCCCCCTTCCGGCATTTATCGAACAACATATTATCAACGCCTACAAGTTCGCCTATATATTCGCGGAGCGCGAAAAAATCCTTGAGACAAAATAACGCAGCATTATCTACGAACGCGCTCGCAAGAGCATGTTCGTGAGAAACTGTTTTGAACGCGCACAATCGAGCGACGATAGCCACGATCCGTAAAATAATCTTTCTCTAGCGTGGAGAAAAAAATATTTTCCCTGACGTTCCAATACGAATTCGTGTGATGTATCGTTGGAAAATTTCGAAACGCTCGGCCGAGAGAGCAAAGGAAGAAAATTACTCAAGGCAGCCTGCAATAAATTAACAAGAAACTGAAGGGGAAAAAAGAGAACAGCTAGCTACATTGGATTAATGCAAATTACGGTTGCACGGTAGAGGAACGGCGATCAAATGTCGAGGAGTGAAAGTATCGCCGTTTACCCGCATCGTTCCCTCCTTCGTACTCCACCCCTCCCCCCTCCTTTTCTGACTCGGTAAAATCGAATTGCCCCGAATAGACCTGCGTATTTCTTTTTTCCTTCCTCTTTTACGCTCTACGTATCGAGATTACGAGTTTCCGATTATACTTTTTGGCTTACGATGATTTCGGCAAATCCTTGGGAACTCTGTCAACGTAGTTCGCTGGGAATTGACCCCTCTTGCCTCCGCACTCGCCGTACAGCCAATCCTCCGATATTCTCGATAATACCGTAATTCTTGCGCCTTCCTGAATAAAAAAAAATAGAAGACAGAATTACAATTAGTTGCGAATAGAGTTCGGTAGGCGAGAAAAAAAAGAACAAGACTTGCCTCGAACGGAAGATCCTCCCATGTTTCACCGTTGAACGTGTAAAGAGCGTTGACAACGTTGTTACAAGAGCCCGGCAGGGGCACGACGATATCGACGAAATTAGCGGGAAAAATACCGCTGCGATTGCCGATCCGTCCCTCGAGCCATTCTTCGTTGACGGTTCTGAGCAGCGTGACGACTTGACCTTGCTCGAGTGGAAGATCGCCCGGCTGCGAGGCAGCGAAATCGTAGAGCGCTATACCGTGCGGAAGCTCGTTCTTTTTTTGCTGAAACACGAAGCCCGAGGTGAACGATCACGTCATATGAAAAAGAACAATAAATTTTGACCTTCACTCCGCAGGGGAAGAGAGATGAAGTACCGTTTGATTTTCTATTTCCTCAAAGTATTCGGAAGGTGGTGCCGGTGGTGGCACCGAAGGCATCGGCGGTGACGAATTTTCGAACGGATTATTGGGCCACTCCATCTCAGTTGGCGTATTAAAATCGATAGCCGGCCGGTCGCCGGAAGGCACGTTATCGTTTGAGAACTGGCTACTCGCGGCCGATGGAACATTAAAGTCCGTGACGACGGGCGCGAGGCTTCTCACGAGGCACTTTGGGGCTGGCGGTTTCGGTGGCCTAGCACGAATTATCGTAGGCATCGTTGGCCCCGCGTTCGTCACCGGTGCGTTAAAAGTTGTCCGATTGCTCGACGCTACGTCGCTATTGTAGGCAAAAAAATTCGCCTGTCCGATTCGCTTGGGTGTAATGCCTGAGTTGCTTAATGGCTGAGGCGAGAAAGGATCCTGACTGTTGGTGATCTTCCACGGATCGTTGGAGCCCGCTTTGCCGCTCGACGGATTACCAAAAAAGTCAAAATCGTCCTCGAAGGCACTTTCCGTCTGCGACGTGTTCCCGCTACTGGTAAAAACCGATGGATTGGAGTTGCCATCGCTACCGAAACTGTCCACGCTCACGCCGTCGCTGCTCGATCTCGTAGTGAACGTAGGCGATCCCGGTGGACTCAGATCGATCAACGACACACCCGCGTCTATCGGACTGCTCGACTGTGAACTACCAAAATTCTGGAGACGTACGCTCGACGACGCCAAACTCGAATTTTCCGGCTTACGATGAGTGGTGTTCTTACGTCCGAAAATATTGGTCAGGAGTTCCGTTGGCCTTGCCTATGACATTAAATAACAAAATGCTCGCACAATTATTTCAATAATTTTGGGTGAACATTTATAACAGCCATAATAATACTAATAATAATAAACATAATAATAGGAAAAACAATTTTGTTGTTATTATTTTATTTTATTATTATAATTGATTTTTTCGTTTGTATTTCCTGAGTTCCAACGTATACTCTTGCAGGCTTTTACGCATTGCCCTTCCCAATTGAACTCTTTTGCTATCATTCCCTATTCGCAATTCGCTAAGCTAACCTTACTTCCGTTGCGTCCACAGTCGTCTTAAGCTATACTATACCACATTTGCCAAGGCTATAGTAGGAAAACCGGTACAAGATAAACCACATCCTGTACCGGTATAGACAGCCCCATATTCCTCTGATTCTCTGGTGCACAATATTCTTACTCAAGTATCTACACCAAAGTATCGGAAGGACAATAGTTGACCTTCGGCTTCCTGGTTGATATGCCAGCCGGTGTATGGCTAATCAGTCTAAGCTAAGCTAACAAGGGGACCTTGCCAGGGACGCAATCGATTTCGGTGGCACAGGTTGACACTTGGGACCGAACACTACACACCAGGGTGAACGGTGGTACACCCTCGTAGGCCCTCGTTTTTGCGAAACCGACCAAACAAAATTTGTGTGACCATTTTTGAACCTCGAAAATAACAAGAATTGTCGAAGCGGCGTGATAGCCTAGCGGTTAAGGTCTTCGGCTACTATGCTGCTGGTTTTGGGTTCGAGTCCTGCTATCGTTTTTTTTTTTTTTTTTTCAATCGAAACGCTTGTAAACGTTATTTTTATTTATTTAATTTAATTTAAATCTTCTTAATTCTTGCCCGCATGATTGTAATCACAGTTTCAAAAATTTTGTATATTCATTTTTTTTCTTATATTCTTCATCTAGTGTGTAATTATTGCTCGCTTTTTTTTATTGTTTCTATTAACTTCTATTATTGTTAATATGAGGAAATGAAAAAGTTATCGCTCTGTCGATTAAATGAAAATACAAAACACTATATTCACATTATGTGGGAAAGTGTATGTAAACGAAAAAAGGAATCGTAGAAAACCAAAATTCAAATGAAAGACGTAAATAAAATAATTGTATTAATACAGATGAATATATCAAACTATAGAAGAAAATTAATTTAAACAAAGAAAATATATAAGAACAATAAAAAAAAGAGCAATAATTTCAAACCAGATGAAGAATATAAGAAAAAAAAAATGGATATACATAATTTTGAAACAGTGATTACAATCATGCGGGCAAGAATTCTAAACGCAATATGAAAAAGTTGGATTTAAATTAACGTAAATAAATAAAAATAACGTTTACAAGCGTTTCAAAAAAAAAAAAAAAAACGGTACTAGGACTCGAATCCAAAACCAGCAGTGTACTAGCCGAAGACCTTAACCACTAGGCTATCACACACCGCTTCGAAAATTTTTGTTATTTTCGAGGTTCAAAAATCGTCACACAAATTTTGTTTGGTCGATTTCGCAAAAACGAGGGCTCACCAGGGTGAATAGTGGCAGGGGGTGACAGTTGGGACCGAACCCTACACTACCCTGGAAGACGTCCCAAAATCGATTGCGTATCTAGCAAGGTCCCCTTGTAAGACTGCTAAGCAGTCTAGGCTAAGCAGCATTATTATTCGTGTTATTATAACAACGATAATAATAACAACCATGATAATGCTACTCATCATATCAATATATTTACAGCATTGAAAAACAGCAAACAAAACGGTAAACCAATTTAGATCGATTTTTTCATTACATTTCATTACATAATGAAATGTTTTTTATAATTAGTTTAACAATTTTTATTCCTTGTGTGTGTGCGTGTGTTATTTATATTAGAAATTTTAATAGAAAATTTATACCTGAAATAATAACATTAATAATAATAAATATAATAGCAACAACAGTTCAGTTGTTGTTATTTCATTTCATTATCCAATTATTATATTTATTATTATAATAATATGTTAACTATTAATTATAATTAATAGTTGTAAATATATGAATATGCATTATTATTATATTTTATTGTATACATCTATATTAGATTTAACTAATAAAATCGATTGGAAAATCGCTGCAACATTGTTGGCGTTGCCGCTCACTGGTCTGTCTTGTCAAATTGTATTTCAATAACAGATAGCCCAAAGCCATACAGAGCTTACAAGGCTTATTCCAGGGAAACTCCATCAACGGTGAGCTGTTTCTGTCCAAGTTCATCACCATCATACAATGTACAGAGTTTCAAACATTGCACCTTTTATACAGACATACGTATATAGTTATGGATATTTATGTTTAGAAATTCCCAATGGTTGAATGAGAGACAAAAATAGGGCAACCGTTTAGGGGAGTGGAGAAAGAAAAATTGGTCGGTACACTCACTGGCTTTTTGCTCTTGTCATCCTGTTTCAAAGCGCAATCCTTTCTGAATCTCGGAGGAGGCGGACGCGGCGGGGCTTTCTTCTTCTGAGTCTGTTGAGTCGTGGAGGCAATGGCAAAAGGGTCGCTACGGCGTAAGCAGAGCAAGCATAGGTGAGAAAAGAGGTGCGATATGTATGTGACATGCTAGAATATTCTCGTACAAGGCATTTGACTCACTCGTTGCTCCAGGTCGTGTTGATCCGCGTTCCAAAATTCGGGGGCGGTCGCGGCGCCGATCTCGTTGGGATAGGCATTTCTGTAAAAATTCAGGAAGGGGGCAAGAAAGTGTTAGAACAACGAGTCGCAACGCGAAAAAAAAGAATGTGTTCTAAACTGTTTTGTTATCGAAGGAACGCGCGCTGCCTGACACCGCACGTCATCACACGGGTGGACCGTCACACAAAGATAAAGCATGCGCCTTACGCGCGCATACATCCGGCCCGCTCCGCGAGCCCGTGTAATTGCGTATCAAACAGATAGGAGAGAAAAAAAAAGAGAATCAGAGATTGTGCCAAGTGGTCGTATTTTGAGAGAAGGAAAAAAAAACACGCGCGTTACGCCCACTTTTTTAAATATTGCATTAATAGTCGGAACCGTTATGATAGGACAGAAAAACGTCGAGTGCCACTCGATGTTTTTTTTTCCGTGTTTGCACAACACACACGCACACACACACACACGGAGAATCGTCGAAAGTTCGAGGTATATTTCGCAATTCACGTACTTTGCACCATGATAAAAGGGGGAAAAAAAAATGTATCGTCGCTGTTGCGTTCGCGGGTTACGAGCGACGACGATTGGAAAAGAATAACATCCCGAGGAATCCGGAATCGCCCAAGAAACGTACGTGTATCCTTGATACGCGTCTGTGTGCGCACTCGATGATACGTTTCGGGCTAATGTAGTTCGTAGCCGTGGATCATTCTTACGCGTATGTACCCAAAACCGAGTAGAGAGTTCCGCGAACGAAAACCTCACCTGGTCTTACGTGGGCGGCCATTGCTAGTGGTACGAGCCACGCACGTATGGAGGCGCAAGCTGCACGTTCGGGCGCACTAAGTTTTACGAACAAAATTTCTACGTAATGGCAGATTTTCTCCAATAAATTTGACAGTGAGAATTCTTGCTATATTTTAGTGTCCAAATTTAGCAATGTCGGGAGCGAGCGAAGCACCATCTGGACGATGAATCACAGCTGGTAAGTTACCGACGATCGGTAAGGATGAAATCTACTAGCAAACCATGTGCGACGTTCGTTCCTCTAGTGGCCGCTTTCGGCGAATCGCGTTCGATGTTTCCGGTCGTTGATTTCATAGCCAGACGTGTTGGCGCGAGAGCGACAGTATAACCGTTGGCCTCGCGAAGACGCACAGAAACTTCCAAAACGCCATATTTTATAGTAACCGCTAAACTTTAATTCCCTAACGTAAGACAAAAGACGCCAAGATGTTTTGGGGTAAGTACGATTGCGATTGTTTCCACATAAAAACGTGACTTTTCTCAAATGACGAACGCCGATCGAAGTATTCGACGCGGGGCGCCCGCGCGACTACAAGAATGGCGGTCGCCATGCGGTCGAACCATCGAGAATTTTTTTTTTTTTTACGAACGTCTAGTGTCCGTTATTGGCGTTTTTACTCGAGCTCAATGATGAAACGCGACTTTTTCTACAGGACTGATAATGGAGCCGAACAAACGGTACACACAGACCGTTGGAAAGTCATTTCACGTGTCGATGGCGAGCCTCGACGCCGTAACCGCCGGTAAGTTGCATGACCGCGTGGTCCGCCTACTCCCGACCGGTATAAGACACGAACTGTTGAAAAAAAAAAAAAAAACCAAACCAGTCGATTAATTACTTAATCCCTGGCAGACAACGCCATTGTCCAGGTGATGCTCTGCTACGACGAGCGGACATACCTCTTGTGCAGTCTGAAGAAGGACTTAGCCTGGCAAGTGCCGCTGGACCTTAATTTTCAAGAAGGCACCAAGATAGCATTCACATCCAATGGCCGCGGTCACGTCCACCTGACCGGCTACCTCATACCGGACGAGGAGGAGGACGACCTGGACTTGGACGAGTTGGAGGATGAGGAAGAAGAGGAGGAGGAGGAGGAGGAGGAGGTGGTACCTCAGTTGGTGAGCGGCAAGCATTCAAAGAGGAAACCCAGCGAATCGCCCAAAGACAACAAAAAGGCAAAGCGATTGAAAGCGGTATCCAGTCAGGAGGAATCTTCTGATGACGAGGATGACCTTGAGAATGAAGAGGACGAGGAAAGTCTCGAGATGGATGCTGAGGCTGACGACGATTCGGACGAAGTGGAAGATGACGACGATGACGAGGAGGACGAAGAAGACAGTGAAGACGAGGATGTCAAGACTGAGGTCAAGCCGCAACAGAAGAAAAACAAACAACAACAACAACAACAGAAACAAAACGCCAAGCAAGAGAAGCAAAAAATGGTGAATGGCAAAGACATTAAGCAAGAACATCCCAAACAGCAAACGAAAAAAAAAACACAGGAACCACAGCAGCAACAACAGAACAATGCACAGCAACCTTCGAAAAAGAGAATCGTCGATGGTGGCGTACAGATAGAGGATGTCAAGGTAGGAAACGGTGCACCGGCAAAATCAGGAAAATTCGTTTCTGTCTACTATGTGGGTAAGCTGAAGAATGGCAAGAAATTCGACGAGACGCAACGGGGAGAGGGCTTCAAGTTCCGGCTCGGCAAGGGCGAGGTCATCAAGGGATGGGACGTCGGTATTGCGGGAATGAAGGTCGGCGGCAAGAGAAGAATCACGATACCACCAAACTTTGCGTAAGTATTGACAATTTTTATTCATAATGAAGTAAATATTTTCATTCGGTTTAATTCAAATTTGTAATGTACAGAATTTTTTTTTATTTGTATTTAATTCGTATTAAATTCTGATTTCTAATTTATGAAATCTTTGAATTCGTATTAAATTCCAATTCGTAATGTGTTAAATCTTTCAATTCGTATTAAATTCGAATTCATAATTTGTTAAATCTATTCGTATTAAATTCTGATCCATAATTTATTTGAAAGAATGTATTTATATCTGATTCTCATTTGTAATTCATTAAATCTTTTTATTCGTAATGTACTTAAGCGTTGAATTCTAATTGCTAATTTATGCAATCTTTTAATTCGTATTAAATTTTAATTCGTAATATACTAAATCTTTCAATTTGTGTATCTGCATGCATACACACAATTTTTTTACTTGAATCTCTCTTCGCAGGTACGGAGCGAAGGGTTCCCCACCAAGGATCCCCGGCAACAGTACTCTCGTGTTCGAGGTCGAGCTCAAAAACGTTCACTAGGTCTTAAAACGAGATGGTCCGCGAGATTCAAGGATCGTGACTATGTATAAAAGTGTTTTCATCGATATCTCTCGAGACTTCCGCTAGTTTTACCGTCCCTCTTTATAATCTTAGCCCAAGTTGATGAATATCGCGCGAAAAGACGCATGACCCGCGATTACAAAAAAGCAGAAACATTATCACGTTCCCTATCCTTTTTTTTATTTGCCTTTTTTCTCTGTTTTTACACGTTGTTCTCGTTACTAATCACTGTCGTCGTATTTCATTGCGAACTCTTTGAACTGTACAGCTGAGAGCGTGAGATATCTCAACAGCGATGCGAGGAAGTAGGAGGGGGGAGTATGAAAACAATATAACCATTACGTTCAACTTTTATTGAATAAAACAACGTTTATAAACAAGTTCTTCGCGGCTTGCTTAACTGTGCGACCTTGAAACTTATTAAACTTGTTTCCGCTTCTTCCTTTCATGCGATTTCGGGAGATCCACAGAGCAAAGGGACTAGGACTGATGTTTTTTCACTTTGGAATGATTTTTCGACAAAAAATAAAAAGACAAATTTCAATGAGAATCATTCGACTTTGTCGACTTTCGGATTCTCCTTCCATCCGAGGGTGCAGACGCCGTTTTCGCACTTCTTCACCAATTCCGGTGGCTGGTCAGGCTGCTCGCCGAGGGACTTCGCCTTCGTTTTGTACTGCCAGAGCTTGATAATGATAGGTTGGATCAGGAACCTCCAGATGAGCAACAGTATCGGAACGACGACGCACGGCAAGCACACCATGTTTCCTCCTTTTCGTTTCCGGAACGCGAACAAAGGAGAATTTTGAGTAATTTTCTGCAACCGAACGATTATTGTTTGTTGCGATCGAGGGTATTGAGTTTTATAGGTTATGCGCACGTACGCCTGCTGGAGATCGGCCGAATTATCAGCTCCCTCCCGCCCTGTGGCGTTGGCTGCGGGATGGGAGGGAGCTGCGCGCGCATCCTAAGATTCCCCTCCATCGTTCCGCGCTCCTTTCGAAAGGGCATCTCGACTTCGCGAGTTTCATAAATAAAAAAACGCGTTGTTCGGAATCAAATTTTTGATGATTTATCGTTTTTTTCATCAATTGCAACATGAGCTTCCGAAGATGCCTATAAATTGCCGTACATTGGTCGTCTGTCGACATCAACGAGAAATAATGAACGAGGAAAATCATTGAAACAATTCGCTCGTTTATTTGCCCGCTTAATTATGTTGTCTCCGCTACGTTACACCGTATGTTCTTCGACAGATATACACACACGTGTTTATGGATACATACACGAATATATTTATATAACAAGAAGTGAAATCGTTCATGGTCACAGCCACTATATTGCTTTGCGGGACGCGCAATCTTCGTGGAAAGATGAGTCCCGCACGTCCTATAAGATAGTGATATATGATAATAAGGTACGCTGAGAAATATGTGTGCGATATCCGGTGTGTCGTTATTAGGATACGACAAGCACACTCGTAATTGGCATTAATAATAGTTATAGCAATAGCAAACATAATAATATTATATCTTAAAGATCGTAGTGATTAATATATGGCTCTGGTCGAATTTTAACCTGGCGATCCGTCTCACCAAAAATTCGTTTCCGGTCCTGTTATTGTCACGTCTCGTTTTTTTTGCGATAAAAAGTCTATGTAAAAATGCATTTCTGCGTTGAAATTTTTTTTTTTACCAATTCTGTAATTGTAAAAAAATTGTCCGTTTAGCCCTTCTGTAATAATTGCAGAGAATTTTTGTTTCAGTCCTTTGTTTCTTTTCCTTTAGTCTTTGTTTCAGACCTAGAATTGTTAAGAAATTTTTATTTATTTCAATTCTGGAATTGGAAGAATTTTTGCTTTTTTATAATTCTAGAATTAAAAAGGATATTCGCTTCTTTCAATTCTACAACTGAAGAGAATTTTTTCTTCGTTTTAATTGTAGGATTAAAATAATTTTGTCTTTTTAATTCTAGAATAAAAAGAAATTTGGTTTTTACATTTTAAGATTGAAAGAATGTTGTTTTTTTTACATCTAGAATTGAAAAGAGTTTGCTTTTTGTATTCTAAAATTGGAAAGAATTTTTGCTTTTTTTTAAATCTAAATCTGGAACTGGAAAGAATTTCCTTTTTTTTCAATTCTAGAATTGAAAAGGATTGTGCTTATTTATTCTATTATAGAATTTGAAAGAATTTTTGTTTTTGTTTTTTTCTAGTGATAAAAACGGATTTCCGACGGTGGACTTTGAAGAGAGCCATATGTATATACCTGTATATATCGGTATGATCGCGGAGGGAAAGGGACGAGTTGTCTCGGCGCTCACATACTACCGAATACTTTGCGTCCCCTCGTGACGGACAACGACACGATGACTACGCTTAAAACGAAGAAGACTAGCCCGAGGATTGCCGTGAGCCCGCGGCACCACTGCCGTTTCCGCTTTGCTTTGGCGATCGCGCGACCCAATCTCTCGGCCCTGTTCCCGTCCAGGGTGAAATCGAGATGCGGATCAAACACTTTCGAGCTTCCGTTCCACACGTTGTTCTTAGCGCCCGTTGGGGAATCGCCGATTGCACCGTACGACGAACTCTCGTCGCTGCCGTCGAGCTGCTGAAACATACCGACCATAAGTAAAGGGCAATGATGATATTGACTGAAGCGGAACATTTTGAGAGAATGGTGTTTCGGGGGGGGGGGGGGGGCAAATTGCATGAAAGACTTTGTAATGACGCACCGTAGAGTACACTGGTTCCCCGGATGGACACTTGTCAGTGCAGTTCTCACTGGTGCGTCCTTGGGATCGCCCGATCGGGCTCGTTATCGTTCTCTTGTTCGATGATACCTCGTATCGTCCGGTTCCATCGTTTCTCGTCGCGGCTGTTTTGCACTCGGCCAATTTTGTTCCATTGGCACGTGAAGGGTTTTCGCTGATATTCGGATAAACGGAATTACCGTGAGCAGGAACGAGAAAGACGGTGGGTACGCGACTGGCGGCTGCATTCCCGGTGTTCATAGCGGGTGTTGCGCGGGAGGCTTTGCGAGAGACTGCTGACAGCAGGGTCTTTGCCTCGTAGGGACATTGTGAGGAGGATCTCGTGGAGGATACGGGTACGTGAAGCCACTTGGGTTTTCCGTAGACCCGCAAATTCACGGGATTGACACCGACGAGGGATTCCTTGCCGGCGCCGCTCGACGACGACGAGGATAAGCGACAGGCGTAGTCCTGCTCGCAGACGATGATTGACGACGGGCGTCGATCTTCCTCCTTTGGCTGTTGTTGATGACCGGTCATGCCACGCGCTACCGTTATCGAGATATCCCGCAGGATCTCCTCGGCATTGAGGTCATTGTCGCTCTCCGAGGCGTCGATCACCGAGTTCAGGGTCCTCGAGAGTTCCAGGAGTACTTGCTTCGCCGACGCGCCGTTCTCCAATGGGCACTCGTCCCGATAACTTCGCGATTCATTGCTGCGCCGGCAATAATCGCAACAGCAGGCCTCGTAGGCGGCGTTTGTAGCTGCGTAAGCCTCGCGCGTTACGGGCTTTCTCGACTCCGTGTCGCAGCCGTAACGAAGAATTGACGTATCGCCCGCCGCCGCCGCCGCCGCTGCCGCGGCTACCTGCTCGTCCCGAAAATCCTCGCCCATGTAAGGCCATATGGGCCTGGGTATCGACTCACCCTCGTGGATCACGGCGAGATTGCTCGGCAGTGGACCGATTTGATTCGTCGAATGTCGATGGCTCTGATGAAGCTGCTGCTGCTGCGCCAGGATCGTCGAGTTCTTCGCAATTCCCGGAGGATTCGTGCAGCACCCCGGATAACAAGGGCCATTACCGCCCGACAACGGCGGCGACTGTTGTTGGCTCGAATAGCCCGAACTTGTCGAGATTCGACAGAATCCTCCCTTACGATTGTTCTCCGCGCCAATCGCGACGCCGCCGCCGCCGCCGCCGAGTTTCTTCTTCGGCTGCTCGCTCACCAAGCGAGATACCTCTGTGTCCGTTATTACGTCCAACGCGGGATCTATCCTGCAATCAACGAATTCGTGTGGTAGAATTTCATTATATATTTCGTGTATTTTTTATATTCCCCGTAGTCGCGCGGTCCTATGCCATTTTTTCTTCTTAGGGCGGTTTATTCCAACCCCAGAGTAGGTTTCTTCGTGAATACGTCTTCGCGTGCATAAAAAAAATCTACCTCGAAGTTGGGTCAACCCACCCTTGGCAAGACATTGGAAATCATTTTGTTGTTCCAGTAACTTCTAGAATTCATTAAATTAATTTTTTAGCTGGGTACTAGTACGAGTGTGCAACTAGAAAGAATATTCCCGGGCATCTGCTAGTTACATTTTCTAGGAACTTTCCTATACATTTCTAGTAACTTAACTACGCTTGTAGTAACTCTCTAGTCATTTCCTAGCAACGTTTCCCTGGTAACTTTTCTACCGATTTCAACCGGTTTTTCTGGTACACTTTTTCGAGTGACTTTCCGGTAACGTCACTAGTTTTTTTCTGGTACTTTTATAGCGATTGTCTGCCCATATTCTCGTTACTTTTTGTTGTTTTTGCAGTGTATTTTCCGATAACTTTTATCGTCAGTTTCTGGTAGTATTCTGGTGGCTTTTGGTAATTTTTTCAGTGAAATTTTAAGCGGCTTTTCAGTAGTTTTTCTAGTGGACTTTCGGTAACTTTTCTATTAACCTTTCTGTTATTTTCTAGTAACTTGTCTAGCAATTTTTAGTAACTTTTAATAGTCATGAATTTGCTTGTGAGAAACTGTTTGGATTTGTTTAGGAGAAGTTTCATTCTTATTTCTGGTAATTTCTGGACGTAGTGACATTCTAATCGAAAGAGGGTGAATTTTTCTCGATTCTTCATTTGTTTCGCTCGGCACTAATGCATCCACGAACCATTCGTTGAAGCGCGCCGCGTCCCGATGGGTCCGACTGTGCTGGGGATCCAGGACGTTGGCCGTTATTCCACCGTCGCTGCTCGTTATCACTTTACCACCAGGCTGGTGCATCACCTCGCGAGAGGCCGGCAGGAAAATCGCACGCACACACGTGCCCTCATCGGCTGTTGTGCTCAATACCTGCCCCGCCTTCGTTCGCGTATCGTCTTACGCTATATATAGCGCTATATATATGCGGTGAAACAACGCATGGATCGGATGCTGGTTCGTCAAGGGCAAGGAGCCATCGCGGCATGCTCTCCTTCTTCCCACTTTTATTCGCACTTTCGTTCGTCACTTCGCGTTCGTTAACCGAACGATGAGACCGTGCGTCGCAATATTCATCACCATCGAATGCCTAATCGACATTCTCGTCTTAACTCGCTCACTCCTTAGGCGGTGAAGAGAGATGTGATTGGGTTGCGTCTGTGAAAGAGAGGAGACAACAAAAATGAAGAGCTTCATCAGCCATTTTTAATTTGATAGAAAATTGTTGTTATTTCTGTTGCATTTATTATTACTATTAATTATTATTATCAATTATTATCATTTATTATTATTATGATTAATAATTAATAACCAATTATTATTATTTATTATTACTATTATTATTTATTAATTCATTATTATTATTGCTGCTATCGCTACTACTGATCCTCATCCAATCTTTAAGGCTTTAGGCTACTCTAGAGGCAAAAAGAAGGGCATATTTTGTGATTTTTTTTCAGCGAAACCATAAAATAAATCGGAATTACAACATAGGGGTTTTATTATACACGTAATCGACTACACAACATTATTTTTTCACAGCGATACATGTCAAAATGGCGACTGTGCAGCATTTTTTCGATGACGCCTTTATTTCTCAAAGGTTAACGGCCGGACCAACAGCTCCTATAATTTTTGAGTTATGATGAGACACTAAAGTTTTTTCGATTCTATATAAGAATAGCCATAGAAGTACGTAGGATTTTTTTGATATATTGTTTTTTTGTCAAAATGGCGCATTTCTAAAACAAAAAGTATAAAATGCCATGAGAAAATCGTCAGAAAATTGTCTATAAAAAAGGAACTATGCAATATAATAAAAAAAATCGCACGTAGTGCCTCAGAAAATGTAATTCTAAATATACAATTAAAATTTCAAGTAAATCGGTTGAAATTTGTTTGAGTTATGAGTCCGGCCGACTTGAAAAATGTAGTTTTGAGAAAAACGCGTTTAAGGCGTGAGGGCTAGTCAGTATGTTCAAAAAATCGTTCTTTTTGCATTTTCTCAAAGTACAGCATTTCAAAAGTATTCTCTGAAAATTTCAGAAAAATCGGAGCATTATTCATGAAGATATACAACTTTGAGCACAGCCGCCTCGAGCGGGTAAAACCAGGTAGTTAGCGACAGCTAGTTAGTAGTTAGTAAAATCAAGTAGTTAGGCCAGAGTAGTTCGACGACGGAAGAAAATCGCTTCTACTGCGATTGCTAAGGCGAAGGAAGGGTCACTTTATGGTGCCGGAATAGATGATTCAATGTAAGTCCAAAAATAATCTTATTATTTGCATGTAAATTGTACTTAAAACTTTAAACGCGTTTTTCTCGAAAGCACGTTTTTAAATTCGGTGATCACTGTAACTCCAGAACGGCTTGACCGATCGTTTTCTAATTTGTATCACTTATTCTGTACATAATTGTCGCCTGGATGGACGAAGAATTTTTATCGGCGGTGAATAGTTTTTTTTTTTATAACTGAAAATATGAGTGAAATTTTGGTCGAAAAACAAGTTTTTACTTTGAACATCCGCCATTTTGTAAAAATTCGAAATTTTCATTAATCCTTCGTCCATCCTGGGCCCAATATGATTTACTAATGATTAGAAGTTAATTTTTTTGGTTTCAGATGATCCAGTGATGAGCAGCAGTGATCACCGCGAAACACCTTTTTTTTCTGGACCCCTCGCAGACTGACTGCATCTCGCTTTTATTTATCATTATTTTTCAATTAAAATTTTACTGGACCTACTAGAAATATTGATTATTCGTATAGGAAAACATTTTTCACTAAATAATAAAACCTGTAAAAAAAATCCCGAAAAAAGCGTTTTTTTTCGGCGTTACAAGTAGCCCTCACCCCTTAAAGTTCGTAGAAAGTCACGACATGAATCAAGAGAGGTTGCGATAGAATTCGAAAATCGAGTACTTCGAGATTTTTCACACCCATAATCTTTTGGAATATAATGTTATAGGTACTAAAGTACATTTTTAAGAAAAAAAATCGATTTTTGGAAAATCCTAGAGTGGCCTAAGGCCTTAAGATATTCCCTTCACGAACCCGAATATTTAACGATTCACTGATTTTCGTCTATAATTAATTAAAAGTCAATGAAAGCAGGAAGGGAATAGGGATTGTGATGACGAAGAGGCCGGCGGAGTATATAGGAAAGATCATGGAAATGGAAGAGGAATGCTGGCCCAAAAAATGCTTGAGGGAAGAGGCGAGAGGAATGCAGAACGAGAATACGACCGAATGGGGAAAAGTATAGTCGAAGAAGATATGAACCAGGCGGCAGAGGAACAGCTCAGAGACTAAATAAGGAGGTGTAACAAAAAAGAATGGGTGAGGAAGACTGATCCGGAAATACAGAGGAACTGGGTAACGGAAAGGAACTATACGGGGAGAAATCAGAGAAACATGGGTAAGGATGAGATGCGGGAGCGTGGAGAAGGAAAAAAGAGAAGGGTTTCAGGAATACGGGATGCAGAGTGTGCAGTAGAGCAGATAAAACACTGGCCCACATATGGGAATGTAAGGAGGCAAAGGCACAGATGAAGGACAAAGCAATAAAGAAATATCAACGATGGGCGGAACAACAGGAGGGCGGGATAGCGACGGGGTTGAGCAGGGCTCTAGAAGGGACAGTTTCACAAACTAGCAAGAAAGAATGTAGAGAAGAGAAGGCGAGAAGACTAGCAAGAAGAAAGAGAAAACAAGAATACGAATAAGTAGAACCAGGGGAAAGGAAGAGATGCAAATGGCAAAATGGATGTAGTAAAAAAAAGTATTATGACGTAAAAAGGGAAGATTGGACAGAAGGTGTAAAAAACTGCAGGGTGTACATGTGGAATAAAAATCTATCTATCGTTCAAAGATAAAGTACATCCCAGTATACTGGTAACATTTCAAGCCAAGTTAATGAACTTTTAACGAAAAATGACGACTATGCAGTCTAATATATGCAGCACTTTATGCAAATGACATGCTGGCTACATTTCTATCTAATAATTTATATACTAAATAACTCTAGATGTCTGATATAAACTACGCTAAGCATGTATAAAAGTATGAAAATTCCGTAGCGACAATAAGAACAGGGGGTTACCGAATGTTTAAAGACAATATTAATGTTAAAACTTAGAAAAGTACAGAAGCAGAAGAACTCTCGTAACTGCGACTTTTCATAGAACACGTAAAAATGTCTAAATTTACTAAATGTATGCAAAATTTTTCATTCGAATTCATTGTTGGGCATAATAATCATTATACCCAACGATTAACTCGAATGTAAAATTGTAACTTATTTTTATCAAGCGCTACTGTAATTTACTAATAATTCAAAAGTTCTCTGGCTCATGCGCCCACAAAATACGGTCCTCAGCGAAAGGAATACCTTAAAACGTATCGATTCGGTCATCGCAAACCCAATCGGCGTATTGCTCAATCGTGTCTTTCAATTGTACTAAAATCGCGCTTTTCACGTTTTTGGCATAAAAGATTACGCGTTCGCGTAATCGCAGTAATGTCGAGCGCGCGCGCGCGCCTTTCGAGACACGCCGCGAGTGTTATACCGGGCAATTACGCGGAACGCTCGCTTGGACGGCATACATATGAGCGGCTCGTACCACTCGATCGTACAGGGTAACCCGCTAGCGGCGCGACCGCGTGTGGAATGTCGATATCGACATAACAGCGTAAGATGCTTGAAAGGACGCGCCAAGAAATCGAAGCGCGGATAGATGGCGTGAGCCTCGGCACTCGCAAAATAGCGTTGCCGGTTTCCACACACACCAAAGTATACAAAAGTACTTTTGTGTAACTCGAGCAACGGAGAGAGTGGCGCGAAGCGTATGAAGAAAAAAAAAGACCACGACCGAGAGAGCAAAAATGCAACGAAGCTGGCAAAACTCGTTATTGGCGTCACGAGCCCCGCAAAATGACACTATACACATATATAATTGCCGTGTGTGTGTGTGTTTCTCTGTCGAGTGCGGTGGCGTCGCGTTGTCGGTCTCGAAATTCAACCGCGACCTGCTGATCGAGGGACGCTCAAGAATACCTCCCCACTCGCTCAATCGCGGTTTGTATTATCGACGATTTTTCGCATTCGGCAGGTTGTGTGTACGATCAAGGTCGATTGCGTTTACGACTCGTTGCATTGCGTGATCCTCTCCTGCCGTTGCATCGTATGAGAGTTATATACGCACGGTGTGTATATATATATATATATATATATAGATAGATACGTGTGTACACATTCCGGCCGATGTTATGCATTATGTATGTCAACCGAGTATGGGTAAGTCGCTGATGCATTGTCATACACTACCGCCATCTGTCCACTATCCGCACACACTTTTCGTACTCCTCTATTTTTTTTGCCTCTTCGTTTTTTTTCCTCTCCTTGCGTAACACCCATGGTTTTCCAACGGACCTTGAGTAGGAAGTTTTGCGATTGAGGTTATACGAACGCGACACGGCCGCGAAAGTAACGAAGGATATAAACAATTTGATTTTTTGTCACGCGGCCCCTGCGCGTGTTTCTACGCTCTTGCGAATTCTATCGAACGCGGGAACCGGAAGTGGCGATGCGATCGCGCCGAAGAACAAAGCCTACCGATCGAAATAGAAATAGATGTAACGGCAAACAAAGAAACGAAGGAAGAAAAAAAACTTTTTTTTTTCTTTCTTCCACGACTTTGAGAATTTGTGCGAAACCCCACGCTTCCCATGCGTTCGACGATTTACACACGTGGGATGTACCTTTTATGCGCTACTCGAAATTGCCCAATCTCATCATCGCGCTTTGGAGATTCCTACGCGAGACGTCACACGGCGAACAGGATGAGCGCCAGCGCGCGCGCGAGGTAAAGAGAGAAAGAGAGAGAGAGAGAGAGAGAGAGAGAGAGAGAGAGAGAGAGAGAGAGAGAGAGAGAGAGAGAGAGAGAGAGAGAGAGGAGAGAGAGGAGAGAGAGGAGAGAGAGGAGAGAGAGGAGAGAGAGGAGAGAGAGGAGAGAGAGGAGAGAGAGAGAGAGAGAGAGAGAGAGAGAGAGAGAGAGCGGCTGCCGGGTTTACGCGACAGATTGCAAGAATGACGCGTTTCTCGTCCTAAACGGTACGAGATCGCTCATTATTATAGTCGTTACGAATTCATTCACGGTTCTTGGCTATCGAGACCGATAAACAGCTGGGAGGCTTCTCGTATATGATGAGGCACGATTTTATTCAAGAACGACACCTTCTAATGAATCAACATTATTCATTGCACACAACACGGACGTACAAGCGTACTGTATATGAGAAAAGGATGTTTCGAGGACGTCCGACTTTGAAGACGCCCCTCCGTCCTCAAAGTGACCACTGAGTATATAGGGACCATATACTTTGAGGACGGTACTCAGAGTCACTTTTCTATATATACATACACACACATGCGAACAGGAAGGTAGCCGGAGCCTGGCGCATGCCCGGTCACACAGTCGCAAACCTGTCCCAACTTTTCTGTACATTCGTCGACTGCGCGAGACTTTCACTTCTCCACGCGAACGAGGCGAACTTCGACGGAGGCGGACACTTTGTCGGCCTGACGTGCGCGATATGCCTTTTTTTCATCTTTTTTTTCCCTGAAACTGCTGCCTACTATCACTCGTACGAATGGCGTGAGAAGGGGGCGGGGGGGGGGCGTTTTTTTCAGAATCTCCGTGGACGAAGCTCCTGATAGTGGAATCACGAACGAAAATAAAATACGGCATGCGTTCAGCGCGAGGGAAAAAACGATGCGCGCGATCATCATCGACGGAACAAGAGAATTTTTTTTCCTCTGCGAGGAACTACACGGGAGACGATAAATCGTCAGTTTCTTCTTTTTCTTTCGTCAGGGGCAATTAATAGGTTTTTTTTTTCTCTCTCGGGGATACAACAGCGAGACGACGCTAATGGGAGAGAATGATGTGTGCGAGTAATGTGACGGGGATGATTTCCCAATGAACCTTCGACGAGAACGACGTTGATTACGCTCGTAGGCAAAACTCACGCTTGAGCAACGCGAGGCCTTTGTCTTTGTTTCCATACGCGAACCGTAATAATGCTCTCCGCACGCGGCGTATGCGATCAATCTACTGCTTTTTTTCCCCCGCGCTGCGACTATAACGCGTTACGAGCGCGTAAATTCTCACGAAATAAAAAAAAAAAAGGAAGAAAAAAAAAACGTGGATTTACGGAGAGTGCTTTTCGAAGCAACAAGTTCACCCACACGCGCATATGCTCGTCATACATATAAGTGTGTACAAATTTTCAGTGTACAAATATTGGCTGACTATGACCCCGTTAGTGTGTGCACTGAGGGGGAAAAAAAAAAACGTTTCTCGCGAAGTTGCACAATTCCATTCTCCGTCAAGGATTTAAATATCATGCAGGGATAATTGCGGCCCATCGTAAGAAGTAATTTTTCTTCGTCGCTACTTTTTTCCTTCTTCGTTTCTTTGTCGTGTGCGTGTGTGTTTTTTTTTCTTCTTCTTCATGATTCAACGATCGTTCTTAACCCGGGGTCCTTCACCTCGCGCGATTATGGGCGCTCGTTCGATAGAGCGAAGAAACATACAGCGCGGGATATGTATGCAGCACAGTGATTCATAACTAATCCGCGCCAAGCGCTCTTGCGGCGCGCAGCTGCGAGGTTTATGTGTTGCGCGATAGCTCGCGATAAAGATATGCCTGCGCGTTGTGTGTGCAACCGGATCTGCCTCGCTTGTTTCTGTACGAGCCCGTGCGCGAGACTATTTTCCTGGGAGACCTATATGGGTGCAGCGTAATTCGCGATTCAGAGGAGTATTCGATCTTACGGGTCGTGTATATCGTTTATCGTTATCGAGTCAGGTAGAGACGATGGCGGAACGAGAGCCTCGTAATTGGAGAAATTTCGAGTGGCAATTTTCGAGTACACGGTTATATGGACTATTCGCCACTCGGCGAAACTGGCAGTCTCACGGCGACGCATCGCTGTGCTTTGTCGCGTACTCGTTGTCTCTAATCGCGTTGATTCGCGTTACAACCGTTCTAACCTCGCTACGAGTTTTCTTAAGGGGTTACGTGGGTTTGAAAATTAAAAAAAAATCCATTTTTTATTTATTTGATTATCTAATAGTACAATATGTCTAGAATATTCTCCCAAAGTGTTAAGTCAGTCTGAGTAAAAGTGTAGGAGAGAGAGCCTTTGGGAATTTCCCCTGTTGGGAAAGACCGGCCGGGAGCGACGCAGGTATACGCATTTTTCTCAAAACACTATTTTTGAAGTCGATGGACACGATTTCTCAAAAACTAATGCACCGATCTTATTGAAATTTTGTACACTTCTTCAAAATGGCATTCACTAGTGATTGAACGAAGGTTTTTCTTTTCGATTACAACTAATTTTACAAGGCTATACGTAGTGTAAATTGTACCAAAAATTGAACTATTTTGCATACTGCCAAAAATTCAAATTCCAATTTTTTTTAAAATCCTTCGTTCAATCACGAGCTATACTTATCTACTAACAGAAAAAAATTGGTTTTTCAATTTCAGATAAAGCTATCATGAGTTATCCTGACCACCACGAGGACACTTTTTTTTAGGGGTCTCCGGAAACCAGGTCCCACCGGCTGAATTTCCCAAATTTTTGGATGAATTTTTTTTTAAATATTTTTGAAATGTTGCTCTTTTAGGTGCTTAACATTTTGAATAAAATAATTTATGTATTATATTTTAAAAAAATAGAGAAAATATGCTTTTTTTGGCTTCGAAACCTATGTAACCCTTTAATTTTTCAAAGCTCATGTGCGTTCAAAAGAAACCGTTGGACCCCTCCTTTTTTTACGTTAAGGAGGTACGATTACTCCCTCAGGGTCAACAAAGAGACTAAATTTATGTTACCCCCGCGGATGGTCTGATTTATGTTAAGGTACTAGTACCTATTAGCGGGTTCAAAAAATTGAAATTTTTTTTATTTCATTTTTCGACTCCTTAAAGCATCAAAAATCACTCCTTAAAATTTTATGAAAAAATTCTGAACAGAAAAAAGTTACAGCGATATATAGTACTCTAGGTCGAAGCGCGTCGGGTAGCCCGCGCTGGGTTCCCGCGCGCGGCAGCTGTATACCCCCACTCTCTACAATACTGGGGTCCTTTTGTGTACTAACGTATACAGATCCAGGGATTGCGGATTAATCAATTGAAGGTAATAAAACTTCACATATTCCGAAAAATATAGAAAAGAATACGTAAATAACTTTAAACGCGTTTTTCTCAAAACGACTTTTTTTCGCATGGCGGACAGTTAATCTCTGGATTCACTGGACCGATCATCACCGGGCTTTTTTCACTTATTTATTTAGATGTTCTGCGCAGGAATCCACCACTTTTTTGCAAAAAAGTTATCAACAAAAAATTTGGCAACACAGAAAAGATAAAAAAAAGGTGGTTTTTTTGCACTTGTTTTTCAAGCATAGGCCATTTTTTTATTTTTTTACTTTTTTGCATATCGGTGGTGGTTTCCTGTGTAAAAAACCTTCCTCTTTAACGTGCTTATTCCCGATTTTGTTTCAGACCTCCCAATCCGGAGATTATCTGTCCGCCATGGGACTACTTTTTTTTCGAGGACCGTACTTTGCCGCCCTCTACCAATCACGGACAAAATGATCAGTCAAGGACTCGGGTTTTTCTTTATTCTCCATAAAATGCCTAGTGTTAAAAAAAAACATGGTGATAGCTAATAAAGAAGCTGAGATAATCTTATTTGAAAATTTGCTTTTTTTTGGCCTTCTAATAGGTACTAGTACCTTAACTTGCACTGAGAGAAATGTATGGTAACTTCAACCATATTTTAACCATATTTTATATTACCCTGAGGGGACAACAATATTTTATAGTCATGGTTACTGCCTAAAATATATTACTGCTTATGATATTTTAGCAGTTGTATTAACTATGCTCATATGTTAACCGCAACCAACAATCTTACAAGCATACGTTGATTGTTCAATGCTATATAATATAGTAGGTTTTCATAAAATGGATATTACCTTACACTATCAAAAAAATAGTGATTTTTACCATATTAAATGGTATGTCTACTAAATGTATATAATATTTCATAAATTCAAAAATTCTCAATTGAGAGTACTACCCTGTATGATTGTTTATCATAATTTGTCATTCCCTGAGCTCCTGAAATGATTCCTATCGAAGATAATATTTCGCCTGAACATGGATTCGAACCTACGACCTATCTATACTACGCACGCTGCCACTATGCTACCGAGTACTTATGTTATTTTGATCGTAGATTTGGCATAACAGATAAAAGTAATTCCAGCTCCAATTCCGAATAGCTCTTACCTCCGATATAGGTGGAATTTTGCACAGATCGTCTTTTTGATAATATATGTCACTGCTTAAATGGATTTTTGGCGCAACGCAATAGTTTTCGAAATATCGAATTTCAAAAACTGATAAATTAATGCGCTAATATATATATATCGGTCATAGCGTGCTACCGATGTCTCTACTTTATTGACACGTTCCACAAATGATTTACGTCTTCACTATAAGATTATCATAATTTTGTTCGTATAGTCACTTTTCGTCAGATCTTGTAACAATTTATACTCAACACGTGTTAATGTTAACCATATAAATAGTACAAACTTGCACTGAAAAAAATGTCCATAGTATTTATAAAAAAACACCCATGTGTTTGTGGGCAAAAGTGGGCATAGTTAAATTCCCTATAGTTTATTGACACCGCAATCATAATATGGTTAACACAACTATAAGCGTCTATCTAATCATGCCGTTTTTGTAGTGTGTTTGATTATCTAGTATCCCCGAAATAACTATTAACTACTGTGAAAGGCTTTACAATATCGATATAGTTAATTCAGTTAATATTTTTACAATAGTTAGTAGTTATTTCGGGGATAATAGATAGTCGAGCACGCCACCAAAGTTGCATGTTTAGATTTACTTTTCGCTTATAGTTGTGTTAACCATATTATGATTACGGTGCCAATAAACTATACGGGATTTTACTATCCCCTCTTTTGCCGTGGGCGTCTTTCATAAATACCATGTACTTTGCTTTCAGTGCAGCATTTCAAATACCATGTACTTTGCTTTCAGTGCAAATTTCAGGCCCGAAAGTTGGATTCCACACCATGATCGTACCTCCTTAAATACTCGCGACACTCCATCTGCAGCTCACTTCACAGATTTTTCGATTTTACACCACGGTCTCACATACAGGTCTGGCGACTCTATAGGATCTCAATGGTGGGGATGACTCGAGTATTGAAGGCGTTTTGATGCCGCTAGTATCGAGGGATGTTGCTTTTATAGAGAACACATAACCTGCGTATTCTGTGATCTCAACCACGGTCTGCTCGAATTCCGCTAGCTCATCTGCCATTTCTAAATTGGTGGATATGAATCCATCGTTGAATCGTGTTTTGCGAAGCATGCCTCAACCTTTGCTGTGTTTAATTTAACGCCCGAAGATGCGTTAGCGACTTATAGTTTTGCTTGTCCATGTGAATAACATGGCTCTGATATTTTATGCTAGACAATTGTTAAGGTAGTAGTTTCGTCACAGTCACGTTGAAAAGTTTATTCTCCGCTCAATCGATAAAAGCTTTGAAATATTGCGGAATATCCTTATAATGTAGGTTGTATATCTTATCGGTATGTAGAAACTTATAAAGTACTAATACGTAGATAGTCTGCGTATACGGATATGCATATACTACTGTGGTCTAGCTCTAGTCTGCTCGAGTCGCTTCGTGGCGCTGGCGTCGCGAGACATTACTTCATTTAAATCGCTATATCTCTTAAACTAGAGGGTCAAAATTCATGATTTTTTTTACCCACTTCTTCATATGTTCCTCCGTAATTGGGAATTAAAAAAAAATCTGTAGAAAAGTTTCGAAGTTATTGCGTGAAATTTTCCACTGCTCCCCATAAGAACACGTGTAAAACCGTTTGATCTTTGATTTCCAATATCTCGAATACATAACGGTGAATCCTTTTGAAATTTTGCAGGTAATCACGTAATAGTGTCCTGAATGGGTCCTCAAAATAAATAAAAAATTTACAGAAAAACGCCTTGGCGAAACTACTACCGTAATTACAATAAATTACGTTACGCTCGAGGCAAAATGAACTCCAGGAAAATTTGAAACTGATAAAAAAATTGTCTAAATTGACAAACCAATAAGTATTTGGTTATTTTGCTACACTATACGTTGTGTCTTCGATTATTTTGTACCTGCACATTAGTAAATGATAAATATCTTTCATTCCGTCATTGAATTTTAAGGGACAAATTATTGTTTCTATAGGATTCGTCCACACGAAATTATTTTTGCGTGCAAAATTTAAGGTACTATCTCCATATTTATCGTTAGCAAAAATAGCAGTCGATGGATACGTGTACAGAAATACTTGCGAGCAGTAACCTCGATTCGTGTCTTTACAATTTATTACAATTTGCGTTCTTTTTTTGCAGCTATATACGCATTAAAGAAAGAAAAAAAAGCAAAGCACGGGAATTGAACCGAAGATAACAAAGTTCTAAACTATGCAACAACCTATTCAGCTAGAATGTACAGTGAAACTTCAGTTATACGTTTTCCAAGGGGTACAGCAAGTATAACGTATAAATGAGAATAACGTAAAAGTGAAATAGTGTATCGGAAAGTCTTAAGCATTCGAAAATGGCGCGTGGTGCATAATTCGCGATGTTTTTTAATAGCAGTGCCTCTATTATGCTAATATATAGTTTTCCAATTGAAAATTTGATTGGCAGTAACGAAGTAATGAGTCAACTCAATCGTTTTTTTTATTTTCGTTCAGAATTTTTATTTGATGCGAGTTTGTAACATTAAAGCTTTGACGTTTTAGACTAGAAAATAACAGACATTTTCGTATAAATAAGAGATATGTAATCACAGTTAAGTAAAGGGTGTCTCAAAATGACCTGACATTTTTATTTATTAATAAAACGTATTATTTATTTGAAAAGTACGAATATTTTTATTTTAATATAAGGTAGAACCATGGAGGTTATGTGTGGAACACAATATCCGATAAATGGCCACCTCGTCCCTGTTTGCAAACGTTCACTCTTTTGACGAAATTTTCAATAACATTAGGGCATCATTTTGGACTAATTCCATTAATGGCGCGTCCAATTGCTTGCTTGAGCTCCGGAATGGTCTGTGGATCATTGGCATACACTTTTCCTTTTAGAAAATCCCAAAGAAATAAGTCCAATGGCGTCAAATCGCACGATCTTGGTGGCCAATTCACATCGCCGCGGCGCGAGATAACACGACCATGAAACTTCGTCTGCAATAACTGCATTGTTTCACATTGCATTTTCACAATTTCTATGCGTTGCTCGATCGTGTGATTCTCCAAGACTAAACCCCAATACTTTCTCCTGCCAGTTGTCAAAGATTAGTACTCCATTTTCGCCATAAAAAAAAGGCGCGCAATTTAAAATGTCAGGTCATTTTGAGACATCCTTTACATGCATACATAGTACGATCCCAGAATTCTACACTTCCGAAAAAACTAAGATACGGGTTGTAAATTTTTTAAAATTCTTGTCTGTTTTCTTTATGTGTCACATCCCGAAACGGACGCGGGGGAATAAAATTAATAACATATAAGTGGAAAACGTAGAAATGAAACTTCATTACATTCTTAATAGGCGGAATTTGCCGGGGCCAGAGAAATATGACGTATAAATGATAAAAACGAGGTTTCACTGTATTTTATACATAAAACAACAAAATTGATTTATCCTTATTAGACTCGCTTGGATTTCAATGATAGGGTTGATGGACATTTTACCAATTAATTAATGGCTAGATTTTTCGGATTTATATTCGTCACTTTATGAGTTTACGTATTTTCATTTGCATAGGAATATCCTTACTTTTCAAATAACTTGTGGAAAAATTGGATTAGATTAGGTTAGGCTGTAACGCGAATGCATGGCGCTATTGTTGTCTCTGTCGCACAGAACATCCGTCGATGACAGCGACTCTAGTGTCAAGCTTCGTCAAGAGAACCACCAAAATCATTAGAGTTGCAAGACCTGTATATAAGACCGTGTTTTACACGAATGCCCTCGTTACTCGGCCCTGAATACACGTCCCCTTTTCATCCTCGCTAAAGAACGTCACATTGCAATTCATAGTTGACTCGCGATCGCGTTTGCATTACTCACGCTTTGCTTTTCTAATTCGCAGCAAAAAGTCCCCCCCCCCCCCCCCCATCCCAATGTCAACGTTGCTATACACCGAATAGAAATTTGACCAGTATCCTTTCCCAACCTTGATGATTCAAGGTTGAAAGCGTCAGCTGTCAAATTAAAGAAGAATAAACAATTTACGCACGTATACATGCAGCATGCGAGACCGAAGCGCCACTCGGCCGGAATTCTAATTTTCTGAAATTTCATGCTCGAGGTAATAACGCATATACTCTAAGTCTCTTTAGGTCCGATAGTTGCGGGGCGCCACAAGAGCATAAACGACATCCCGTTAATCACTCGAATCACTCGAATTACCCTCGTGTTCGTTAGCACTCGAATATATATATATATTGTACATACATACATAATCGATAAATCCTCGTATAATTGTAGGTGTCAGCACCGGCAATCTTTCCCGGCGTGTAAAACGTATAGCGAAGTGACGAGGATGGGGAGAGGGAAGGAGAGAAAAAATAAAGCTTGCTCTCTCTCTCTTTCTCTCTACGATGTCCCTCCCAAAATTGCACGCTTTCGCATTCGGACGCCCGTTTGGGCGATCAAGGTCGCGTGGCAGCGTTCTCTCCTGGTGTCGCCCCTTGGCCTAGAGTCGTTCTCTCAGTAACGGCATACAGAGGGTGTCCGAAAAGTCGACGGCGACTAAAGCTTGAAATAGATAAAGCGTCAAATTTCGATAAGAAAAGTCCTTAGCTATTTTTCTCTCCGACGCACCGTTTCTTGGATATTCATTCATAAGCGACAGCCAATCAGGTGCGTTGGTGCGGCAGAACACGCAGGGCGAGTAGTCGTGAGGGCGCGCGGATAGGCTCTTGCGTAGCGGGCGCACGAGCATCGCATCCGATTGGCTGTGTTTGTTCGATTGATATCCAAGGAACGGTGCTTATGAGAGAAAAATGGAGAAGGACTTTTCTCTTTGAAATCTCGCGATCTATCAATTGGACAAAGAACTTACGCGACTTTTGAGACACCCTGTACATTGTTCGTGCGACTCCGTGGTCATTGATGAAAGTCGCAACTTTCACTCTCGCACAGATCAAGTAATAGATTCGTTCCGTATATTTGTTTACGGTGTTACATAGCGCCTAACTTCCGGCGTTAGGAAGTCGGCCCGCGAGCAGATGTCGCCACTCTGGCCAAAGAGCTTCACCTTGGTCCGTCCGCGACTCGAGATCGGCCGTTCCACTTCGCGATACACGGCTATTCTCTCACGGTAACGTGTCGTTGATGCAACCAAGTGCGGACGTGCTCCAGAACGATTAAGTACCCGCGCTGATCTTATCGGACCGTTACTCGCGTGTTAAGAGAGAGAGAGAGAGAGAGAGAGAGGGAGACGGAGCGTAGTCGTCGTTAAAGAGCGCGACTCGCAGCGTTTCACCGATTAATGCTCTAAAGGACACTGTTTTCTTTTATAAACGCACGTACGTGCAATAAAAGTTTTATATCCAAGTTTCCTTGAAGTCGAGGGGGATACCAAGCACTGCGGGAGTCCGAGATTCGAATTCCAGCCTGACCGTGAAATTTTAGTAAATTAGGATTCCGACCGGGTGGCGCTTCAGTCTCGTATGCTGCGTGTATACGTGCACGAATTGCTTTTTTCTTTAATTTGACAGCTGACATTCCCGACCTTGAATCATTAAGGTTGGGAAAGGATACTGGGGAAATGTTTAGCCGTTGTATGGTAGGGACTGAGATTTGGGCGGGGGGGGGGGGGGGGGCGAGGGGGCCAGACTTTTCGTTGCGAATGAGAAAAGCAAAGCGTGAGCGATGAAAACACGATGGCGAGTCAACTATGGATTCCGTGACGTTCTTTAGCGATGAAGAAAAGGGAACGAATATCAAGAGCCGAGTAACGAGAGCATTCTTGTAAAACTAAAATGGTGTGAAGTGAGCCGTGGAAGAAGCGCCGCAAGTATTTAACGTGAATAAAACAAAGGCTCCAAGGGTTATTTTTTGTACGCACATGAGCTTTAAAAAGTTGAGAAAAGTCGTGGCAATTAGAACCATCGTAATATCGTTCTTAGCGATAAAGCACAACGATGCGTCTCCGTGACGACGAGACCGTCAATTTCGCCGAGTGGTGATTAGTTCATAGGTGTATCAACGCGAGCAGTGCAGTCGCAAAGCGAGGCGAGCGTCGGAGCTTGCTACTCAAAATTTCTCCAATTTCGCGGGCCTTTCTTTCATCGTCTATGCTCAGGATTTCGAGCTCTCGTCTTCCCAGCGTGATCAATCTTCGTTGTTTCCACCTGAGAGATTTTTCGCAGCGATACCGAGCCCCGTAACGCCCGGGAGAGCACGCCGAAAGTGGCAGAAGCTTCGATCTTCAGCCTATCTCTCTCTCTTGCTCTTTTCTCTTCGCGAAAAGTATTTGATTTACAAACTTTCACTCGAAACGCGCATCTCGTATGCGATGTTGTTGTCGTCTTCGTCGTTGTCGTCGTTGTCGTCGTCGTCGTCGTCGCCGTCGTCGCCGTCGTCGCGCTCGGCGCCTTCGAGTCAGGGCCGTTTGACCGCGACTTCGTGCGCATGCGCGCAACCGTATCGTGAAAAATAAATATGCGCGGTACAAACGCAGCAGCGGGGCCAGGCGTCTCGTGTGCAGCGTGTCGCGCATAAACTTAAGATAAATAAATATTAGCCGGGTGATTCGCGGTGGCGATCCATAATGAGAAAAGGAACGTTGCTATTATCGATGCTCAAGCGGGGAAAATTAATAGCGTACCGGTACAGGCTCGCGGCGGTAAACGTTCCTCCGAACGAGAAGAGGAGGGAAGAGGCACGATGAAGCCGTGCGCGGGAGGGGTTGGGAATGCATAATAACAATGATACGAAAAAATTGAGGCAAACGGGACGGAACGTTCGCCAAACGGGGTCTCTGCCTCTCGCGGGTCGAGGTCGTTTATGGTCACATGTGTGTGTGTTGCTCTCCTCAGTGCAGAACCTGAAAAAAAAACGCATGTACTCGCCCGCGTCACGCTGCGTGTTTTTCGATTTCGTACTACGCGCATCCCTGCCCCCCCACTCTCGTCCAGCTCGCCCCTAACCCCACTCTCGTCCTACTCGCCGTTGCTCTCGCTCTTACCGCCGCTCAATTTTTGCGCGCTCGTTTATTTTTCATTCCTCGGGGACGTCCTACGTTGGAATTTCAATACTTCGGGCTACGAAAGCGTGGCTGCCGATTTGTTTTTTCCTCCTCCCCCCCCCCCCCCTCCTTCTCTTCCTCTCCCACTACGTACTGCGGTAGTACCGCTTTATTAACACGGCCCGCATGATTGCGAGATGCTTCACGCTCGCGCGTACTCAATTATACATGCGTATTCAGCCATGCGTAAATTGCGTCCATACGTATGTGGATTTTGTATAGACGGTACACAGGTGCGACCGATACGAGGGAAAAAAAACATGTAAACCGAGTCCAGAGGGTTGTGTAAGACAGGTATTTTTTAATCGTTCGTTATGTAGGACGTATGAAACATTAGAGTATCGCGTTTCCGCTAGGGACCGTGCGGCTCTCAGACGCGACGAGGAGACAGTGCGGGGGCGTTCGCGCCTGCGCGTGGTGAGCGACGGGTGGGAAAAGATGTCGTTATTTTCGGATAGCTGGACTGATCGTCTACAGCACGGTATTACGTACAGTTCCGCAACTCTAATGGTTCGGATGGTTCTCATGACGAAGCTTGACGCTAGAATTGCTGTAATCGTTTTGTGCGACAGTGACAACAATAGTCACGCATTCGCTTTATGGCCCAACCTAAAAATCTCATTACTCCACAAGTTATTTGAAAAATAACGATATTCCTATGCTAATGGAAATACATAAACTCATAAAGTGGTAATTATATTTAATAATTGATATTATATGTAATAATTGATACATCCGAAAAATCTATCCATTAATTAATTGGCGAGCTCTCCAACTAATCTTACCTTTGAAATCCAAGCGAGTTTAATAAGGATCAATTTTGTGCTCTTATGTATAACATACAGTCTTTAAGGTAGTAATCCCGCCAAGGAGTTTTTCTATAGATTAAAAAAAATTTATTTTGAGATCCTATTCAGGACACTGCTAAGTGATTACCTGCAAAATGTCGAAAGGATTCACCATTGTGTATTCGAGATATTGATAATCAAAGATTGCACGGTTTTACCCGTGTTCTTATGGGGAGCAGTGGAAAATTTCACACTTCATGCAATAACTTCGAAATTTTTCTACGGATTTTTTTTTTTTAATTCTCAATTACAGAGAAACATAAGACGAAGTGGGTAAAAAAAATCATGAATTTTGACCGTCTCGTTTCAGAGATATAGCGATTTAAATTAAGGCGGGCAACCACTTTAGGACACCGAAAATTAGATGATTTTTTGGATTTTTTTTTAATTCCGAAAAAAAACGGAAATTTCCGCAACTCTGACAATAATTTATTCATATTTTCATACATCTCTGGTAATTTTTTTCAAGTTATTTCATGCATTAATTAAGGTGTAATCCGCTGTGCCCCTTGGCGTGTCCTCATCGTCGTTGTCGCTTTTCGGGAATTGTATAGCTCGCAATTCGCATCTGAAATAGTCCAACAAATTTTTATACATTCTTGAGATATTTTTTAAGAACATGAACCTAAATCTTGAGAAAGAAATCGAGGATTGAATGTTGGAACGTGTTTGAAAAAAAATGATCGATTTTTAGCATTTTTTTCCCGGCATTTTGCAATAATAAATAATTTTTAAACAATCTAATCTTTCCAACTTTAGATTCATGTTTTAATAAATTATATTATGTAAACGTGTTGTAAATTTGAAGATCATCCATCAATTAGTTTTTGAGTTATGATTCCCGCAAATTGAAAAAATGTCGTTTTGAGAAAAACACGTTTAACGTTTCACAAACGAAAAACTCAAAGTCAAATGTGTTTAATCAAATGATAAAGTGTCTTACCGATTAATCAGCGATTCCAGCACCATACAGCAGTCCTTCCTCCTCCTCATGCAACTCATTTGACGCTTGCATTTCCTCTTTACGAGCTTTTCGAGCTTCTTTTGTCTCTAATAAACTTTTTCTATTTTGCCGCGCCACGAGCATCTGATCCATTTGCTCGGCATATCCGTAGCTCTGCTCTTACTCTGTTCCGTAGCTCTTTTTTCATGCGAAAATGTCGAGATTTGAGCCGATTAAGCGTCATTTGCGGGAACTTTTGATTTACTTCTTTAATTTGAAGAAATCTGCAGCTGAGGCGCATCGATTGCTCGTAGAAGCATATGGCGAGGCTGCTTGAAGTGAGAGAAGTTGTCGTGAGTGGTTTCAAAAGTTTAAGAACGATGAGTTTGACGTCGAAGACAAAGAACGTAGCGGAAGGCCGAAAGTGTACGAAGACGCGGAATTGGAAGCATTATTGGAGGGAGATTCGTACCAAACGCAAGAAGAACTTGCACTTACATTAGGAGTGACTCAACAAGCAATTTCACATCGTTTAAAATCGTTGGAAATGATTCAAAAGCAAGGGAATTGGGTTCCATATGAACTGAAGCCGAGAAACGTTGAACGCCGATTTTGCACATGTGAAATGCTGCTTGCCAGGCATAAGCGAAAGAGTTTTTTGCATCGTATAGTCACTGGTGATGAAAAATGGATCCTCTATGATAACCCAAAGAAGAGAAAATCATGGGGACCACTTGGCCATGCTTCAACATCGACAGCGAAGCCGAATATTCATGAAAAAAAACTCAAGTTGTGTATTTGGTGGGATCAGCTTGGTGTCGTGTATTATGAGTTGGTAAAACCGAACGAAAGCATTACTGGGGATCTCTACCGAACACAATTGATGAGATTGGGCCGAGCACTCAAGAAAAAACGCGTCCACTACTACTCCAGACACGATAAAATTATTCTCCTGCATGATCCTCGTCCACATGTTGCGGCGTCGGTCAAAACCTACTTAGAAACACTCAATTGGAAGTTTTACCCGACCCGCCATATTCACCAGACATTGCGCCCTCTGACTATCATTTATTTCGATCGATGACACACGGCCTGTCTGAGCAGCACTTCACATCATATGAAGATACCAAAAATTGGGTCGATTTGTTGGATAGCCTCAAAAGATGAAGCGTTCTTCCGAGGCGGTATCCATATGCTGCCAGAAAGATGGCAAAAAGTAGTGGCTAGCGATGGACAATACTATGAATAAAACATAAAGTACCGTTCTTTCGTAATAAATGCCCAATTTTTTATTAAAAAAACGGCGGAGATTTATTTGTACTACACACACACACACATATATATATATATATATATATATATATATATATATATATATATATATATATATATTGCTAGATCAAAATAAGAAGGTATACAACCTACATTATAACGATATTTCGCAATATTCCGAAGGTTTCGTCGATTGAGCGGAGAATAAACTTTTCAACGTGACTGTGGTGAAATTACTACCTTAATGCATACATATCTGTAGAAAAAGAACGCAAATTTTAATAAATTGTAAATACCAAGAATAATTGAGGTTATGGCTCGCAAGTATTTCTATGTACACGTATCCATTGACTACTATTTTTGCTAACCAATAAATACGGAGATAGCACTTTAGCATTTGCACGTAAGAATAATTTTGAGTGGACAAATCGTATAAAAATAAATATTTATCCCTTAAAATTCAACATGGTGACTCAATAAAACATATTTATTAATTGCTGTTGTGCAGGTACAAAATAATCGAAGACAAAACTTACAATGTAGCAAAAAAAAAAAATCAAAAATTATATTGGTGTGTCAAGTTACAACATTTTTTGTTATATTTCATATTTTCCTGGAGTGCATTTTCCCGCATGCGCAACGTAATATAATAAAGAATTGTCAAGGCTAAAAAGTCCGAGCCATGTTCTTCGCATGGGAAAGTAAAACTATAAGACGCTAATACGTTTTGGAGCGTTAAATTAAACACATCAACGTGGCTCATAAGATGAAAGAATTTTAGAATAGCATGGATCAACTCGCTACGAGAATTTCATATGCACCAATGGCGGATGAGCTAACAGAATTCGAGCAGGCCGTGCTTGGAATCACAGAACCCGCAGGTTACGTGTTCACTATTGAAACAGCACCCATCGATAATAACGACACCAAACGCCTTCAATACCCCCACCATTGAAATTCTATCGACACGTAAGACCTACAGTAGAGTGTCGTTTATCCGAATCAGTTGGGACCGAGCGCCTTTCGGATAATCGAAAACAGCAATATTCCGTGGGCGAAAAAAACGTTGATTCTTTCAATATGATGAAATATATATATTTCAAAATACAATGAACATTAATGTGTTAATACAAGTAAATTTTTGGTGAATTGCAAATAACCGTTGTATCATTTAATGATATAGAACGAAGTTAAATATGTATTGAAAAATAATTAACATTCTTATACCTTCGAGTTCTTATCTATTTATTTTTGAAAAAAAAAACGACGATTTTCTATCTGCTTCACAATGGAAGCTCGTTTCTTTGCTGCCAAATCTCGCAATCGTTTTGAAAGAAGAAGTTGCATTGAACAAAATTCAGGCTGCGTTTCGTACTATTCCATTGCCGTAATATTGGGTGAAGTAAAACGTTCTGAGCGTTTTCCGCTAGATATCTTTAGTGAGCCATATCTCACGATGTATACATCGCATCGGGTCATACTATACGGCGACATTACGCTTCAAAAAAAGTTCTTTGACAGTTTTGTGTTTGGTGAAGCCAGTTGTACAGCGTTCCAAAATGTAGGTAAAAAAAGAGAAAATTCGATACATTCTTCAGTACCACTACGACCAAGGTGAAAAGAGGGAGCAGGCGGCCAAAAAAAATTGTGCTGTTTATGGACCCAATACAGTATCGAATGCAACAGCAAAGCGGTGGTTCCAACGATTCCGTTCTGGTAATATGGACGTCGAAGATGAGGCACGCTCTGGTAGGCCAATCGTCGAAAATGTCGATAAAATCATGGAAATCGTCAAGTCGGACCGGCATGTGAGCACTTATTCCATTGCCCAGGAACTGAAGATTAGCCAGAAAACCGTTTGGAACCATTTGCATAAGGCTGGTCTCAAGAAGAAGCTCGATGTATGGGTGCGACACGAATTGACGCAAAAGAACCTTTTGGACCGAATTGATGTCTGCGATTCTTTGCTGAAACGTAACGAAATCGACCCATTTTTGAAGCGGATAGTGACTGGCGATAAAAAATGGGTCACATACGAGAACAACAGCCGACGAAGATCGTGGTCCAATCGCGGTGAGCCGGCCCAAACGATCGCCAAGCCCGGATTAACGGCCAAGAAGGTTTTGCTGTGTGTTTGGTGGGATTGGAAGGGAATCATCCACTATGAGCTGCTCCCATCGGGCCACACACTCAATTCGAACCTCTACTGTCAACAACTGACCAGATTGAAGCAGGGGATCGACCAGAAGTGGCCAGAATTGGCCAATAGGAAGGGTGTTGTGTTCCATCAAGACAACGCCAGGCCGCACGCATCTTTAACGACGTGCCAGAAGCTCCGAGAGATTGGATGAGAGGTTCTATCGCACCCGTCGTATAGTCCAGACCTGGCACCAAGCGATTATCACCTTTTCAAGCATTTGCAAAATTTTCTTGATGGTACAAAACGGGCCTCAAGAGAGGTTTGTGAAAATGAGCTGGTCAAGTTTTTTACCAATAGGGACGAGAACTTCTTCAATCGTGGAATTATGAAATTGCCTTCAAAATGGACAAAAGTTAGCGAACAAAACGGCGCATATTTGAACTAAATTGGATAATCCTAACTATTTTAATTTCATCGTCGAAATAAAGCGAAAAAACGCTCAGAACTTTTTACTTCATCTAATATATAGGGCATAATCGTTCGAATAACTGAGAATTCGGATAAACAAAAGTATTGTTTAGATAATTGATACTTTGGATAACCCAAATCGCCATTCGGATAATTGACGTTCGAATAATCGCCGCTCTACTATATACGTAAGACAGTGGTTTACAGTACTGGTGATTGCGTATAAAACCGCACGCTGGCAACAGATGGCGTTAGGTACGCTATTTTCTCGGAGTAGGAGTTGGCAATATGATATTTTAGGTTCATAGAGTTCCTCTAAAACGCCACAGACGACATCAGTGAGACGCGTTATTCTGTATGGACAACAAAGAGCGCGGAAAACCAGCCAAAAGCGGGCTGTATTGAAAGCTACTGAAACCGGAAACCATCACTTGCGATCGTTACCGACCGCAACTGATGGTCAATACTTCGAATGAACCAGTCCATCGATTTTCTACCGCAACCGCTATCTTTTCTTCCGCTCAAAAATGGCCAATCGCGTATGAGCTCAGCTATTCTCGTTGATGATAGGCTTTTTTCTGCTTCCGTGTCTCTGTCCGTCATTATCCACCCAGACAACATCGCGCAAAAAGAGAAAAAGACCTCGCTGAATCTAACGGGTTACTGTTGCCGCAGCCTCGGAATTTTTAGCACGGTTCATTGGCCCGCGTCACGGCGAATAGCGAATGCCATCAAGTGTTTCGAGCCAATAGGGCACGCGCAAAAGTTCGTCGAACCGCCGGGCTAACTCGGAAATTCCACAGTGTATCGCGATGGTATTGTCACAAGGATGAATAAGTTGGAGGTTCGCCGCGTTTCGGGACAATCCCCCGTGAACATTTCCGGCGCAGCTTCCTATGAGTTCTTTACAATTGCAGAGTGGACCGTCAGGGGGCGCTGGATGGGGAGAAAAACTTTTGCGCTCGTTATCGTTAATGTTCTTTCTCAATGCGAAAAAAACTTTATTTATACTTTCTTTGAGTTTTTTCCGGTTTTTTTTCGGATTTTTTTGGAATTTGAGCTTCTTTAAAAATTTCTCTCATACTTCCTTTTAATTTCTTGATGGACATTATTTCAAATATTGGGACGTTGAATAAGTTCCGGTTATTTTCCAACAGATAGCTTTACCCGAACTGCGTGCGTGTCGTTTAAGCCACTCTAGGATTTTCCGAAAATCAATTTTTTTTGTTTATTAAAAATGTACCTTAGTACCTATAAAATTATATTCCAAAAGATTATGAGTGCGAAAAATCTCTAAGTACTCGATTTTCGAATTCTAGCGCAACCCCTCTTGAATCATGTCGTGACTTTCTACTAACTTTAAACGCGTTTATCTCAAAACTACATTTTTCAAGTCGGCCGGACTCATAACTCAAACAAATTTCAACCGATTCACTTGAAATTTTAACTGTATATTTAGAATTACATTTTCTGAGGCACTACGTAGGATTTTTTTAAATTATATTGCATAGTTCCTTTTTTATAAACAATTTTCTGACGATTTTCTCATGGTATTTTATACTTTTTGTTTTAGAAATGCGCCACTTTGACAAAAAACAATATATCAAAAAAATCCTACGTTCTTCTATAGCTATTCTTATATATAATCGAAAAAACTTTAGTGTCTCATCATAACTCAAAAATTATAGAAGCTGTTGGTCCGGCCGTCGACCTTCCAAAAATAAAGGCGTCATCGGAAAAATGCTACACAGTCGCCATTTTGACATGTATCGCTGTGAAAAAATAATTTTGTATAGTCGATTACGTGTATAATAAAATCCCTATTTTGTAATTCCGATTTATTTTATGATTTTGCTGAAAAAAAAATCACAAAATATGCCCTTTTTCGGCCTCTAGAGTGGCCTAAGGCCTTAAGATGGTAACGCATCTATAAAGGAGTACTATAAGCAAGCTTGAAATTCAGTGTATGTCATTTCGCCGAAATGTAAACAACTTTTTTTCATAGTGTTAAACATGTTAAATTTCGTGCCGCAAAAAGACTATTTGCGGGGAATTTTACTGCACTACTTTTTTTTTTAATCTGCAGCTAAAGCACACAGAATTCTTGTTGATACTTACAGCGACCATGCTTTGTCGGAAACAACATGCAGACATTGGTTTAGACGCTTCGAAAATAACGCTTTTAATGTTGAAGATGAAGAACACTCTTGCGCACCGAAAAAGTTCGCAGACGAAGAATTGGAGGCATTACTTCATGAAGACTCATGTCAGACGCTAGCTGAACTTGCAGAATCATTACGAGTTGATGACACAACAGTTGCGAAACGTTTGAAAGCATTAGAAATGATTCAAAAGCAAGGACATTGGGTGCCGTACGAGTTGAAGCCGAGAGACATTGTACGGCGTTTTTTCACGTGTGAACAGCTGCTTCAACAGCAGAAAAGGAAAGGTTTTTTGCATCGTATACTGACTGGTGATGAAAAATGGATAAACTACGATAACCCTGAGCGTAGAAAATCGTGGGCTAAGCCCGGCCATGCATCAATATCGTCGGCAAAGCCGAATATCCACGGTTCCAAGCTTCTGTTCTGCATTTGGTCGGATCAGCTGGGTGTAGTTTATCATTATTTGCTCAAACCGAACGAAACCATCACGGGAGATCGCTAACGACTACAATTGATACGTTTGAGCCGAGCATTGAAGGAAAAACGGCCGCTATACGAGCAGAGACACGACAAAGTGATTTTGCAGCATAACAACGCTCGGGTATATATTGCAATACCGGTGACGTATGTTGCAAACTTGGTAACGCTTAAGGCGGGCAACCACTTTCGATGCTTCAAAAAATCAATTGTTTTTTTCAATTTCTTAAATCGTTAGCAAAATATCTTAAGAATACACCCCGTAAATTTCAAAACTATATTCGGATTCCTTCTAACGGTATGTATATAAATGATAAAGACTCTCCGCTCGACTTCCAAGCGCGCTCAGGTATCCACGAGCGTTCAGTTAAGTAGTTTGTTTGGGTTATGAAAACCGAAACAAATCCAAACTCGACCGTTTGGCGATTAGCTCCAAAACATCTCCATTCTGAGTACAAAATAATTGACGAAGCGGTATTTCTTGCTGCTATTTTATTCAATGAAGGAAATTGAGCCCTACTCATGGTTATGAATGAACTACAAATATCAGTTGGCAGGCAGAGCTACGGATATGCCGAGCAAATGGATCAGATGCGCGTGGTTCGGCAAAATAGAAAATGTTTATTAGAGACAAAAGAAGCTCGAAGAGCTCGTAAAGAGGAAATGCAAGCTTCAAATGAGTTGCATGAGCAAGAGGAAGAACTGCTGTATGGTTCTAGCCATACAGCAGTTCTTCCTCTTCCTTGGTATGGAACTAGCTGGAATCGCTGATTAATCGGTAAGACACTTTGTCATTTGATTAAACACATTTGACTTTGAGTTTTTCGTTTGTGAAACTTTAAACGTGTTTTTCTCTAAACATTTTTTCAATTTGCGGGAATCATAATTCAAAAACTAATTGATGGACCATCTTCAAATGTGGAACACGTTTACATAATATAATTTATGAAAACATGAATCTAAAGTTGGAAAGATTAGATTGTTTAAAACATATTTATTATTGCAAAATGCCGGGAAAAAAATGCTTAAAAGCGATCATTTTTTTCAAACACGTTCCAAAATTTGATTCTCGATTTGTTTTTCAAAATTTAGGTTCATGGTCTTAAAAAACATCTCAAGAATGTACAAAAATTTGTTGGACTATTTCAGATGCGAATTGCGAGCTGTACAATTCTCGCAAATCGACAACGACGATGAGGACACGCCAAGGGACACAGCGGATTACACCTTAATTAATGCATGAAATAACTTGAAAAAATTACCAGAGATGTATGAAAATATGAATAAATTATTGTCAAAGTTGCGGAAATTTCCGGTTCTTTTTTCACAATAAAAAAAAATCCAACAAATCGTCTAATTTTCGGTCTTCTAAAGTGGTTGCCCGCCTTAAGTGGGAAGTCCTACCCTACCCGCCGTATTCACCAAACATTGCCCCTTTCGATTATCACTTGTTCCGATCGATGGCCTGCCTGCCCAGCAGCACTTCCATTCTTATGAAAATGCCAAAAAAATGGGTCGACTCTTGGATAGCCTCAAAAGACGTGTCGTTTTTCCGATGTGGAATTAAAATGCTGCCGGGAAGATGAGAAAAAGTAGTGGCTAGCAATGAAAAATACTTTCAGTCACATGTTATCACAAATAAAAAAAATAACATCAATTTTCACGAAAAAACAGCGAGAACTCATTCAACATTTCAATACGTTCTTTGAGTTTGTTTGTGTTTTTTGGACATTCTTATAGGTAATTTGAGCTTGTTTTTTTCGAATTTTTCAATACTTTTTTTTAGTTTATTTTTGTTGTTTTTTGAGTTTGTTTGACTTTTCTGGAACTTTTTTCATACTTTCTTTTGTCTTTGTTTAGATTTTTGGATTTTTCGGAATACTCTCCCGGAGTTTGGGTTTCATAGAATTTGTTTTTATACTTTCTTGGAGTTGGTTCCGGTTTTGTGGAATTTTCAAATTACTTTGAGTTTTGGCGATAAGCTGGTGAGATGGTGTCGATATCGATGGGTCCGGGGGCTCGTTCCGCCGGGCTCTTAGCATTAGTCACACACTTCCGTCATCGGGCTGACGGAGAAAGTATTCGGTTATATAGCGGTGTGGAAGACGATGAGACCCACGAGAGCGGCAACTTCCAGCTCGGGATTTGCCGCTTCCCCGGCGGCAAAAAAAAAATATATATACCGAACCCGCAGTTTACTTATTCAAAGAGAGATCTCCTTTTCTCTAATCGTGCGACTCTCAAGCGCTCTGTCGCGCGCCGAGTTACGTCAAGGCGTGTACTCGCGAGCCCGTTGACAAGTATTATGTGTTATTGCATATCCACACGCGAGAAAGACTGGCGCGCATCGATGCGCGAGTAATTATCTTCTCGCGGCTTTCCTCCGAACCACGAGACAATATCTGTACACGCGGGCTTGCTCTCCTTTTTTTTCCCCTCCGTTCCAACAAAATTCGACTTTCCGGTCGAAGCGGCTCTTTTTTTTTGTCACGGAACTCCCGACCAACCGAGAGTGAAAAATAGATATATATCTATATATCCGTCCGTGTGTATACTGCAAACAAATATTCGTTCGCCCCGGGGGAGACCACTTTCTTTTTCGTCAATTTTTTTTGTGCTTCAATGATGCTTCGAGCCCGCGATCAAAGGTGTGGTGAAATTTTTGCTCGCAGTATTCTCTCCGTTTGCCTTTCGTACGTGATTTTTTAAAAATGTTATTTTTTTTTCTTTCCTTTTCACGAGGAGAAAGCTTGTCCTTTCGAGACGTCATTTTTCGATAGTTCTTTATCCTGTACTATATATATTTTAATATTCATATAATATACTATTAAATATATATATATGTATATATATATATATATATATATATATATATATATTTCAATATTAATATAATATAGCAGATTTAATAATAATGATTTGAGTAATCAATGATATTAATTATTAATTATATATAAAAATGAAAATATATTAATAATATAATAATAATAATGCTAAAATCAATCAATGCTTATTGAAACCAATAAAATTGATTAAAACTAATTAAATGAAGGAACTAAGTTATTCGTCGAAATTATCATTATGATCTTGTTAAAATGTGGTCGATTACTTTTTAGATCTATTATCATTTTAGAATAATTCTCAAAGCAATTAATGCCTATCATAACTAATGTAAGAAAAAAAAATTATAACCTTGATAAAATGTGGTCAATTCATTTTTAAAATTATTATTGTTACTTCATAATTATTCTAAAACTAATCAATTTTCCCAGTCAATCAAAGACTGATTGGGCGGAAAAAATTATTTTTCGTTTTCGACGGATTCTTATAATATAACCTTTCAAAAAATATTCTCTGAAAATTTCAAGTCGGTCCGTTGAAAATTGAGGGAGTTATGAGCGTTTACAGGTAGGTACTTTATCTACGTGTATACCTGACGTAAAACTTTAAACGCGTTTTTCTCGGAATGACTTTTTCAGAATCGGTGACCAAAATATCTCAAAAACAACTAAACCGATCTGCTTCAAATTTCGCAGACATTTTTTGTATATCAAAAGGCAGTCCTTAATCGAAGGATTTTTTTTTTCAATGCATACTTTTTTTTATATCAAAGAAAATAGAGTGTTTTTTTTCACCGAAATTTCGACGATCACTTTCGATCGGCGACCATTTTTTCAAAAATCATTATTTTATTGAATCCTTCGATTAAACACTAGATAATACGGTACAAAAACTAAATTCATATGGTCTTTTGATTTCAGATGATTTCTTCCCGAGCAGGAGTGGTCACCGCGAAGGACCTTTTTTGCACAGCAGTCTGTGCAATATATTGTATGTCCGTCGTTTATAAATATTTCGAAATAAAAAAATTGTCAAAGATACTTGAAATGATACCCTTTACTATGAAAAAAAAGTTGAAAACCTGCACCCATTTCCCAAAAAAAAAATTCACGAACGCACCTCTTTTTTCCGGCCGCGAACTAGGTGTAACCCGTTAAAATTAACATTTTAATTTTGATTGATCTTGAAATTGATTAGTTCAATGAAGCAATTGATAAATTACTTAATTTTAATGAATACTTTTATTTTTCGTTTAATGTGTTTTAATAAGCATTGATTAATTTCAAAACCATTGGAAAGTAATGATAACAATTCTAAAAAGTAATTGACCCAATTTTTTTAATGTCCCTTACACCTAATTATTATTACACATACAAACGCGATATTTTTTTTTATCAACGGTAAGATAATAATCCCGACGTGATTGAATATCAATCCATTGATTAGATGGATCAGATACGAATCCATCGTGAAAGCATCAGGATTAAGGCAAATAATTGATTTTACAAAGTTATCATAAGGATAATAATGCTGAAAAGTTACTGATCCGGTTTTGTTTTTTAATACTCCCAATTGGGTTGAAAACGTTCATTCGCGCTCGTTACGAAGTGCCTTCATAACTGACCTTTACCAATCCACACGAGAATTTCACCTGCAAATACATCATCTCGATGCTCGTAGCAGCGAAATGAAAATTAAATATAAATATATATATTTGACGATCGAAAATGAAACCGCGTTAAAAAAAAAATCGTTCCATAGTTCGGATATTCGATTTCAATATATATTTTATATATTTTTTCGCATCGCGGTGGCGCCACGCGATCCATCAGCTATGTTAATGAAACATACTCAGGATTTTTCGAAATACACGTTCGAGAAACTGGTCACCGAGAGGCCTTCACACTTCACGAGAATTACATATCGTTATACATTTATGTAGGAATGTGTAGGTGCTTCCGTATCCAACGTAGAGGGAATCTAATTTTTTTTTTTTGTCAACGCGTTTGACATTTGGATTCGACATTTGATGTACAGGGCGGCACGGCGGGCATCCCGGTGGGGGGGGGGGGGGGGGCGTTCCCGGAGAATGTCTTATTAAAAAAGACGGAAAAGTACACAGAGTGAATTTTTTTTGACAAAGTACAAAAAGTCACAGAGTAACAGTTCAACGCACGAGGACACGTACCTGTGTGTTTTTTATTTACCGTGGCCGGAAGTGTGCGTAAACTCGAGTATTTTAAGCGACGAGGTCTATACGCAGATGAAAATCTTTAGGATAAGAAGCAGCAAAACTTTCACGCGTTTATTCGTAACTGCTCCGTCTCGTTGAAGAAATATATATATATATATATATTTTTAAACACGCGAGCGTACGCGCTGTTCCGCGGCGCTCGAGCAGGTCCTGCGCTCGCGGCACGTCAAAAGAAACTGAAAGTCCCGTTCGTCTCGACGCGGTACCCGTACACTCGAGCCCGCGCACCTCATCCGCGGATCCTGCTCCTCGTACCTACCACACGCGCCCGACTACGGGGGAGTTTCGTGCCGCGAGCGAGCCTCGCATCGCGCATTCCGCACGATTTTGTCCACGCGCGGCCGTGGGATACGCGAAGCTTCGTAATTTTATTCGTAAAAACGAGAGAAGAAGAAAAAAAAGAACTCGCTAGATACGGGTTAGGTTGATGCTTGTGTTGTAGGCTCGCGTATATATCAAGGAGGGTCGCGAGCGTTTCACGGACGAATGTTAAAGGATACACACGGTTCTTGTTCTTTTTTTTTTTCTTTCGAAAACGTAGATATTGCGAAAGTTATGAGCTGGGAAGTTCCCGTGAGTCGCGCTATACGCACTATATATGTGTATGTTGAAACGTAGAGAATCTATCAGTTTGTTTTACAAAAAATTCCTGCCCAATTCTCTAGATCCTGACAAGTTTTCAATATTTTCCCTGGAATACTATGTACATGTGCGTATATTGTAACGTGGGCAATGTTTCCGATTTAAAACAAAACAAAAAACATATCTACAGATATTACACAAAGTGCAACTATTTCATGGCATTGAAAATGTAATCAAACGTTTCGGGTGATAAAAAAAAGTACATGTAAATAATATGAGTTGCTCGCTCTCTCACTCTCTAACTCTCTCATTCTCCACGCTCTCACTCACATTCTCACTATCCATCCATCCATCCAAACCAAACCTCACAAACAAACCCAAACAAATAAACCCGAACAAACAAACCCAAACAAACAAATCCAAACAAACAAACTCTCCACGCTCTCACTATCCATCCATCCATCCAAAGCAAACCCAAACAAACAAACCCAAACAAACAATCCCAAACAAACGAACCCAAACAAACCCAAACAAACAAACTCAAACCCACGAACCCAAACAAAACCAGATAAACAAACCCAAACAAATCCAAATAAACAAACCCAAACAAATTCAAATAAACAAACCCAAAACACCCCAAATAAACAAACCCAAACTAACTAACCCAAACAAACACAAACAAAACCAAATAAACAAACCCAACTAAACGAACGCAAATAAACAAACCCAAACAAATCCAAATAAACAAACCTAAACAAACCCAAGTAAACAAACCCAAACAAACAAACAAACCCAAAAGAACCCAAACGAGCCCAAAGAAACCCGAACTAACCCAAAAAAAAACCGAACAAACGAACACTATAATGTACATACCAAAATTTAAACTTACAACTTGTAACCACAAATGATACTCTACATGTAATGCAGCATTTTTCAACAGATCGCAGGCATTTAGAATCTTGCAGCTCCCCCCACCCTGCTGCAATACAGCGGCAGTGGAGTGAGGGTAGCGTTAGTTTCATGTGACATCTCGCTAAATCAGACCCCCTATCAGGGAGACTATAGGGAAGGAGTGCAAGCTTGGCCTCCCGCCGTGTCCGTAAAAATGTCGCCGTCCGTTAGTTCCTCCCAAGCGGCGCTGCTGAAAATAGGGACTCGAGCATGCGTATGACGTATACAACTGATCATGCGCAAAAAGCACAACGAACTAACAGCTGATACTTGTTGTTTTCGTAACCTCATAAAACAGATGCGTAAAATTTAACAAACGACCAAAGTGAAGCCTGTTTGTCCGTTTAAATAATCTCAGATATGATTAAATACGAGATCAGCAGAAAACTATCTCCGTAAATCAAAAGATGAAAAATAAACAAAATCAGTGAAACGATTTATATATTATTTGAATACCACATTATTAGAAATAGTGAATAGTCCAAGTGATAGAGTAATAGTCGTGAGACCGCATGATTCGTGGTTCGATTCTCGGAAGAATTTTTTTTCCTCAGAAGCTGTATTTTTTTATTATTCTATCTCTCATTAATTAAGTTCATCAACGATATTTGTTATTAAGATCCGGTTAGAAGAATATATTTCTGAGACTCCTTCATAGATCTGTGAAATGTTCGAGAATGTTGTAATAAAAAATATTGAATACATATTTATACTTATATTCATATTGACATTTATGTTAATAATAGTGTTATTATATTTTACCTCCATTGTAAGGCATTATTGTTGCAGGTTGCCATTTTTGATTAACATTGCAGTCATTTTTTTCCTATCAATATTATCCAGTAGAGAATTGCAAGAATTGCAAACTAATCAACTGCTAGCAGGTGGAGTATTTTTTTTTTCAGAGAATTCTAATTTGAGCCACATTCAATCTTTATTTAATTTTCGCTATACTCTTTACAGCTATTATCAGAAAAAAAGTCATAGGGTATGCGTGAAATATGGAAAGCGGACTATTTTAATATAACTTATGACAATATTTATTACAACTTATTAAACGATGGCCAACATTTATACAAATCGAGTGAAATGAACAAACCAGGAAATTGTTTTATTGTTAACATCAGAATACCAAACGAAAACCGCCAATTTCTATAATGCGATAAAACGAATATAACGTGATATTAAAAAAATCTTACACTATAAATATTTATTTTCGTCACCGTTTGTCAACACGATGAGGGTTTTAATTTTTTGACAGACGTAAATGGCGCGAAAACCCATTTAACAGCCGCCATGACGGTCAGCTTCATGTTAATATTCTCAATGCGACGCCTATCGGCCGTACTCAACACTAACGCCCGGCGACAGATTTACGGACGTTTTGAATACTAGCGCAATATACGAAGCTTGCACTCCTTCCCTATAGTCTCCCTGCCCCCTATATACCAGGTGTACAAGTATGAAATGCGGATTTCAGACAACAGATGGTGCACCAATGCAGTTTGTGCTATAAAGATTTGACACTGCGCCATTTTGTTGTGTCATCAACAAGTGTCAGACGCGCACGAGTGATAAATTGGAAAAGTGTGTGCATAGTGTTGTGTTGTTGTGTTCAATATGTCGAAATTTATACCGAACAAAGAGCATTCGCGGACAGCATTAATTTTTTGTTTTCATTTGAAGAAAACTGCTGCTGAATCATACCGATTACTTCGAGAAGCTTATGGTGAACATGCTCCATCGCAAGATACGTGTGAACGATGGTTTCGGCGTTTCAAAAGTGGTGACTTCGATGTTGCAGACAAGGAACATGGAAAACCGCCAAGAAAATACGAAGATGTGGAATTGCAAGCATTGTTGGACGAAGATGATTCGCAAAGATAAAAACAACTCGCCGAGCAATTGGGCGTTAGTCAACAAACTGTTTCCAATCGGCTACGAGAGATGGGAAAGATTCAGAAGACCGCTAGATGGGTACCACATGAGTTGAACGACAGGCAAATGGAAAAGCGCAAAAACACATGTCACATTTTGTTCGCTCGGAACAAAAGGAAGTCGTTTTTGCATCGTATAGTTACAGGGGATGAAAAGTGGATTTATTTTGAGAATCCCAAGCGCAAAAAATCATTGGTAGACCCAGGCACACCATCCACATCGAACGCAAGACCGAATCGCTTTGGCAGAAAGACGATGCTCTGTGTTTGGTGGGACCAGAGGGGCGTGGTCTATTATGAGCTGTTAAAACCTGGAGCAACGGTTAATACTAAACGTTACCAACAACATTTGACTGATTTGAACCGTTCGCTGCTTGAAAAAAGGCCAGAATACCAAAAGAGGCAACAAAAAGTCATTTTTCTTCATGACAATGCTCCATGACATACGGCAAAACCGGTTAGCGACACGTTCGAAGCACTTAGCTGGGAAGTTCTACCCCATGCGGCTTACTCACCAGACTTGGCTCCTTCCGCTTACCACTTGTTTGCATCGATGGATCACGCACTTGCTGAGCAGCGCTTTGGTTCGTCCGAAGATGTGAAAAAATGGCTCGATGAATGGTTCGCAGCAAAAGGGAAAGATTTTTACTGGCGTGGTATTCACAAACTGCCCGAAAGATGGGAAAAATGTATAACAAGCGATGAAGCATACGTTGAATAAAGCACTTTTTATCATCCTTCCGAATTTAACGTGTTTTTTTTTAGAAAAAAAATCCGCACTTCATACTTGTACACCTGGTACATCTTTAAAAGCATTTTCAATGCTAAAATTGTTCCAAATCCCCTAAGTTCTGACTCTTACAATATTTTGCCTAGAATTCTATGTACGCGTCTGTACGTTTATTGAAATGTAAGACATTTTTTACTTTCAAACCCAAACAAAAAACTTCTGCCGAATTCCCTAGAATCTGACTCTTGCGCTATTTTCCCTAGAATATTATGTACGCGTCTATATGTTCATTGAAATGTAGGGAATTCATCAGTTTCTTCTACAAAAAATCCTGCCAAATTCACTAGGCCCTGACATTTTCAATATTTTCCCTAGAATACGATGTACATTGTGTACGTGTGTATATTGTGATGTGGGAAATTTTTTTAGTTTCAATCCCAAACAAAAAATTCTTCCCAATTCCCTAGGATCCGAATCTTGCACTATTTTCCCTAGAATACTATGTACGCGCCTGTATGATTATTGAGATGTAAGCCGATTTGTAGATTCAAACGCAAATAAATCAATAAACGCAAATGTCGAATTCCCTAGAACCTGCCCCTTGCACTATTTTCCCTAGAACACTATGTACGCGTCTGTATGTTTATTGGAGTGTCGAGAATTTATCAGTTTCTTTTAGAAAAAAAATCTGCCAAATTCGCTAGATACTGAAGTTTTCGATATTTTCCCTTGAATACTTTGTACGCATATGTCTATTTCGATAGACATACATGCGTTTCAACGTAGGCAATTTTTTAGATTCCAATCCAAACGAAAAATTTCCTCTAAATTCGCCAGATTCTGGCTCTTGAAACATTTTTCCTAGAATACTATGTACGCTTATGTATGTACATTGAAATGTAGAATCCCCCAGGCGTCGATTTCCTAAACTCCCCCCCCCCCCCCCCCCCCCCCCCCCCCGCCCGCCCCTAAAAAGCCCTAGATTCGTTAGAAAAATTCCCTGGATGAAAGGAAAATCCTTGAAAACGACACGCAGTGTACGTGCTTGAAAAAAGAAAATTCGCATCTTCGTAACATTAATCATCACAGTGACACTAATGAAAGACGATGAAAAATAGCAATCGGTCGACCGGGTGTCCGATCTGCGGTCTAGGTTTTTTTTTCTTTGTTGCAAGACGAGTCCTTTGTCTTGTACCGCAATAATAATTGCACACCCGCATAAGTGTTCCGTAACTCATAATTTTAGCGTTGTGCCTCGCTCCACGACGCGTATTCGACAAGGATACGGAACAATGTAACTGTCAATCGTGCGACGAACAAGCGTCTTTCATTCCGGCGTGGATTTTTTTCCGTGGCTTTGTGTATCGACCATTTAGGAAAAAAAAAAGTCGTTATGAATCCGCGAGCCGGAATTTTTTCGCCGAATGACTGTGAATCGTTTTCTAGGTAGGAATGTATTTAAAAACACGAGTATATATATATATGTGTGTGTGTGTGGGTGTGTGTGTGTGTGTGTGTGTGTGTGTGTGTGTGTGTGTGTGTGTGTGTATGTTGCGAGAAGCGTAGCCGAATCGAGTCGACGTTCACCGCTCGTCCTTGGCGGGGCACCCGCGTAGGACGCGGAATTGTAACATCGGAATTCTCGAGATATCATCGTCGCGTTCTTCATTATGCGCGGGCCGGCGAACCTCATTTTGCTTTTTCAACAGAATCCGCGTGAATTTCATCGTTTATTACTAGGAAGCGTGTACTCTTCCTCGTCCAATTATTCCGAAGCCCCTGTGTGTGTGTATGTGTGTGTCTGTGTGCGCGTGTGGGTGTATGTGCGCGCGCTCGATATGGTAGAACCTCGATTATCCGAATAAATTGGGACTGAAGATGGTTCGGCTAATCGTAACGTAATTTTTTTCTGAAGGGTTAATACACAACAAAAATTGAAATAAATATACAATCTATATTAACACTTTGTCTGTAAATGTTTTTCCAGTAACTTCCGTCTGTAAACCTGGGTATTTCAAGTGCTGCCGTTTTTTTCACCCAGTTAATACATTAGAACATTTTTGAAAAAATTCATGCTAGTTTTCGAAACATTCAATTTAATATATCAATCATAAAATTAATTTTTTTTCATATATTTTTTGTTAAATAAATGAAGCAACTCGGTAGAAAAGTAATGTTGGCTCGGACACGAAACACCCAGGTTTACAGACGGTGTTAAAGATATAGGATAAACTTCCGAATAGCTGTTACCTCCGTTTTGGCTGAAATTTAGTACAGACCTTCTTTTTGACGATATAAGATAGTGTGTAAAATGATTTTTGGCGCATCGCAATAGTTTTCTCAATATCGAATTTTGAAAATTGCAAAATTAACACGTGCGTGTATATCTATATCTACTAGCACCCACTCCTATCCCAACTCACACGCTATCCTGGCGTGTAAAGAACACACACACACACACACACACACACACACACACGCGCGCGCGCGCGCGCGCGCGGTTTGGAGTAAAAAAATACCGCGGAATTGACGAGCTGTGGGGTCCACACACACACACATACACATTTACACTAAAACCGCCCTTATCAGGGCTAGGAATGCTAAGCAGCCAACTTCCACGTGGTCCATTTTGGGTAATGCAAATGGCCTGTGAACTGCCATTGACAGAACAATGATGGAAAAGAGACTGCAAATTCAGAATTCCACACGATGCTCAAAGTTCCATCTTCCTCCCCAATCTTCCAGCCCAAACTTCCTCATAGAGAAAGCTTAAAGCATCGTCGACGTGTGTGTTTCTATCTTGAGGGAACTGTATGAGACGAGGTGGCTGACCTGACTAGAAAAATTTTGATAATATGAGAAATACATTGAAAAACAATTTTTTTTATCTTATGGGGGGCTGAGCCCCCCCCCCCCCGGCCCCCGGCCGACCACTGGCTCCAGTAGCCAAACTTGTAGGTAGAATAAGGCTAGGAGTGCGTGCAATTTTGACATTTTCAAAATTCGATACTGAGGAAACTATTGCGATGCGCCAAAAATCCTTTTACGCACTATCTTATATCGTCAAAAAGAAAGTCTGTACCAAATTTCAGCCAAATAGGAGGTAACAGCTATTCGGAAGTACAGCCAAGATATATATTATATATATATATATACACACACTACGCGCAACAATTAAAGGATCAAGAAAAAGATCCAATATTTTTGGGTCATTTTCAACAAGCTGTATCTCTGCGAAAAATCATCGTAGAGCAAAAATAAAAAAGCAATTTGAAGCTATAACATTCTAGTTTTTAGATCCTGCGGTCCAACATTTTTATCATGAGCGGTTGTTTAGTAATCATAAGAAAACCAACGAAAGAAAAAATTTCAAAATTTTTGCCTGACTTTCAAAAGGTCCACGGACGTTAATAAATTTTTTCAGTCTTTTCACGTAAATTTTCGTTTAGTTTGATTCTTCCTCTTTAATTTGAGTGGTCCACAAGCTCTGTACGATGATTTTTCGCAGAGTTATCGCCGTTCAAAGCAAAAAAGTCATTTTCGAATTTGGTAATCAATTACTCGGGAACTAATGATCGTACAGAAAATTTAAGGTGGGTTTTGAAAACTTTAAAGTATCCTCTACGAGGCCTGTTTATTGGTGTATGATTAAAAAAAAAAAAATTCCTTGCAAGAATGGTAATTGAAAAAAATGTACAAAATGACGTATTCAGGGATTGCCATAACTCTGCAAATATCGGAGAGACTAATGATCATTTTGGTTTTTTTCAACTTCAGAGTATCCTTGATAACCCCACAAAAGACCAAACTCCTGCGATTTTTCTTTCATTCTGTTCTGCAACGTTTTGTGGGGTTATCAAGGATACTGTGAAGTTAAAAAAAAACCAAAATGATCCGTAGTCTATCCGTTATTTGCAGAGTTATGGCAAGTTATGCAAAAATCGAACGCCTATTTTATTTCCTTGATTTTGTATAGTCGTCCATCGTCGCGTGTGTGGATATCTCTTTATATTAGAGATCATGAGTTGCTCTAGTTTCGCTCTTGTCCAGCTTCGAAAGAATTTCCACTTTTTTTCTGAAACGTAAGAACATTACGTTGACGCTTAGGTATCGAAGGACTTGGACTTCAAGTCCTTGAAGCTTGTAAATAATTTGCAACAATATTTCGCAGCGTATATTTCGAACGATGTATTTTGCGACACAATGTATATTTCGCGCCAACGTTCGGATAGACCAAATCGTTGTTTGGATAATTGCGGGCTCGGATCATTGAGTTTGGGATAATCGAGGTTCTACTGTATTCGACTTTACGCGAAAAAGTAGGTAATTTTAACCAGAATTTTAACGAAAATCTTTAATTCATCTACGGTCGAGAAGAATAACAAAAAAAAGGCCGTCTTTCCTCCAAAGTATTCACAATCAGCGTCTCGAATCTCTTGCGGCAAAGATACGAGCGGCCAACGAGAAAAATGCACTTTTTTCAACTTTTTTTTTTTTATTACGAGAAAAAAGGAAATAAAAAGGCCGTTGTCGAGACTGGCTAAATTTGGGTGATCAGGCCCCAGGGCGGAAATACGAGGCGAAGAAACGGGAAAAAACGTTGTGTCCAAGGCGTTATTTTGTAATGGTAGTGATGTACCAAACATGATCGATTACGCGCCCGGACAGCCTCTTCGCTACTCTCGCTCTCTCTTTCGCTCCCGCACGTTCCGTCTACCTCGCGCTCACGGTATACGCGCCTCCGGGCTCTCTCTCTCTCTCTCTCTCTCTCTAGATATATCTGTGTACATATTAGTTGGTAAACAGCCTCGTGAGTCAAGTGAAAAGTGAAATCAACGAGGAAGAAGATGTTATAACGAAGGGAAGATCCTCGCGCACGTAGCGCCGCGCCATCTCTCAGAGATCAACAGCCCCGGATCTTTATTTACACTTGACGTGTTTCCATCGTTGTGCAACTTTTTTCGTAAACCGCGCATAATATGTGTGTATATGTGTGTGTGTGTGTGTGTGTGTGTGTGTGTGTGTGTGTGTGTGTGTGTGTGTGTGTGTGTGTGTGTGTGTGTGTGTGTGTGTGTGTGTGTGTGTGTGTGTGTGTGTGTGTGTGTGTGTGTGTGTGTGTGTGTGTGCGTGCGCGCGCGCGCGCGCGCGCGCGCGCGCGCGTGTGTGTGTGTGTGTGTGTGTGTGTGTGTGTGTGTGTGTATATAAATTTGACGCTTATTCGCAATTAACTTCTGACTACATAATGAGTAGCTGAAGTTCTCCAAACTACATATATCCCATATCTTAATGTATGAAACACAAATCGGCGAATAGTTTGCGCAGCTCCGTGGGAAGCGTAATTGCATCGCAGACCCAACGGCTATTTATATGCAATATTTTAATATCCATCATTATTATTATTATTTGTAATGTTTAAAATGATTGTTTCGGAATTGTTATTACTTTTACAGCAACAATAATAACAATAAGTGTTGTTGTTGTTTGTTGCTATCATTATTATCATTCATTATAATTATTATTTATTCATTATTGGCATTGTGTTCCGAAATTAACATTATTATTATTGCAACAATTATAATAATTATTGTTGTTATTATGATTATTAATTATCATTGATTATTATTATTATTTTAGTTGTTGTTTACGGATAAAATTGATGAAAATGTGCGTTTTATAGTGACGTTTTCGTATCGACAACTTGTCAAATTTTTACGTAATATTTTGGATTTTTTTTTCCCGACGTGAATATGATGGGCGACTCTCGTCGTTTCCGGTGCGTTTAGTTCACGCTTTTCGAGGGCGCCGTTACGCGGCCTCGCGCAGCGTGCACGGGTTTCCACGCGATGAGCATAATATCGCGTGCTTACTACATTTGTAAGAGCTCGCGTTGCACTTTCGCAAATTTACGTGCGAGCACAATTGCGAGGATAAAGAAAACGAGGCTAATGTTCCTTTCCCATGAGAAAATTCATGTGCAAGAGCGCAGCAGCAAGTCGTGCGTTATGGAATTTTTCTTTCTCGCGTGGGGGAAAAACTAGTATGGTAATTTTCCGGTACGAAGAAGAAGAAAAAAGACGCGTTGAGGGACGGTGGAACTAATGAGATTGATAGCGGCGCTGTCGTCGCACATGTGAACGTTGAAATTTGGGGACCGCCCTTCTCGACAATACTACAATTAATCTCGCCTCACAATGAGAATTTAGTGGCCTACAAAAAGACCACAAGATTATCTTTTAACGAAATTATATTGGACAATTTAATGATACGTTACACGATAATCGTAAATTAAACGAAGTGTGCCTGCACGTGTAATTATCGGTAATTATACCGACCGTCATCTATCACTGCCGGTGAAATGGCACGAAATTATACGGTGGCGACACTACGGAGATTTTGCGAATGACGGAGGCGAAGGAAAAGAAAAATGGCGCGATTCTAACTCGTTCTCCGGCGAGAGAAAGAGAGATTGGAGTAGACCCTGAACGTGCTGTTTTTTTTTAATCGAGCGCGAATTGGGACATTTAAGGCACAGCCGAGGGGCGCTGCTGTCGCTATCGCGAATGATATATAAGTGTGTGTGTATATATACACACGTATAATTTTTTCATAAAAGTTCAAATATAGAAATGATCATTTTGCAATTTTACATTACTCACAATAATAATAATTGTTAGTAATGAAGCAATAAATACTAAACAAATGCTTGATGAATTTTTAACAATACCTATTATTATTATAAAAATTATTATTTGTATATTGTTATAACTTTTTTGCCGTATTCATTAATATACACTTAAATTATATTAGTTAAAATTGAACGAATTATCAAATAAACTAAAATTAATCGCTTTATCAGAAAAGTTGCTCCTTCGATAACTCGCGTCGGGATTACCGACGGTACGTCCGGTTCGGATTAGTGGGCGCACTTGTATAACTAACTATACTAAGAATACTAAAATCCGTTTGATGCGAGCCACATTTCAACTTGCTCAATAACGTATTCGTGATGTAAATAAACAAAAATCTACGGATATTACACAAAGCGCAACTATTTCATGGCATTGAGAATGTAATCAGACTTTTCGGGTGATAAAAAAAGGTACATGCAAATAATATGAATTGTTCTCCTCTCTCTCACTCTCTAACACTCTAACTGGCTCACTCTCTCACTCTCTTCTCACATTCTCACTCTCGCGGTCTCTCACATTCTCCATTCCCACTAAACAAACCCAAGCAAATCCCAACAAACGCATACAAACCCTAAACCAAACAAACACAAACCCAAACAAACCGTAACCCAAACAAACTCTAACCCAAACAAACCCATACAAAAACCCAAGCAAACCCAAACACAAACACAAACTAAAACAAACCCAAACAAACCCACCAACATTGTAATCAACACCTCAAAATTAAAACTTATAACTTGTAACCACAAATGACTCTACATGTAATGCAGGATTTTTCAACAAATCACAGGCATTCAGCATGTCGCAGCCCCCCTCCTGCTGCAACACAGCGGTAGTGGAGTGGGGGTAGCGTTAATTTCGTGTGACAGATCGCTAAATCAGATCCCCTATATATACATATTTAAAAGCATTTTCAATACTAAAAAGATTAATAACATTTTTAAACAGTCAATTATATAAATTCCACCTATTTATTAGCTGAAATTTGTTTATTTTACGTAACCAAAAATTTGATTATTCGAAGTTGGCAGCCGTTGCAGGCGCCCGTGCTTAAGCAAATGCGTTCCTCTCTTGCCGCCTGCCCCGCAAAGACCGCCGAGCAACCTCCTTAAATTACACTATACCGCAATTGCTGAGGGTAGGGAGAAACTGAGGAAAAACCCGTAGCCGTATAGACGGCTCCATATTCTTCCGATTCTCTGGTGCACAGACTTTTATTCAAGTATCTATACCAAGGCATCAGAAGTATTGGCTTTCCGTTCATTGCTACATGCGCCAGTTGGGGAACAGCTAAGCGGTCACCGTTCCGAGTATTGGCCGTGCACTGTATTAACTCGAAGCACCTCCGGAGCCGAACCCCGACCGCACATCTACCAGTGTCGGTCTCTTTTGCTTTATTAATTAATTCATATATTCTAAAGTTTTATAATTCTTCCCATTTTGAAATACACTTAAATCAATAAATGTATATTATTTATTGCATTATTATTTACAATACTTATTATTATTATTTATAAAATTATAATTTATATATTGCTATAACTTGTCGAATAAATAAATTATACATATAGATAGCGTTTTATTACTATATCGAAAGGATCAGACTTATCGAAGTGCCACCAGTGGCGATATTCCGCACTACCTCAAGTGTCACTCCACGGATGTTTCTCTCCAACCATCTTCGAAGAGAAATCCAAACTGCTTCGTATCCGTGTCGCTCCGGTGATATCCCAACGAGACAAGAATTCACCGTGTGCCTTTGTGCGGTGTTCCTCGACGATACAAAAAGGCCCGGACCAAAAAAACAATGACTGACTTTGGGGACGATTTCTTCGACGTGTTTGAGGAGACGAACGAAAACGTGGTCGAAATAATTCCGACCTCGAGTAGTACCGAGCATGAAATCCGGGAGGCAAAGTGCGAGCCCGATATCAAGTAAGAAAGCGCCTATCGTTGTCTAACCTGAAAATAAACCCGGGACTTTTTGAGAATACGCTGCGTTTGTTTGTCCACGCAGAAGCGTCGAAGATGAGAACGGCGTCAAACGCGAGTTCGAGACGGACGTCGAGGACATTGAGACCAAGAGAAAAAGGACCGAGTCCATTCTCGGCGACATAAAGTGAGCCTAGGCTAACCGCGAACTTTGACCCCTCGCCCCGCGGAGCGCCCTTCCTCATATATTTGCTCATTCACTTATCGTTATTGGTTGCAACAGCCTGGACGACCTTGCCCTGAGGATAAAGATACACACAATACAGACAAAAGAGTCGTGCACGCACGAAGTCGCGGTGCCACCCGGACACGACTACGTGCCACTGGAAAACAAGAATACCAAGCCCGCCAAGGAATACAAGTTCATATTGGATCCCTTCCAGAACGAGGCTATACAGTGCATCGAGAACAATCAGTCGGTCCTAGTTGCAGCGCACACATCCGCGGGAAAAACAGTTGTGGCTGAGTAAGTTTTTGTGAGTTTGTCGGAATTTTTTTTGGGTTTGTTGAAGCTTGTTTGGGTTCGTTGAAGAGTGTTCAGGTTTTTTTGTAGTTTTTTTCTCGGATTTGTTCGAACTTGTTTGGGTTTGTTTTAAGTTTGTTTGGATTTTTTTTTGGACCATCTTTCGGTTGCGTTTTGATTCTTTTAGGTTGTCCAATCATGTTTTAACAATATTTTCTTTCCACAGATATGCCATAGCCTGCTCCCTCAGGGACAAACAGCGGGTAATTTATACGACGCCTATAAAGGCCCTGAGCAACCAAAAGTACCGAGAATTCTATGAGGAGTTCAATGATGTGGGGCTGGTGACGGGAGACGTGACAATCAATCCGACGGCCAGTATCCTCATAATGACGACAGAGATCCTTAGGAACATGCTCTACAGAGGATCCGAGGTAAGATCCTTGGAAATTCGAGAATAAGAAGTAAACGTGTTTTTATATGTGTGTGTAGACACGCACGCACACACACGCATAGTAGAAACAATTATTTCGAGCAAAAGTTTCATAGTATTGAGGCACAGAAATATTGTTTTTTATTTTTTATTTGGTTGCAATTTTCAAGGTGATTTCAAGGTCAACTTAAGTTTTATAAATGGGAACTACCATTTTTTTTATTTTGGAATCAATTTCTGCTTTACAAAATGGGTAACTTTTGTCTGAAACTTTTTTTTCGTTTGACTTCAATTTTTGAAGATGTTAAATATTTGACAAAATATTTTTTAAATATTTTACACTGATTTGTGGAGTATCTTTTTGGATATTATTATGAATATTCAATGTTCGTTAAGAGTATAAATATTTAAAAAATCTAGGAAATTTGAGTTAACGAGAAAAAAAAGTTCAGAACTTTTCATTAGGCAATAAATGATTGTGAAATTAAAAATACTGGTAAACATTGAAAAAAAAACTGAAGTTGACCTTGCAATGACCTTGAAAATTTCGACTGAATGAAAAAACAACAACGGTATTATTGTTATTCCTCAAAACAATGACAATTTTTTAAAAAAGCATCCATCCTGGTATATTTAGATTCAACTTAAATGGCCTATATGTAAGGTGGCCATATGTTTTGTGAACAAATGTGAAATTGGATGGTTTTCCGAGTTCTTTTCGAAAAAAAATATAGCGTATTTTCATGACGAGTAGCATTTGCCGAAAAATATTGGGCATTCCAGAAAAAAATATAATATCCATTTTGAGCTCAGCAGAAAGAATATAATTCAATTCTGAATATGAAATACTCTTAAATTTTCTTTTATTTTGAATGGAATAAAACTCCATTTATCGCTTTTGAAATGCGTCCTAGATAATTTTTATTTTCGACGATCACATACACAAAAAAGTTTTTTTCAAGAGTGTTTCGTATGCGGAATTGAATTACCTTCATTCCTCTATACCCAAAATGGAATTTTGTTTTTTTTCCAGAGTGCTCGGTGTTTTCTGGCAAATGCTACCTATCACAAAAAACGCTATATTTATTTTTCGCAGAGAACTTGGAAAATCATATTTTCCTCAGTAAAAAAATCTCCACACAAGACCCTTAAAAACACATGGCCAGCTTATAATTGTCACCCTGTAAATATATCGTTTATACAATTGTGCGGCGCGCTCCTAAAACCGAATGACTTTTTGAAGGTGATGAGGGAAGTAGGTTGGGTAATATTCGACGAGATTCATTACATGAGGGACAAAGAGAGAGGTGTCGTGTGGGAGGAAACGTTGATTCTTCTGCCGGACAACGTTCATTACGTTTTTCTCTCGGCTACTATACCGAACGCTCGTCAGTTCGCCGAATGGGTTGCGCATCTTCACCGTCAGCCTTGCCATGTGGTTTACACGGATTACAGGCCAACGCCCCTTCAGCATTATATCTTTCCGGTTGGCGGTGACGGAATACATTTGGTAATTTTTCGAACTTTGACGCGCTGCGGTGACTCTCGTGTTGCAATTATTCCGTAAGGCTTGATCACGTTTGTCGTTGTTCAGGTGGTGAACGAGGAGGGTCAATTCAAGGAGGATAACTTCAACCGTGCGATGGCCTGCCTGCAGGGCGAGGCCTCGAAGGGCGATCAGCGTGGCCGCAAGGGCGGTTTCCGGGGCGGCGCGGCCCAGTCGAACATCCTGAAGATGGTGAAAATGATAATGGAGCGAAACTTTGCGCCCGTGATAATATTCAGTTTTTCGAAGAAGGATTGCGAGCTGTACGCGATGCAGATGGCCCAGCTTGATTTGAACACGATGCAGGAAAAGGAGCTGGTCGACGAGGTGTTTAACAACGCGATGGACGTGCTGAACGAGGGCGACAGGAAATTGCCACAGGTGGAGAACGTATTGCCCCTGTTGAGACGAGGTATTGGGATACATCACAGCGGACTGTTGCCGATATTGAAGGAGACAGTGGAGATCCTGTTCGGCGAAGGCCTCATCAAGGCGCTCTTCGCCACCGAGACATTCGCCATGGGTCTGAACATGCCAGCGCGAACGGTTCTATTCACGGCGCCGCGGAAGTTCGACGGCAAAGACTTCCGTTGGATAACGTCGGGCGAGTACATCCAGATGTCCGGTCGCGCCGGGCGTCGTGGCCTCGACGAGAAGGGCATCGTCATACTGATGATCGACGAGCGCGTCAGTCCTACCGTCGGCAAGCAGATCATTCAGGGCAAACCAGATCCCATCAACTCCGCGTTTCATCTCACCTACAACATGGTGTTGAATCTGCTGCGCGTCGAGGAGATCAATCCGGAGTACATGCTCGAGAGGAGCTTCTATCAGTTCCAGAATCAAGCGAGTATACCCGAGCTGTACAACAGGGTAAAGGAGCTCGAGGCGGCCCACGAGGAGTTCCAGCTCGAGAAGATGGCGCAGATATCATCGTATCACGACATAAGAGAGCAGCTGGAACGCTTGAGCGTCGAGTTCCAGGCGTTTCTCACCAAACCGGAATATCTGCTGCCCTTCCTGCAGGCCGGTAGGCTCGTCAAAGTGCAAAACGACAAGCACGACTTCGATTGGGGCATCGTGGTGAATTTCAAAAAGAGAACTCCCAAGAATCCCGTCAAAGAGAAGACCGTAATCATCATTGACATACTGTTGCACATTTCGGTGGATTCGACGAAAGGCGCGCCGTTGCCGTGTCGCGCCGACGAGGAGGGCGAGATCGAGGTGGTCCCAGTGCTGAGTACCCTCGTCTCGCAGATAAGCTCGTTGAGACTCTATTATCCGAACGATCTGAGGCCAGCGGATAATCGCAAGAGCGTTCTCAAGACGATACAAGAGGTGAAGAAACGCTTCCCCGAGGGTCCGCCCTTGCTTAATCCCATAGCTGACATGAGAATCGACGATCCTACCTTCAAAAGCATCGTCAAGAAAATCGAGACCCTTGAGGAGAAGATGTTGTCCCATCCCCTGCACAACGATCCCAAACTCGACGCCCTGTACGAGAAGTTCCTGAGGCGCGAGGAACTCGGCGAGAATTTACGTCAAGCCCGTGACGAACTCAAACGTGCCAAATCGGTGCTACAAATGGACGAGCTCAAGTGTCGCAAGCGGGTGCTACGGAGAATGGCTTATTCCACCGCGGCCGACGTGATCGAGCTCAAGGGTCGAGTCGCGTGCGAATTGCACGGCGCTGACGAGCTCCTCCTCACCGAAATGATATTCAATGGCCTCTTCAACGCTCTCAATGTCGCCCAATGCGCCGCCCTCATCAGCTGCTTCGTTTGCGACGAGAAGTCAAACGAGATGCCGAAAAGTACGAACGAACTCAGCGGACCGCTCAGACAGATGCAAGATCTCGCGAGGAGAATAGCCAAAGTTTCGAACGAGGCGAATATCGAGCTTGACGAGAGCGCCTATGTCGAAAGATTCAAGCCCTTCCTCATGGACGTTATTTACGCCTGGTGCAAGGGCGCCAGTTTCCTCCAGATTTGCAAAATGACCGATATATTCGAGGGCTCGATCATACGCACAATGCGTCGACTCGAGGAAGTCCTCAGACAACTTAGCCAAGCAGCCAAAAACATCGGCAATACCGATCTTGAGAATAAATTCAGCGACGCCATTAAATTACTCAAACGCGATATCGTTTTCGCGGCGTCTCTCTATCTTTGAACGAAAAATAATAGCATTCTGTACTTTTTTTATGCTATCGATTTTTATTCATCGAGAGCTTTCGCTCATGAATCTACCGATATCTCGCAAATTATTGTACCGAACGCAAGGTGTATCGATTATTCTTATTATTCGTGTACGATAAGTATTTTCCTTTTACGAAGATTTTACATATTCTTCGTGCTCGCCGATCTTACGAATATCGCTATTATTGTGATATTGCAGTATTTCTTTCCAATCGGCCGCGCATGTCCGGGAAGAAAGCCTCGATGTTTCGTCGACTCGCGGACAACGCGAATCCTCGTAATTTCTGTACAAAAATTCGACACAGCACGGCGGTGCATAAAACGAAAAAAAATGTCCGCGCGACGAAAGTTTAGCAATTTTTCTCATCGAGGCTCAAGTTTTTCTTCCTTTTTTTTATTTTGGAAATTTAACACGTACATGCGCAACTCGAACTGCATCCTTCGGCACTTTTTTCTCGATATTCTTTTCTTTTTTTTGGCTCGTTTTTTATGCATGGTTTTCGTACAAAATAGAGACAATTTATCGTACGAGGAAAATCGCATTAAAAAAACGTACAGCATACAAATTTCATACTAGAGGCAAACGGGCGGGAGGGGGGGGGGAAGAACTCACGCGACTGTTGACTACCACGAGAAAATTATTAAATAAATACAACATTAAGAATATCGCGACGCTCTTAGTTCCTACACTTCGAAAAATTTAAATACATTGAGTTTGTTATTTTTTTTCTTTTCATTTTATATAACTTTTTTTCGTCGTTTTTTTTTCCTTTTTCTTTTTTGTTTTTTTTTTATCGCTGTTCTAGAATCACCGTTTCTTGTGGGCAGAATTTCAACTCGGCCAGCGTGAGATTCGTGTCCATAGACGTGAGCTATTGAGAGAGGAAGAGAGAGAGATCATGTATTGAAAAATCGTCAGGATTACGTTTACCGGTGAAATCGTGATCCCGAAACTTACATCCCTGCGTGGCCAACTGGATAAAACTTTATACTCCTCGGTTGGATAGCCTTGAACGACGAGAAAATTGAGGAGCGTTTGCAAGGGCGTGTCCGCTCGAAACCTGCGCTCCAAAAATTGTCCAGCGGTGAGGCGAATTCTTACTTTGTAAATTTCGTCGCTCGTACCGGGCTCCGGTTCGGGCGGTAGACTCAATTGTACGGCCAGTCTGTGAGCCTCCTTGCGCGCCTCTTCCGCCAATCTCAGACACTCCGCTTCCTCTTTCTTCTGCTTCTCCAGCTGTTCGTACATTTGCTTGGCCTCCTCCTTTGCTCTGCAATGAAGAAACTTTGTCACTCGGTACTCGCGACTCGTACCTTTCCGGGAGGGAGGGGGGAGGCGAATATCGAAAACTTACCTATCGACGGCCAAGCTCTCCTGATACGCTCTGTCCTGTTCCTGCTTGACGCGTTCCCGCGCCTGTCTCTCCTCCTCGACGCCGATGTCGGCACGCCTCTGCTCCTGAAAAACGTCGACCGCCTGAATGAGGTTCGTCAGAAGCTCGTTGACCCCAACGTTGCCGTGGACGATGGTGAATATCTCGGTGACCGATCTCGATCGCATGATTATCATGAGGACGGGAAGGGTGTCGACGTCGATGTTTTGGATCGCCGCCGCGCCGACCATCCCTAGGGCTTGAGTCGCCGATGCCAGGAATCTCGGGATGAAAAAAAAAAACAAAAATGAGGCTAACGGCTAGGGAAAATTTGATTGGAAAGGAGGAAATTTTGGGACTCACTTTGCTTTGTTGCTCTCGTAGGTGACGTCCCAGCCCCAGACGATAAAGTTCGCCGAGAGCAATTGCAGCACGGTCTCGAAACCGAGTAATTGCGTGCAAAACACGTTCGCCAGAACGCTGTTGTCGTGGTGAAGATAAACGGCTAATAACTTTCGCTGCAAAGACAAAAGCGATTCGTTATACTGTGTCTCTCACTGGAGCCTTCGTGAGCTTTTCGAGTCGTTTTGGTTAACCTCCTTGGCGGGTTTGAGACACGATTCCTTTATGGCTTCCTCGAAGGTTCCGGTGAAGAAGTCCGGATGTGCGCGGCCGTAACGTTTCTCGAATTGTTCCGCGAAGTGCAACGTCCCCATGGTCTCGTCCTCTACGTGCTCGGGCACTGGGGAAAAATGGACGATCGATGGAGCTCGAGAATCATCATTCGATAAATTATGCATAGGCTAAGAGAGAGAGAGAGAGCAAAGCGCAAAACGTACTGAGACGTTGAATCTTGGTGGATCGTATATTGTCTATAAACATGTCGTCCTCGATGATAAACGACTCCGGCGCGTCCTCGAATTCCTCGACGTCTTCGGGTCCGTCGGCGGAGCTGTCGCTGTCCACGAGATCCACAACGTCCTAAGAATTTTCACCTCACCAATGACGCAAACAATCGCCAAGCCCGACATGCACCGTTGTACAAATCATTCCCAGTACCTTTTTGTTCTCCTTGATGGGAAGCTCGCTGACGGACAATTCGTGTTCCGGATATGAGATTCCGCTCAGGGCGAGGGTGATTTTGTCGTCTTTTATCGTGCTCGGCCAGCCGCTCCACTGTTGCTTCCTCACAGGCACATCGATCAGCGAGTACACGTTCGTTTTTACGTCGAGAATGGTGTGGGTGCCAGGGAACTTGAGGCGATAAGTTTTGTTGGAGATGTCGTCGCGCACATTGAGCGTATAAATTTGCGTGAGGCGATCGGTCAAGCTCACACTGAGGATAAAACATCAAAGTTCATTGTTAGGGCAGAAGAGAGTGTTTAGGAGATAGCTAGAAAGACTTACCGCTCTTTGCTAGAGTCTCCAGGCTCGTCCGGTTGGGTCAGGTAGAGCGTCACTTCCTTGGGCAGTTCCAGGCTGTGCAAGGGCGTGAAATTGCTTGGCGGTTCCTTTTTCCAGCCCTGCAGCTGTTGCTGGCATGGTCCAACATTCGTCTCCTTGTATATCGCGTGCTTCAGGTCTCCTAAAAGGAAGAAGAAGAATCAGACTGTGTTGCGCAAGACTCTTAGCCAGTGATTCTCACCGACTTTGAAGGACTCTGGTAGCCTTATCAGAAAGGAACGATTAGAATGATGAATGTGGAATTCAATCTGTCTGGAGGTAGTTTGAGGTGCGCTCCTGGCTCTGCTCGTGCCGGGTTTAACGTTCTCTGTATTGTCGGCTGGCGGCGCAGGAACGTTTTTAGGCGCATGAGCGACTTCGGAAGATGACGAGAATGTGATGACCGGCACACCCTGAACTACCTCCATCATTTCTATGTCGGGACTCCTTTCCGATGGCAATTGCTGAGTGTCGTGATGCATCACTCTGTTGACAGCCGCCTGCGGACAAAACGTACAACCTTCCGTGATCACGTCCGTTATCTTTATGTGCCAGTTATCTTTACCAGCAAATCCCAATTTGTGTTCTCCAGGTGGAGGATCGCCTCGCCGACATCGTCCATTCCTGTGCATGCCTAAGGGAGAGCAAAAGATGCGCGTTAATTACGCGATTTTCGACGTCGATCATTCGTAAACAAATAAGCAAATATCTTTCTGTCATTCAAATTCGCAAACGACAAGCGCTCCATCGTTTTACAATAATTCTTATCGCCCGATCAATCTCGTTCGCGATAAAATTGCGCAAAATTGTTTTTACTCGCTAACGATGATTGGCAAAAATGGACCAACAATTGTCAATGTCAGACGCCGCGCCGTCTATAACCTCAACGCAACTCGCGTCTCGAGTAGTGTGCTACGAATAATATTGTCGCAGTGTTACCTGAAAGTCGGCCAGAATAACTTCGCGATTACCAGCCATCTTCCTTGGATGTTTGAAACAACGCGAACTCCCTGCGTACACCCGGCTGACGATTTATTTTTTCGAAGTAAAAGATCTTGCGTACTTGATATACGTATTCCTTTCGTTTTTCTACGAGACGAAGCGCTCAGAGGTGCAAGGTGCGAGCGACCATATACAACATTCTATACGCTGTTATACGCATTGGTACGCGATACGGGAACAAAAGTTGCCAGGCTGGTGTGTAGGGGGGCCAACTATTGTGTTTATAGAGTGAGTGAGTGAGTGAGTGAGTGAGTGAGTGAGTGAATGAGTGAGTGAGTGAGTGAGAGAGAGAGAAAGAGAGAGAGAGAGAGAGATAGTGAGAGAGAGAGAGGGAGGGAGAGAGAGAGTGAGGGAGGGATCGCGCGATAAAGGAGAGCCGTCAGAACTTTATGAAAATTTGATCACGACTACAGAGTGTACATGAGCGACAACGAGGCTCGTGTTATGAGCGCGCGCTCTACCACTCGCATCACGTGAGCCTGATTGAAACCGATTACAAATCGTGATTCGCGATAAATACACGAATTAAATTCAGGGAAAAGCAAAGCCCGACGAGATCCGGGCTATATGATCTCCGAGGATATTTACCATAGAGATTGCCAACCATATGGAAATTCTTGCCTCGGGGGAATCCCCCGGTACGAGGACGAACGGGCTCTCGGACTTACCGACCGTCGGTAAGACAGGAGTCCCTTACGAAACGTCTCAGGCCCGATCAGCTGTTCGTCTGTTTACTAATTTCTAACTCACCAGACGGAAAATGAGTCTGAGACTCGTCGTCTCGAGTCTGACTCGAGCGCTGAAAGATGCTCCGAGAACTTCGCGATTGGATCAACGCGGTCGCGGAGTTCGAGAACGTGCGAGAACAGGAATATTCCTCTATTCGAGCGACTGCCCGGCAAAGTGTTGGCAATGCGACTATCCCTTCAAATCGGAATTCTTCTGCCAGAAGTGCAAGGCTCTCCAGGAACCACCGGACAAATTGAATTACTTCCAGATCATCGGTGTCGAGGAGAGCTACGACCTGGACGGCAAAGAGCTGCGTCAAAAGTACCGCGAATTGCAGAATATATTACATCCTGACAGATTCAGCAACAAGACAGAGGCGAGTAGACACCCATGGTGACCTTGACACAGCCACGCCCCCCCCAATAACATCTGTCTATCATAGTCCTGTTCGTCCTCAGAAGGAGAAACAAATCTCGGAAAGTATTTCCTCGATGATCAACAAAGCTTACAATACTCTGGCGCATCCTTTGGAGCGAGGATTGTACATGCTGAAATTGAAGAATCTCTCTGTACCAGAGGGAACTACCAGTTTGGAACCTGAGTTCCTCATGGAAATCATGGAGAGGAACGAAAAGGTCGAAGAAGCCTCCAAAGATGGGAAGAAGATTGCGCAGCTATGGGAAGAGAACGAGGCGATATTGGACGAGCTCTCTGGGTAACAATCCTGCCCGTTCGGCCAATTTATCCCATAGAATGCTCTTGCGACCATGACAATTTTTTTTGTTAATCTTTCCAGCCAGGTCTCTGAGGCCCTTGGGACGAACAACTGGGACACAGGGAAATTGATACTCGTTAGGATGAAATATTACGCCAGTCTGCAGACCAGGCTGAAGAAACTCAAGCAGGAATTGGGCATAGTCGATTAGGCGGGCGAATGTTTTTGTCTTTGTTTTGTAAAACGTTGTTGATTAGATTTAAATAAAATGTACATACACATCCTCAGAGAATTTTAACTCGTTATTATGTGAAGATTCAAGAATGATTCGTTTTCATTATTCTAGTTGGTTTTCAATTTCACCTTATTCCTTAAGTTCAATCGCACTTTAATTGTTAAGTTCTCTGGCGACTTTTGGTGAATTGAATCACTACGTTTTTTCTACAATACTATACTAACGTGCAAACAATTATTCAAGTATCCCAAGTTTCGAGACAATTACACGGTAAAAATACTTTTACAAACGCGTTTCCTTCAGGATTTCGAAGAGAAGAGTGTCAATGAAAAGTGGCCTTAATGCGGAAGCAAAATCGAATTAAATTAAAAACTGAATTATATCAAAAATTCAGTTTTGATATAATTGTGTGAGAATTGTGGGAATTATTGAGGAAGATCTTTTTTATATTCCTCTTGTGCCCGATGGCAGGATGAACGTTTCCTGCGCATTGTTTCCCACATCTTCGGTAAGATGTACTTGCCGATGTAGTATTCTGTAATTGGAAAACGATTATTAGCAAAATCATTTTAGCATTGCGAACTTTGACGCGACAAGCAGTGTTGGCTCGAGCCAAAACGCAGATCGATAAGCCCGCTCATCCGCTGAAAATATGGCTGGAAGAGCAGCTGTGGTCTCGCAGGAACGGGATATAGTGAAGTGAGAATGGAAAATGTTTTTTTTTCCTTCCATAAAACGTTCAAAATATATTAGACTTTAATTAAATATACATACACGAGCACCTCTGAGAATTTGTCACTCTATCGTTGTAATTAAGCAAAGATTTAAGAATTATCCTTATTCCACTGCTCTAACCAAACGCAAATTCGCTCAACGTTGTCGATCATCTGCTCCTCGTTGTTGCTCGACAACTCGTGCACTATCTCCTCGCTGTAAGAGCTCTTTGCCTCCTCGAGTATCGTCTGAAATATTTCGCAGTCTATGTTGTCCTCGAGCTTCTTGCCCTGATAACCACGGCTCGTCAGACGATCGTACAGTATCGTATTGGTGGTTCGGAGAACGAACACAACGTCGAACCAGCGCTCAGGAAAGAAATCCGCGCCGTGATAGTCCACTATGTTGCCGCCCTCGCTCATGTAATCCTCCATGCTGTCCAACAGCTTGTCCTCGTCCAAGACCGGACACTTGTAAACATCGTCGTACTCCTCTAGACACTCGTTCTCCACTGCCAGTTTGCTGACCTCGCGCCATACAAGATCTGTCCTTTCAGCCAGACCGTGTGCCAGCGTACTCTTACCCACACCCGGAGTCCCTGGAGAACGATAGTATAGGAATTTTATAGGGTGCAAAAAAAATAGCAACACAGTCGACGATATATGTTTTGTTTTTTTGAAAGCCATTGTCAGAAGGATTTGGAAAAATATTTTCTGAAAAATAATTATTGAAATCATTCCGAATAAAATTGTTTTTGATAAATAAATTATAAATAAATAATTTTCGAAATTAATCTCTATTGTATGAAAAATAATTTTCAAAACGATTTCGAAGTTTTTTTTTTGTAAAGTTTCTGAAAAATAATCTTCGGAATAACTCAGAATTGAATTTTTTTTCTGAAAAATGATGTTCGGAATGATTCAGAATTGATTTTTTCTCTCTGAAACATTCGAAATAATTCGGAATTAAATGGTTTGATCTACAAATTAGTTTTCACATCGATTCGGAAATGAAGACTCTTTTCTAAAAGATCATTTTTTAAGCGATTTGGAACATTTTTTTTCCTCAATAATAATGCTCTCGTATGATGTTCGTGTAACAAAAATAGTGCGCGATAAAAAAGCGAAAAAAAAGAGATTTACCAGTTATCAGTATATTCGGTCGATTCCTCTTTGCGCTGGGCATTTTTCAAGTCCGATACGTCCTGCCTTCACGTGTACAGGACAAATTTCGTGATTTTTTTGTTCAAATTTGTCCACACAATTTTATTTGACACCGCTCAATTGTACGAAACACGTGTTACGCTTTGTTCAAAACGCACACAATTGTTTTCTTTCCAGAGGCATATTCACGAAAAGTCGTCGGACGAGATATCACGGGGCATTATAGATTTTACGTTTGGAAGAGGGTACAGCGCCATCTGGCGGCAGTTCCTTAAAGCGAGATGGCGCGTGATTTCAAATATTTAAGAATATTATTAAATGTAAATGTAATGATACTGCATATTATGATAATATTGTTATTAAAAATAATAATAATTTTCGTAGAAACTGTAAATAATCTTCGGGTTTATTATTCTTCAGTGGGAATAAAATACATTTATTGAGACAGCGTAGAAAATCCTTGTATGCAAAATGTATACCTTGGTAGGAAAAAAAATACGTACGAGAATGCACGCGAAATATATGGGGAATAAAAAAATCGAGTAAGTAAACTCGGCGTTTTCATCGCTGACTACATTTAACAAAAAGAAAGCGTTGCAAAGATAATTTTTTCAAACGTATAGATCACCGCCAACCAAATTGTTCTTCATGCACGTCACTTGATTCTCGAGACACGTTATTTTCTGAAAACATTAATATCTCATACGCAAAGACTTCGTTCTATTTGTTTGATCGTTTATTTTTTTCGACGACTATAGAAGGAGGGGAGTGTACCTTGAGGAAACTTTGTCGTTGATTGCCCACGCTGGCATCGGTCGCTGCTAAGATTGCCTTGTATCGTTCCTCGAGAAGTTTCACGAGACCGTCCAACTCGCACTGTTTGTCGGAGCTCAGACTCGCCGTCAGCTCGTTCTGGTGTTCCTGAAGCTGTAGCTCCAAATTCTTTATCTCCAAATCTTTCGTCTGTCGACGATTCGTAGAAAATGTTTTTTTTTGCACGTATTAATGACTCAGTCGATGATCGAGGATGGTCGTTCATTGTACCTTGAGGACGTTGGAAATTCTGTTTTCAAAGTCGATGCTCTGTTTTTCCTTCGATTTCACGAGTTTCAGGATCATCTTCTTCAGAGCGGAGATCTTTTCGACGAGGCTTTGATTCTCGGTGCGCGCCGAGACTTCCATGTCGTTCCTCATCTTCGCGAACTCCTCCTTCATAGTGCTGCATTGTTCTTTCAAGAAGGACTGCAGTTTGCCCTCCTGGGAGGTAGGATGAATTATGAAGACGAGAACTTTAGGAATCGAGCAGGAGCACATTCTGGAAATGAATTACATCTTCGATTTTCGTTTCGAGCTTGTCCTCCAGGGCGCGAATCTTTTCGTTCAACGAGGCAATCACGTCTCGATGATGATTTTCCCGCGTCGCCAGTTCCGCATCTTTCTCTCGAATGATCGCGTCTCTAAGCGATAACTCGCTGTCTCGCTTGGCCAATTCGTTCGCACGCTGAGCTCGAGCGCTCTCCATTATTTCGTTAAAGTTTTTTTCGAGGACGATCGATTCTTCGTTCTGTGAGACATAATGACGGGCAAATATTATAAGGCGACACGGGAGTTTTACGGTATTTGCAATGAACCTTCTCGAGAATTATTTTTTCTAGCTGAGCGCTGATCGTCGTCACCCTCGCGTCCAATTCCTCGTTCCTCGATCGAGCCTCCTCCAGACGTGTGTTCAAATCGTTGACCTCTTGTCCCATTGCGTTTTTGTACTGGGCCACGATCTCGCAATGATTCTTCTCGAGCTCGTTCTTCATGGCGTTCACCTCAACGAGCCTTATCAGGAGCGATAATGTCAATTGGCCGAAGTTGTGACAAGAAACTTCCTGTTGGATTTCAAAATGGATCGCTTTCTCACCTGGCCCTCAGGGTCGTGATCTCCAGGGTCAACTGCTCGACCGTCGCGCTCAACTCGTTCGTCTTCTCTCCGCAGTCACAATTCTGCTTGGAGTAGGACAAGCTTCGTTTCAGGCATTCCTTCTGCGCTTGAAGATCGCGCACGAGGGTGGTGAGGCTCTCGATACGCCGTTTGTAAGCGGACGTTTGATTTCTCTCCGGTCGAAATTGGTCGCAGTAACGCGCAGCCGGTGCAATTTCGTAGTCGCAATTAGTCGAGCTGGAGTCGCTCGAGCGATTGCCGGAGAAACTTTTGTTCCTGTGCCTCGTAATTGGCCTCGATGCGACTTCTTGGGGAGCGGAAAAACTCGTGTCGGAAAGTTCGCTCATCGAGGAACTTGCGTTTATCTGAAATCCAGCGGTAGCGTAAATGTTGAGCAGCGATCTTTCGACTTATTTTTTCCTCAGAGCCGACAATGAAGATAAAAATCACATTGTTACTTGAGGAGTTTCATAAAAAAAAAAGATAGAACGATCTTTGGTACCGCACGCTCGCGGAGTCTCGGCAGCGGCTCGAGTGGGCCACCCTGCGGCGGTTTGCAAAATATTCCACCGATGCGACCGGACTTTAGATGACAGCAGAGTTCCAGCAAATATTGATTCCTCAGCGAACGTTGGCTCGAGGCACGGCTCAATTTCTGCAGCCATTTCCGGCACAGATGGCCGTCCTCGGGAATCTTAAGGGCGAGGATGTAAGGCGTGACACGGTCGAGAGTCTCCTTGTACGTTTCGTCCAATTTAAGGGCCTCGTGCTCGCCCCGTTCCTTGCTCAATCTTGACATCGTAGAGTCATGTTTTTACGCCTTTGCCACACTGTCAGCCTTGACGTTTATCGGACCCGCGGATCTACGAACTTCCGAGCGCTCCGAAGATGACGATGGAAAGAAACAAAAGAACATAAAGGCTGTGGAACGAGTGTCTTCTTTTCTTCTTTTAATTACGGAATAGACCGACGACTTGCTTGAGGTATTGGATTCTCAGATTGCCCAAAATAGTTTTTTTTTCTTGTACATATATTCATATATATTTTTTCTCTGTTTTTTTAAATATAAAACTATACGTCTGTACACGTTGTGCCCCAGCATTTAATTTCACTGAACTCTACGAGGGTGTGCTACGTTAGATCCAGAGCGTGTGTGTAGATATACCGTTGACCGACACGTACAATTCAAAGGAAATTTCTAAAATCTGCTGTTCAATTTAATTTGATTATCGGCCGTCTGCTTGAGCTCGGAGAGTCGACTTCTCATCGGATGCAGATGCGTGCCCGTCCATTCGTCCACCATCGCCGGAAAGAATACGAACTCCATTTGCACCTTAAGATATGCCTCCAACGAGGAGAGCTCCAACAGCAGACTGCGAATGTGAGAAAAATTGGGACGGGAATGAAAAGAGTATTGTAAAATATAATTTTTTCAAGATTAGGTCGATGCGCCAGCTGGTGGACTGCTAAGTGGTCACCACTTCGAGTATTGGCCATGCGCAGCGCTGCTTAACGCGAAGTACCGCCGAATTCCGACCGCACATCCACCAGTGTCGGTGACGATTTAATAATTATTTATTTCAAGATAATTTATTTCAAGAATTTTTTTTTAGATGATTCGAATGTTTATAGATAATTTGAAAACCAAATATTTTGAAGAACATAAAAATATTCATCAAGCAGGACGGCATTTGTGTGTACTCCGAGCACGGAAGGCTCTCAAGCAAACCCAAACACGCCCATACGAGCTAAATCCAATTTTACTCACTCGGAGAAAGCAACGAGGAGGCTCTCCAGTTGCATGGGGTTCGTATAATTGTTCGCCACTTGCCACGGGTTCATCCACGTCGTTATCCTAGCGAACAACAAAATAAATTTGACAATGAGTAGCAATAAAAAGAAAATTGAATAGTGAGAGGAAATTTTTTGTGCATGGTTGGCTCATACGGAACACTCACTGTTCGTTATTGACAATGTGATCGTATTTGGTTTTCAAGTTGAGAAACCATTCTATTCCGCCGGTCACCTGCCAGCCCGGATACTCAAGATTACTAGGTATCGGGGCCGGTCTAAGTTGGGGATTGACGTGTAAAAATCGGTGATCGACGTAACCGAGGCTTTTGGCGACTTGCATGTGCGTCTGTTCGGAATATCCGTGCAACCAGACCTTGATGCACAAGGCGAGGGACGGCAAAGCGGTGGGCAAAAGTTCGCACATGGTCGCGTAATGGTCGTATCTGGACCATCCCGTGAAAGCGATGCCCCGAAACTCGTGAACTTTGTTGCCGTGGTTGCCCAACTCTTCGAGCCATCTCTCGTGATTGCTTATGTGATGGCTTATCACGGGGGTCTGCTGGCACGAGCCTGTCGCGCCTTTGAACGCGGTTGCCGCCCACACGTGTGGAAATACCGCACTGTACTTGTTCCATAAGTCTGCGAAACACGCAAAATTCGATTTAATTGCTTGCACGATTTAATTTGGAGGAATAAAATTTAACGATGTTTTTTTCACAGTTTTATTGAACCACTTTTTTTTTATTTCACGATAGTTCAAAAATGAAATAGCATTTTAATTGTAAAATCGCGGGGCGATTTTTTACAATACCAATGTGCAAAAAATTATTCAAGTGTCTCAAGATATACCAAGATGGGGGTGGGACTAAGAAGGAACATGCCGGACTATATCTGGAAAATAAAAGCAGAATGCAAGGGAATAGAGAATGTGATGGAGAAAAGGGCGGCGGAGTATATAAGGAAAATCATGGAGATGGAAGAACACTGGCTCGAAAAATGCTTGAAGGATGCAGAACGGGAACGCCGTCAAATTGGGAAAAGGAGTAGAAGAAGCTATGAACCAGTCTCCATAGCTTCTTATAGAGAGACAGATCGGAGACACGATAAGGAGGTGTAACAAAGAAGAACGGCAGATGAAAACATGAAGGGCAGTCCCAAAAACATGACATATCAGGAAATACCGAGGAGCTGGGAGAAAATAGAGAGATCAGGATACTGCAGAGAATACAAAGACATCAGAGAAACATGGGCAAGGATGAGGTGTGGGAGTGTGGCGAAGAAAAAGGAGAAGGTATTCAGGAGTACGGGATGCAGAGTGTGCAGTAGAGCAGAGAAAACATTGACCCACATATGGGAGTGTGAGGAGGCTAAGTCACAGATACACGACGAAGCGATAAAGAAGTATTAACGATGGGCGGAACAACAGATCGAGCAGGGCTCTAGAAGGGAAAGAAGTAATGTGTGAGGTAGTGAGACACTTTGAGAAGCTAGCAAGAAAGAGGGTAGAGGAGAGAGGGCAAGAAGAGACTAGCAGGAAGAGAAAACAAGAATAGGAATAAGTAGAACCAGGGGAAAGGAACAGATGTACATAGCAGAATGGATATTCTAAAGAAAATATTATGATGTGAAAGGGGAAGAACATACAGGACGTGTAAAAACTGGCAAGGGTATGCTTGTGGCATAAACTCTATCTTATCTACTTTTTCAAACGTATTTTCTTTAGGATCTCGAAGAGAAAAATGTCACGTTGAAAACAGAGATGAGCATAGCTAAATTACAATTGCATTGTTACTAGTTATGGCATAATATAGGAGAACATGTCAATTTATCCTCTAAAGTTGGTTAAAAAGTGTGATAAATTATGTCTCGTTTGGAATCCAAAATAAAAAATTGTTTAGCTATTAACTGCTCAATAAGTAAGTAGTATGAAGTACACGGTTTATTCTAATTAATATATAATCGATTAATTTGTATTTCGATTAATTTTCAATTAAATGACAGTAATTAATTACACTGGGCGCTTGTGGTGACTGATTACTTAAGTAATCTGTTACAAAGTAAATGAATTATCAATTACAGTAGTAATTATAACTGTCAATTGTTAATTTAATTACTTTTTGCCCATCTCTAGTAGGAAAGCTGCCTTTGTGCGGAAGTGAAATCGAATTAAATTGAAAATTAAATTATATTAAAGATTGATTCAAAGTGGACTTCGCGAATGGGGAATTATTGAAGAATATAAAAGGATGTAATTTCTCTCGTACCCCGTGGCAGGTTGAAGGTTTCCCGCGCGTTATAGTGCCATATCATCGGTTCGACGTACTTCCCGATGTAGTATTCTGTATTAGGAAAATTACGATTATTAGCGAAATCATTTTAGCATTATAAGCTTCGAATTGACAAGCAGTGTTGGCTCGAGCCAACACTCGGATGGATGACCGCTCCGGGTGGTTTCTCTCTCCCTTTTTCAGAAACGGAAAGTAGTCAAGTGTCTAACGTGGGATAAAAGGGATCAGCAACATTGGCAATATAGCAGTAGTTCGAGCTTCGCGCGATAATTCTCGTAAGAAGATACCGTTCAAAACCTGTAATTCTATGGCTCTCAGCATGTCGTCCCACACAATTATTCTCAGGCACGGATATGTCTCCTTGATGAATTGTGCAATGGCCATGACGTGCTCCAGGTACAAGATGGACTTGCCACTGGCGGAGCTACTGGCGCGCTTGGAACAAGTCGCGCAAAGACCCAAGTGCCATACTTCGTCAGCCCCTATGTGCAGGTACTGAATGTCCGGATGAAAGCTCACGATCTGACGTATCAGCGACTTTATCAGTGACATCGTCGCCGGATTCGACGGACAAATGGAGCTCGGAAAATTCTCAACCTCTCGCAGCGATCGCCACTCCTCGTGCTTCAGTACGAACTGTGCAAAAATGTATGTCTTTGAATCCATTAAAAAAGTAACAAATGAAGAAGGAACATAATTTATTGTGCTGCACCCTCAAACGAATCTTTCTCCACCGGCATTTATACTTTTTCCGGGAACTTTCCAATTGCGAGTGTAAGAAACGTGAGAGCGCTCTGCTGATGCGCTTGACGCTTACCTCCAGATGTCCAAACGTCTGCACAAGAGGTACAACCGCCAAGCCGCAGTCGCCTGCCAGTTGTAAGATTTGACGAGCATCCTGAGCTGTGTAGCCGCTCGCCGTACTGCTTGGACTGTTGCTCCCGATTGGCGATAATTCTCGACTGTAGGGAAACGTGTCTTCCCATTCTATCAGAAGTCCCGTGGCTCCCCATGTTCTCAACAGGGGAAACAACTGCAACAACAATAATGCATCGTTCTGACGATTGATTGTTTTTTATTGTTGATAATTGAAAAATTATTTTGGTTCATCCTTGTTTTTCTACACTTTAGGTTTGTTTGGGTTTATCTTTGTTTTGGTTTGTTTGGATTTGCCTTTTTTTTAATAGCTTGTTTGAGTTTATACATTTTTTCATAGTTTGTTCGAGTTTGGGTTTATAATATTTTTACCGGTTGTTTTGGTTTGTTCGGGTTTATAATTTTTTATCGGTTGTTTTGGTTTGTTTGTGTTTATAATTTTTTTTTACAGCTTGTTTGAATTTGTTTGGGTCTAACATATTTTTTGTAGCCTCAGTTTATCAAAAAAAATGTTGTGGTTCGTTTGGCTTCATCATATTCTTTCTACAGTCTGCTTGGGTTTGATAATAGACTCTCACTTTTTTGTTGACATTTTAATAATAGTCGTTATTATATTTTTTTAATAGTTTCGAAGAAATTTCGCGCGGTGAGAGAAGTGTGTAAAGCGTAATAAAAATGATGCAAGGGATATAAAGAGAAAGGTGAGCGTGTACTAGAGCTAAGCGGATTGTTTTTCATACGAGCAAACCTTTTCGAAGTACGAGACCCTCGGCGGCGCCCCTTTCAAATCCAGATGTACCAATCTAGACAGCCGCGATCATCAAAGATCAAACGTCATTCGCATAATCGTCCGACAAAACAAAACAAAAACAATGAAATTGCGTCTGTTTACCTATGCGAGCCAAACGTCAAGTCGTCCATTTTTTTGTTTTGTGTATATTCGCGATATATTCACTCTTGGACACTTTGCGGCCTCGTGGTGCTTCGATTTTGAGCAAGGTTTATTTTAAAGGAAAGACGAAAGGAAAATTGAGTTGAACATTATTGCAAAAAAAGAGCCCGAATTCGTAACAAACAATGGGTTGATAATTATTTGTGCAGATCGTGGACAGTGTTTGTTTGGGTTTTATCGGAATGTTCGATCGATGGCTCGGGAGGCGCGAAGTTTGTACCACGTACGCACACGAGAAAAAGAGCGACGATACCGACCGCCAGTAACGAAGTCGCCATCTGCCGGAATTCATTCGCAATACAAACTTTTGTAATTCTATACATGCGTATATGGTACTGTAATTTTGACGCTTGTATACTAACCTTATTTATTCTTCTCCAGTCTGACAGTTTCCAATTATTTCTATTAGAATTACGAAGTATGTTAAAAACTCGAATTCCTTGCACAAATGTGGGATAGGAAAAATCAGAGTAAATTTACTTTTTCATGAGCCAGTGATTTTTTAAAAGTTTTCACAATGACTCGCTTGTTGAAGGAAAAATCGTTCGAATGTCGGTGAGTGCACACGTGTCTAAATATACAAATTTATCGAACGTATTGAGGCAGAAATTTCGATTTTTTTCAAGGCGAAGTAGTAGTACGAAGTAGTAGTACGTACGAGTGCGAGAGAGATAGCTGAAATTTTCGAACGGAGATTTCTCAGAAATATATAATATTTAGGGCAAGAGAAAATTGTAAAGCTCCGCGTTAGTGAACTTTGCAAAGGCTGATGCTCAGTTTTTTCTAACAAAACTGAACCATCTATGAGAATTGAATGTGAGGTTATGTTGTGAGGAATATTTTGAGGTTATGTTGTGAGGAATATTGTGAGGTTATGTTATGAGGTACGGAGTATTGTGAGGTTATGTTATGGGGTATGGAATATTGTGAGGTTATGTTATGGGGTACGGAATATTGTGAGGTTATGTTATGAGGTACGGAATATTGTGCGGTTTTGTTATGAGGGACGGAATATTCTGAGGTTATGTTATGAGGTACGGAATATTGTGAGGTTATGTTGACCTTGTACTTGCCCTTAACGAATCAAATGAACGGGACATTTTTTTTTCTATTAAACTTATTAATTAGAGTGTCTCATTGCCTTGGGAAGTTGACTGTTCGCTACTCATTTTTTTTTTATTGCCCCAGGGTCAGCTCTGTCCTGAACAAGGACGTACGGAGCTACGGCAAGAAATTTCTCTACGATGAGGACGACGAGACCTGCTGGAATTCAGACTCGGTAAGAGTTGCTGCCATAAATTGAGTCAAATTTCTTACCGCTCAGCCTCTGACTTTCATTCGTCTCGTTTCACTTGATCCCAGGGAACGCCACAGTGGATACTCATAGACTTTAAAGAAGAATGCAAGTTGTCCACCATAGAAATTCAATTCCAAGGCGGATTCGCTGGAAAATGCTGCCGTTTGGAAGCTGGTTCAAGTTCCAGGCAATTGAGCGCGGTGCACCATTTTTATCCCGAAGATACTAATAAACTGCAGCAATTTCGACTGGACGAGGCAAGCAGCGCGAGAACCTTCAAAATCTTGTTCCCAGAGAGTACAGACTTTTTTGGAAGAATTATCATTTATCGATTGTCATTGATCTCGTGACGAAGAATTATAATTCTCCACATAAGCGGACAGAATGTTTTTGTTTTTTCACCTTTCTCACAGAATCAATGAAAAGTCTTTTCTTTTCATACTCGTTTCAATTTCTCTCAATTTTATACTTATCGTTCATTAAATACTGTTTATTGCTAGAGCGTTGCGTCGTTAAAAAAAAAAAAAAAAAATGTACAGATCTCAAACAAGGATTGAAAACGCCGCGTAAATTTATAATGCAACTTTAATCGACGATGCTTGGAACTTTCGACAGATCGAAGGGACGAGTCGGTACAAGATTATGTAATTATTTACATATACAAATGTTGTTGTTTTTTTAAATATAAAATACCCTCGGGAGTACCAGAATTTCAAACCGACGAGGAGAAAAAAAATAGATTTATTTCTATTATGAAACGCAATTGCGTATCGCGGCGAAGATCGATGATCGAACATCTGATAATGTAGAAGGCACATACTGGCGTGTCAGCTTAAAAACTACGAAAACTTTCCCGCGTATCAGCCATTAACGAATATGCAGAAAGAAACTGAGCGTTACGTGATTCGCGAGAATTTTTTTTCTTCGTCTTAGGAATTTCGATCGTCGGTTGAGGGGGAGGGATTCGTCTATCGACGGGCACTCGGCGGTGATGTCTCTGAACAGTGTGGATTATTGCTAGTGCGCGTAGGTTCCTTTACGCTATTCCCTTGTGAAAGTTTTACGTCGTGTGTTATGTCTCGTGGCTCGTTATAAGTAACGCGCGAACGAGGGGAAGATAAAGACAGAGAGAGAGAGAGAGAAAGGAAGAAAACTAAAACAAAAAACAAATCGTCTTCCTGAGACCGTGATTATCGTGGATACAGACTTCGATGCGGGTTACGTCTCCAAAAATACTTTGTCTGTATAATATTTATAGTCTTCTTCTTGGTGTTTCCTTGGCGTTTGGTCGAAACTGCGCGCTTCATCGAGCCAGGGTCGAATAGAATTTTGGCTGCGAAAAAAAATCCACTTTGTACGATTCTGTGCCATCTTTCGTGGCAAAATTCTATGTTTTTATCGGATGTTTGGGTTTGTTTGAGTTTTTAGCGAAAAAGATATGAGAATTTCGAAGAGTAAAAAAAAGTGTCGAATTCTGAAAGCATCAATGAGCCAAACACACCCAAACCAAGTATTGAATTCTAAAAGCATCAATAATCCAAACAAACTCTTGAATTCTAAAGGCTTCAATGAGTCAAACAGAGGGTTGAATTCTGAAGGCATCAATGAGCCAAACAAACCCAAACAAAGGGTTAAATTCTGAAGGCATCAATGATCCAAACGAACCCAAACAAAGTGTTGAATTCTGAAAAAATCAATGACCAAAACAAAGTGTAATTTTGAAAGCATCGATGAGCCAAACTAACCCAAACAAAATATCGAATTCGGATACCATCAATGACCCAACTAAACCCAAACAAAGTATAGAACTCTGGAAGCATCAACGACCCAAAAAAAAAAAAAACGTGGAGTTCTCAAAGCATCAATGAGCTTATTGCCCATTGCCAAAAAAAAGAAAACAAAAATTGCAAAGATAGTTTCGGTGAATTCTGTCCGAATAAATTTTTCAGCGATATATCCTCCGGCCGAAGGGGGAAAATTGAGATTACCTCGTCATGTTTTTCCTCCTTGTTGCCTTCCTCGTCGTCGCCGGAGCTGTCGCCACCGGAGCTGTCAGCCGAATTGCGTTGTTGTTCCGAATTGTTGAGGCTATCGGTGGTGGTCGTAGGCGAGGAGGCTTTGACTTTGCTGGCTGCGTCATAGCACTGTAGGCATACGCGAACCGCTTTGCCATTCGCCTGTCCCGGGAGTACCATCTTTTTGTTGCTGCACGGACCGCAGACAACCTCGCCGCACTGTCGGCAATGATGCTTGAAAACGTTGGAGAAATATCGTGCAAGTCAGCGCGGAGAGAAAAACATACGGAAAGAACTGAGTGTCGATTGCACTGGCAACGTTTGTATCCGGCTAATTGGCCGTTGCATAATAATTACCCTTCTGTTGAGTACAGTGAACTGTGTCTTGTTGCAGTGCATGCAGATGGTCGCCTCATTGTCGGGCACCCAAACAGCGGCGTGAACCTCCACCGGCTTTTTGCCACCTGCGAAACGAGACACAGTTACGATCGATCTTCTTATCGTCCTGACTACGAATATCGAGTCATCTTCTTGTACTCACTCTTTCTCAGCAAATCTTCGATGCACTTTGTTATATGAGCCATCCATTCTTGCTTCTCTGTGCCGGTAGCAGCATAAACAGCAAACGACTTTGTTACCGTCTTAATGAGCCACCCATTTCGAAATTCTACAAACAACGACGATTTACTGGCAGCTCCAAAAGTTGAAAAAAAAAAGAAAGAAAAACAAACAAGCCCAAATCCGCCGGTCATTTGTCTTGGCGATGAATACTTGGCAAAGAATAAAAATCTAAACCGGATCAAACTTACGTCCGTCGTCTGCTAGAGACTCGAGCTTCACTTCCTCCAGTGGTATTATGTGTTGCTTGTTGTACTGTTTCCGGATCAAATTGCAATGGCGAATATGTTATCGATCGTTCAAAGATTGTCAAAATATTTGCTTATTCGTCCTGGCAACAAGGCGAGAGACAGTAAAGCGAGACGGTAAAGTGAGCCGACTTACCTTTTTCTTGTTGATCATTATGTTACCGTAGACCAGAATGTCGTTGAAGAGAAAGAATTGCCTCGGCTTGGGTTTCTTCCGGCACATCTTGGTCAGGACACCCTCGCCAACGAGGACTCGGCCCGGGACCGCAAGAGACTGAAATGTTTTATAGCTCGTCACACGCAGTGTAATAATAATAATAATAATATGTAATTAAAAATAATACATAAAATAATTTAAAGAAATAATAAAGATAATAAAATTATATGTATATGTAGACTGCTCGATATGAAAAGCATATTTTCCCCTTAGAGGCATGCGCAATGACAACATGACAAAACTTAGCATCAGGCTCTGCGGAATTCACCGCCACAGAGCTCAACGATTTTCTTCTGCCCTAAATATTATTAATTTCTGTAAAACCTCTATTAAAAAATGTCAGCTATATTCTTCGCACTAGTATGACATGATACAGTTTCTTCTTCGCCTTAAGGGCAAGTACAAGTTCAGTGTAACCTCACAAATTTGTGATCAGCGTTTTCTCGTAGATGGTTGAGTTTTTTCAGGAAAAAACTGAGAATCATGCCCAGCGGAATTTACCGCCGCAGAGCTTGACAATCTTTTTTTGCCCTAAATATTATTTATCTCTCAGAAATCTGCGTTCAAAAATTTCACCTATCTCTCTCACACTCGTACATCACGTGGTACAGTTTCGTTTTCACCTTCAGTAAATAAGAAAATTAATATATATATCCTCCTGCTCTTTATGCCGAGCAAAACATACACACACACACACGCACAACCAAACTTGAAATAAACGCCATTGGCAAATATTCTGCTCGCCAATTTATTAAATTGAATCTATATAACGTCAAAACACGTTTATTTGCCTTTTATACCCTTTTCTATTTTTTTTTATTTTGTGCTACAACCTCGGAATGATTTTTTTTTAAATCCAATCACGAGGAGCTGCTTAATAAAATCGCCTTTGCAAGAAAATTGTAAATTCAATATTCGTTTGCCTAAAAAAAAAAATCCGCCAAAAATATAAGTTCTCGCGAGAATTTGCGATAAAAAAAAAAGGAGACACTCACCTGTCCCGAGCTGCCGAAGCAATTCTCCACCATTGTAATTCGCCTGGCATTGGCCTCGCTGTTAACTGTTGACATATACAAAATTGAGTAATTTTGAGCGTCGATTGACTGAACGAAAAAAAATAAAAGAATTAAATGTAAGAAAAACAAGTGGATGGAAAATATCAGGCAATATTTGATTGATGACACGACTCTGCGTTCACACACACACAAACACACACGCGCGTGCATGCACGGGCGATAGCTGTCAAAAACACAGCCTACACCACGGCCGCCTCCACAGCAACGCTCACTCTCTCTCTCTCCCTCTCACGCTTTCTCGCGACGAGCACTACAGGACGCTTCGTTCCGCGCTCTCTCGCGCACGATTGTACGTGGAGAAAAAAAAATCCATTCCGCCTATGTAATCTCATCGTTGTCACGAATATCTAACGCAATTCAACATTCACTCGAATAATTGGCGAATTTTTTCTCACGATTTTATTAATAGAAAGGCGAGACGAAAGAATCGCGAACTAACCAAGTCGGTCAACCATGGTCCCATGAATCAGGGCCGACAACAGCAGGAAGTATGAATCAGTCGTCACCGTGCGACTACCACATACTTTCTTTTCGAGTGCACTACACATGCGTCACCCGTACTATGTACATATATATATGCATGTGTGTCCTGTATAACTATACCTCTGTCAACTTTTCAGCCCGCCAAATACGAATGTTCGAAATGTCACGAAAATTTATCACGAAAATTCAATCGTACGTAATAATTAATGAACAATTTTGTGCGATGGGAAATCAAGGGAAATAAAATTACGAATAATTGCGCGAAAGCGAAATGATTCGAAGGAAACCGAGGGAAATTCAATTATGAAGCAATTACGCGAGAGCGAAATGATTTACGCAGATTTTTATTTAGAATTTGCAAACAGATAATAAACAAGAACAGCATTGACAGTAATAATAATAAAATAAAGTGAAGGATTACATTTTTTATTAAATAAAAAATAATAATAAATTTAAAAAATACATAATAAATAACAATAATGATTATTTTTTTAATACTATTATCAATACGTAATCCGAACAAACCCAAACAACAACATCAATAATGACAATAACAATAATAACAGATTAAAAAACTAACATAAATATTCCGGCAAACCCGAACAAAGCAAAACAAATGCATTTTTGAGCCATAAAATGATATACTTGGGGATCTCTGGTCATATTTATCATTACAATGGGTGTAACGAAACGGGTAGATAAGGTCTTATCAAAAATTTACACACACGAATGTGTATATAAATATATTCAAGGTCAATGTATTATTGTCAACTCTGATTTCATCGTATTACACCGATTATAGTAAATTCCCCGTCATTTGTGCGCCATGACGGACAATATAACTTGATACACAAGCGAATCATTCAATCATGACGTGTCTATAAAGTCCGGAGCAGATATCGCATAGAATGAACTTGTATCATCGCGAGAATTGTGACGCAGTAAGTTTGTGCGTCTTAATGTTTTTTTTTTCGTTGCCTATAGCGAGGCGTTTCCGTTACAGTAGAAAATTACAAATTAGCATAAATCAATTACGCTCACAATTTCAATTGTACCTAGGGATTTTTTTTCTTACGTTGGCAATCACGTTGGCCAATGGGGAGAGAAAAATGTAACCAGGCTGGTAGAGGTGTAGGGACTTTGTGGAGGGGCGACGGAATCGATGGATTGCAATCATATGACCGTGTCTGGGGCGTAACGAGAGGAACCTCGCTCGATCGACGATAATAAAAGCGCGAATAAAAGACGAAAAGCCTATATCTAGTAGTCGCGCGAGAAAGTCGAGAATTTCTGGAATCACAAATACGATGAAGGTCTGCGGCCCTAAATACGCCCTTTGCGGCTTGATCGTATCGAGCTGGGGTATCGTACAACTCGTGAGTACTCGCCGATTGTTTCTGAACGCATTCTTTCGCGGTTGTTGCAATTCGTCAAGTTTTTTCAAGTCTTTCTTCATTCGCTCTTGCGTCGGCAGGTCCTCATGGGAATATTCTTCTACGTCAAGAGCGTAGCGCTCATAGAGGACGTGCCTCTCGAGGGGAAAGTTTTCGCAACGCCAGACGAATTTTATAGCACGGTCGACAGCGGCTACATGAGAAACGCTTACAACTGTTGGATCGCCGCGTGCATTTACATCCTCACTCTACTGTTCTCCGGTCATCAATTTTACATGAATTCGCGAACGTCCCTCAGTGTTTGAAAACTTCTGCTGTTTTCCTTCCGAAAGGCACTTTCCGTTCGACGTTAACGCGTCCGCCCGAAGTAGGAGCACAAGTTTTAATTTAACGAAAGGAAGAAAAGGAGAATGGAATCCGAATAGGGCCGGCGACTTTCGGAACTGAATAATTGTAGATATGTGAAACGCTCGTGTTCGTCGAACGCTCGTGTCGCCGTAACTTCAAGTCTCTTGTGTTTTCCAGAAACTTCGCTCTAACGTACATATAAGTTAAAGCATGAACATCGGATGGCGGCGTGTACAGGGCTATTTCGGATTTTCGCGAGAATGTCCTTACTGTCTGGCACATTCCAATATCCTTGTCACGGTGTGTGTAAAAAAAAGAGAAAGAGCAAAATGAAAACACGAAAAAATTGTACCATAAAGTATCTCATCGTAGAGTCCATAGAATAATAAGATATGTAATAATAACTGATTTGTTGCAAGAATGTAACTGTGGAATAAAGAAAAAAATGATAAAAGTAAATCTTGACATTATCGACGCTGACGTATGTCGAAAAGTTTTAGCATTCCGTGGATAATTGTTTTAACAATGTATGAAATAGTTTAAGTAATATAGGAAATAAATATTAACCCTTGTGGCATGCTGGTATATATATATACGTACATATATTGATTTACGTAGATTCATATCGGTTGCCGATTTCGACCGATTTAGATAATCTATACCAAAATATCAGTTCGTTTAGGTTAGTTTGAGTTTAACGTTTTTTTAATGTTTATACTTTTCATTCTTTAATATTATTCTTTAATATTAATTGTTAACTGATTAACATTCTTTAATTTCATTCTTTAATATTAATTCTTAACTGATTAATGTACATTCTATTAATTCTTTAATATTTATTCTTTTGCGTTTTAATTGTCGATTGCCGATTGCTGATTTCTACCGATTCAGATATTCAATCTTTATTATAAAGTATTAGTTCGTTTAGGTTCGTTTAGTTTTAACATTTTTTAAACATTTATTCTCAAAAAAAATCAAATATATATATATATAATATTTGAAAATTAAATTTGAAGCCCACTACCGATCTCCGCCGATTTATACATTTCAAAAATGTATTTGCACATTTTTTACACGTTTTTTACGTTATGAAAATACGTAGCATATACTTGAGCATATTTAATTGATAAACTGATAGTCAATCAATTTTCCGTATTGCCAAATCGGATAAATTTTTTTAAGCGCGCGGCCGTCGGTATATCGAGATGTCAGCGGCATTTCGCCTCAGGGTGCGTCGAGCGGCCATGAGTGCGAGAGAGATCGCAGATTTCCAGTGTTCTTCGAGACGGTTGATATTTCGGGGAAACGAAAAGTAACACCTTCCGCTCTGCTGAAAGACGAGCAACGTCTTTTTCTTCGTTTGTCCGAAATGTGATCCGTCTTAGAGAAAACTTGGCCGTAGGATTTTTACCGACCGGACGTGTGAGCTATGTCCTTAAGGTTAAGTGTCACACCGACCGAGCGGCCATGAGTGCGAGAGAGATAGCTGATTTGCAGATTCCCAATGATTTCTGAAACGGTTAATTTTTGGGAAGAAAGAAAAGAAACACGTTCCGCTCTGTTGAACGGCGAACAACCGCTTTCTCTTCTTTTGCCCGAAATATGATCCGTCTAGGAGAAAACTTGGCAGTAGGATTTTTACCGACTGGACGTGTGACACATGGCCTTAAACACGCTATATACGCTGTAAGCGCAATTGGGACTGCACCATCAGGCCCGGCCTCACAACTCTCGGTTAACTGATTTAACCGGAGTTTAGTGCGCTAAGCGTGGTTATGATTGGTTCATTTGCCCTTAAGGCCAAGTGTCACATGTTCAGTCGGTAAAAATCCTACTGCCAAGTTTTCTCCTAGACGGATCATATTTCGGGTAAAAGAAGAGAAAGCGGTTGTTCGTCGTTCAACAGAGCGGAACGTGTTTCTTTTCTTTTTTCCCAAAAATCAACCATTTCAGAAATGACCGACCGACCGAGCGGCCATGAGTGCGAGAGAGATAGCTGATTTGCAGATTCCCAATGATTTCTGAAACGGTTGATTTTTGGGAAAAAATAAAAGAAACACGTTCCGCTCTGTTGAACGACGAACAACCGCTTTCTCTTCTTTTGCCCGAAATATGATCCGTCTAGGAGAAAACTTGGCAGTAGGATTTTTACCGACTGGACGTGTGACACATGGCCTTAAAGTTCCGTTAACTCGGTTAACCGAGAGTTGTGGAACCGGGCCTACGTCAACCGTCCTCCAAGTGTGCCACGTGAGGATGCAATAGTGCTGCCATCTGTGAAAGAGGGAAAGAACTTCGAGGCTAACGATAGTCGGCGCCAGGCAAAAAGTTTTCCTGATAAAAAAATCTACGAAACGTGGTACCCAGATACCCATCGCACATGCCGGTTGTCATTATCGTACGTGCGTGACTGAGTCAATAAGGTAAGGAAAGTTCTACGACAGTAGCACGAAAATGCCGAGCTATCGTTGCGATATGACACGAATTCTTGTAGATCTTCCAGAGAACGTCTAATTCCTCGTGTAATTTTATTGCTATGCAACGAGAGTGAAGAGAATGGCGAGCAAACTTGCGGAGAGAGTGCTTGAGTATTTGGCGGATCGCAAAGAGGCGAATTCGCTGGATTTGGTGGGCGTCTTGGACGATGATCACCAAAAAATCATCGGGGCCATCAAGAGCCTCCAGAGCCTGCCGGATGTAAGTTTCCATATCAATGTCGTTTCCAACGGAGAAATTCCATCAGATCGTCATTGCAGGTGATCACGGTGGAGCAAGCGAGCCGGAGACAATGGGAGCTTACCGACGAGGGACGTCACGTCGCAGAGAACGGAAGCCACGAAGCTTTGCTTTACAATGCCATTCCTGAAGATGGAATCGCCCAGGCAGAGATAACAAAAGCTTTGCCCTACGCCAAGGTCGGCTTGTCCAAAGCCCTTCAAGCTGGCTGGGTCAAGCTGGAAAAGCGGGACACGATTGGTTTCCTGGTCAGAAACGTTCCTTCCATTGTAGATGTCACCCAAATGCACTTGAGAAACCTGGACCAGGTATCCGATAGCATCAAAGCCGAGTACAAGAAGAGGAAAATGCTGCAGGAAGTGTGAGAAGCGTACTCAATTACTCACCGAAAAATAATCGCAGATATTGAAGGCGTTAACGTTGAATCGCTTTGCAGAATAATCAAAAGCTCGATCGTGAGAAAGGGCACAAACTTCAGCACGACGATCGAGAAGCAAGAGGCCGACTTGACTGCCGATTTATTAGCAAGTGGTGCTTGGAAGGAGAAAAAGTTCAAGCCCTACAACTTCGAGGCGCTGGGTACTGCCCTGGAGGTCGGACACCTGCATCCCCTGCTGAAAGTTCGTACGGAATTCAGGAAGATCTTCCTCGAGATGGGGTACGCGCCGGGTCTTGCGCGGCACAAAGTAAAAAACACAGAAAGTACCGATAAAGATGTTTTTATTTTGCAGCTTTACAGAAATGCCGACGAACAATTTTGTGGAGAGCTCTTTCTGGAACTTTGATGCCCTCTTCCAGCCGCAGCAACATCCGGCTCGGGATGCGCACGACACTTTCTTCGTTTCCGGTATCTCAATTTGACTCTAATAAAAATTGTTCCGTGATCGCGATGAGCATTGAATTGAAAAGTTTATTTGGGGCAGAGCCGAGAACGAGCAGCAATTTTCCAAAGGACTACATGGAGAAGGTGCGTAAGGTTCACAGCAAAGGAGGTTACGGATCCCAGGGCTACAGATACGATTGGAAAATCGAGGAAGCCCAGAAGAATCTTTTGCGGACTCATACGACCGCCGTGAGCGCACGGATGCTCTACAAGCTTATGCAGGAAGTACGTTCGCCGGAAGATTTCTCGTGTCATCGTCGGAATCTTGACCTTGTACTCGTTTGTAACACAGGGTGAATTCAAGCCGGTACGTTACTTCAGTATCGATCGCGTGTTTCGCAACGAGACACTGGACGCTACGCATCTCGCCGAGTTTCATCAGGTCGAGGGCGTCGTTGCCGATTACAATTTGACGCTGGGCGATCTGATCGGTACGCTCTACGAGTTCTTCAAGAAGCTTGGCATCGAGGAACTCGAGTTCAAGCCCGCCTACAATCCGTACACCGAGCCAAGCATGGAAATCTTTTGTTTTCACAAGGGCCTCGGCAAGTGGATTGAGATCGGTAACAGCGGTGTTTTCCGACCGGAAATGCTGCTGCCGATGGGCCTGCCGGAAAACGTGAACGTGATTGCCTGGGGCTTGTCCCTGGAACGGTAAAACATACTAAGGTTTTTTTTTTTTTTTATCACTGGAGGGCATTTCTTCATATGTGACGATTTTTTTTTCGTGTTCACAGACCCACCATGATCAAGTACGATATAAACAATATTAGGGATCTTGTTGGACCGAAAGTTGATCTTCGCATGGTATACAACAATCCCGTTTGTCGACTCGAAAAGTAAATATCGCTTACAGTCCCATAAGGTATTTATAATTTATTCTGACTGAAGAGAAAATACAAAAACTTCCTTACGTCTGACGAATTAAATTGAAATGTGACTTCTGCACGCTCGCGAAGGCAAGGCTAACAGGGTTCCGTGACGCCAGAACTTGGGGACACGAAGTTTGCCTTACAATAATGTACCTTTTCTTGCGGTTCAAATTATTAGGAAAAAAGTGACCTCTGAGTTCCTCTGGGTCAAGAGGTTCTAAAAGGAAAACGATTTTTTTTCTGGGTTAAAATCATGTACTTTTTAGCGATTAAAATTATTATAAAGAAAATTTGACTTTGAGTTGGTTTGGAGTAAAATATCTTGAACAATTGGAGTTTGTTTGGGTTTAAATAATTTATTTGTTCCGCGACTTAAATTTTTATGTAAAAAATTATATTCTGACTCTGTGGGTTTAAATAATTTTGAAATGTACCTTTGTTTTATTGAAACAATTATTGTAAAAAATGAGTTTGAGTTCGTTTGGGTTAAAGTAATCTTGAATAAGAACTTTTTTGGACGGAAATAGTTACTTTCCGAATTGGACTTTAGGTTTGTTCGGGTTACAATAATTTTTACAAGTTTTTTTTACTCAAGACAATTATTTAAAAACTGTACTCCGTATGAAAATAATTTTGAAAAAATTGTATGCTGTTTGGGTGGAAATCTTTTCCAAAATCAATTCTTGTATAAAAATAATTATTTGAAAAAATTGGGCTAAATTTGAAAAATTTGTTCAAATAATAGGGAAAAAATTCTATTTTGTTTGGGTTCAAACATGCTTCAATATTTACTTTTTTGTACGGAAATAATTATTCAAAAAAAAAATGCACTTTATACAGGTTAAAATAATTATGAAAACGTGTTAAAATAATGTAAAACCGAGTTTAAAAAAAAAGCGTTTTCAAAAATAAATGAGCTGAAATTCCGAGCTTCTGCAATTTCAACCGCCTCGTTATTTTCGAGTCCTTTTTCGCGAATCTTTCTGGCCTCCGAAGGTGGACCACGAACAGGGTCTGAGCCTTTTGTCTTTCTATCCCTCAACGCAGGAACGGTCCAAGGCTGTCGCTCGTGAGAAGATCCCACAGAGCCGCGCTGACCGCACCGTCCGAGCGACAGGAGCTCGTGGTGTTTTGCGACCCGAAGTATCCAGCCTACTCGCTCGAGTCGTTGCTCCGCCTGGGACGTGAGAAATTGCGACCAACCGTGGCAATTTACACCCACTCGTCTGTCCACGAGAAAAGCCTTCCAGTGACGACGACGAATTTTTGCCGAGATTTCGCATCCGCTATCTCGAGTTCTGAATTGCACGTGGATTTCATCTGGAGCACGGTGGGACTGGATCCGCTAATGAGATTACCGGGCAATCGAGACATTCGCGGTGAAGTCAATATCGCTAGGCACCTAAATCGCCTGATTGAGGCGAAGAGTCCCGGTACTCTAACTTATGAGGCCAGAGGTGCCATTTACGCCAATAAGATTGATCACGTTCTCGATACGATTCACGCTATTTTGCACGATGCTGATAAACGCGGATTAAAGTCGCTTGAAAGTACGAAAAATCGTTATATCCTCGGTGACGAGATAACGCTCGCGGACGTTATCCTCGAGTCTCGGTGTCTCGGCCGGCGCGATCGATGAAACGTCGTTAATTTTAATTAAAATTTTTTTTTTTTAGTTAAAATTAAAATTAATGTTTCAAAATGATAATAACGTGCACGCGATAGTGCGACCGTTTTTCTGTACCGACTAAATATATTTTTATCACAGTCTTTATAGACCAATTTCTTTTTTCTCTTGCCTCCGTACTTGTAAAACGCACACACGTACGTTTGTAATTTCACAAGTGAACATTTTTCCTCGACGTTCGCAGGAAGAAGATTATGAATTAATGATTGATCGATTAAACTTCGGACTTTGAATAAGTTCAAAATTCACATCCGGTACATAGCGTACACACATGTATAGATCATTGAAATTATAAAATCATATAATTATTGCCATTCTGGTAATAATAGCAATAACAATTATGATTTTTGCTGTTATTATTATTATCTGATTTTATTGCTTCGGGCAATGCATTATTTTATATATATACATATATATATATATATGTGTATATATATATATATATATATATATATATATATATATATATATATATATATATATATATATATATATATATATATATATATATACAGGGTGGACCACGCAACGTGTGCACCTCTTTTACGACCAAAATAAGCGTTGCACAAAAAAATGTTTTATACAAAAGTTACATGGTTTATAAGGCTACACTATGTGGTGCATTTATTTTTTTTATAGGTGGAGGCACTTCGAAGATTTGAAGGTCAACTTTATTTTTTCAAATGGAATGCTATATTTTTTATAGCGTAATATGATAGAGTATCGAATTCTGAGTAAAAAAGTATAGACCTTTATTAGCCCTAGAGTTAATAGCTAACGAGTCATTTCACTTGATTACTTTAAAATTTTCTTCACGTAATATCAAGTTGGAGATTCAAATCTACTACAAATTTCTGAATGGCAGTGTTTCACTTTTATCTTTCTGATAATAATCACGCACAATCACCGAAGGATACTTTAATACTGGATTACAATCATTGAGAAGATTGTGAATCATGATAAGTGTGTATGATGTGGTAAATGTGTTCATATTGATAAACACTGTGATGTAAACACTGCCATTCAGAATTTTGTAGTAGATTTGAATCTCCAACTTGATATTACGTGAAGAAAATTTTTAAGTAATAAAGTGAAATTACTCGTTAGCTAAATTACTCGTTAGCTATAAAAAATATAGCATTCCATTTGAAAAAATAAAGTTGACCTTCAAATCTTCGAAGTGCCTCCACCTATAAAAAAAATAAATGCACTACATAGCCTTATAAACCATGTAACTTTAGTATAAAACATTTTTTTGTGCAACGCATATTTTGGTCGTAAAAGAGGTGCACACGTTGCGTGGTCCACCCTGTATATATATGATAAAATTATTATATTAGTAAATAATTATAGTTATTATTATTATTATCTGATTTCATTACTTGGAACAACACATTATTATTACTTTATCATTATATTTATATATATATATATATGTAGGTCTAAAGTCCGGTCAACCTTGAATAACAATGATAACAATTACAAAGAAATGTATTAATTACGACGATTGATCGGGGATGATTCAGAGTTCAGTGTCCCTCGCTAATGGAATAGCAAAGCCACGCGATGTCACATATGTACATATATATATTTATACACATATATGTGTGCGTGTATTTTTCTTTGATTTTTTTAGGTCTTGCATGCTGTTGCGCTAAAGTTTTCTCACGCGTGACGCTGACGAGCGTGGAAGATCTTACTCTGGAAATAAGACTTCACACATCCGCGGGCATATAATTATTATCCGCATTGACCGCGAGAGTCTACTTGCTCGTCTTCTTTTCCTCCCCGCGCGAATTTTCCTGGTAATAGCGGAATTAAAAAGAGAGGGAGAGAGGAGGAGACAATACATTTAATTCAAATGGAATATCTTTTATTTTTTAATTGCGAAGAATTTGTACGAGATTATCTAGAAGTTACGAAAAAAAAACAATCTTCCCGTTCCGCGGATTAGTATAATAATCGTGTGAGAAAAAAGAGGAAAAAAAGCGATGGGCGCGCGCTCTAGCGGCTTCGTGGGCAGACGAGCGAGCGAGCGCGGCAGTTCCCAAACGGTCCGCGGATGGTCCGGTGGCATTGGGATCGCAGTGGCCGCGGATCACGGTTAAAATGGCGACGATCGGCGGTCAGATTGGCGCTGGATGACACGGAGGAAGTGCGCGTACACGGTTTCGTAGTAGTGTTGTGATATATCTCTTTCGAGTAACGAACAAAGATCCTCGAAGGAAAAAAAACGGAAGTATAAAAGATAGAGCAGTAGAAGAAATTAGATCGAATCGTTCGCTTTGTTCAAATGGATTATTGATAGTGTGCGCGTGTGTGTGTATCGGGTGATAAGACTCTTCGCGAGGCGGAAAGAAAAGACAGATCAGGAGCGAGAGAGAGAGAGAGACAGACCGTTAAGTGAAAACGGTTGGTTGCACCACCGTTGAATATTTCACCCGGTTGTCCTCAGTTCGTGTTTTTTTTTTTTCGTAAACGTTTTTTTTTAAATCTACTTCTTCGTTAATCACGCCGCCGTTTCGTGCGGCCGCGATGCCCGTTACGAGCGGCACGAAAAATCCTGACGAGTGCATCGGGATCGACGACACGAGGCTTAACAGTATCGCGAGCATCGTCGAGCAATACGTCGGTGACCCACGGGACAGCAGTGCTCAAGTCGTTAGGTAAGCGCGATTGAGACGAAAAAAGAAAAAAAAAAAGAGAAAAAGAAAAACAAGCGGAAGTAGCGAAAACGCGTGTTATCGAGGTATTCGGTCGTCGAATGATCCGTGTGACGAGGCATCGAGATTCACGCAGCTATTTTCCATCCCCTCTCCTCTCGCTTACTCGCCCGACCCGCTCGCCGCTCTGTGAACGCTCGAGACGTTTCTCGCTCGAGTTTTTCCCCGTGCCCTCCTTTATAACCGCCATTTCCGCTAAATATCAATCTTTTTTTTTTTTTTCTCGGCGCCTTCGTCTCGTATCTCGATAGGGGAATTGTCGTTTTTCGGGGAGGAAAAAAAATCTCGCGACGACGAGAAAGACGGCAGAGGGTGAGAGGGGGAGAGAGAGAGAGAGAAAAAATAAGCGTTATTGCGCGAGGTCCGTGACTCTCGCACGCACGGCGCTCTTTGTTGTGTGTTGACTCGCGAAAAACTGCGTAAGGGGAAAAAGAGAAAATTTCACGCGAGCGAAACCGCGTAGAGGTTATAACGGGCTCGGGAGAGTCCCTCGCGAGAGAGAGAGAGAGGGAGAGAGAGAGAGATGACGATGCAACTTGACCGGAGATTAGATCAGAGAATTTAACGGCGCAGTGTCCGTTTTTTCTATTCGACGAGTTGAAGAAAAAAAAAATTTTACATTCTGGCAACTGTTGAAACGCCAATGAACGCAAAGTCTTTGGATTCTAGTTACTTTTAGTCGGTGTACCGAAGACCGATCAAAACCACCACAAGGATGAAGATTGACAGGAGCAGATTGAAGAAATGCACTTCCGACGCGGTAAGTCGAAAGCGGCATTCTCCGTTGGCAATACGAGTGCAAATTTTTTTTTAACTTTGCTTTAGCCGGCGGAGTGCCAGGCGCTGATCAGCAAGCTGCGGTCGTGTTCACACGCCGAGCTGCTGGAGGAACTGAAGCAGCTCGACGCATGGACGTTCGGCAAGTGCGAACTCTTCCATTGGATAGACGTGCTGGATCTGAGCGACAGTATACTGGAGGAGGCGGTCGCCAGGAGTCCTGACAATCCTTGGGAACTTGCTTGCGACTTGCCGCAAAACCGAGAGGTTGGTAATTGGGAAGAAACCCAAAAGGGATTTTTTTGGACTTGATCCGATCGCTCTTGATCGCACAGGCCAAAGAACTTCTGCTCTGGGTTCTGCACTTCACTTCGCTGCTGATAGAGCACTCGTTCTCGAGGCATCTATACAACAGCATGGAACACCTCGTGACGCTGTTGTCGAGCTGCGACATGCACTTGGTACTCGGCGTACTCAATCTTCTCTACATGTTCAGCAAACGAAGCAACTTCATATCGCGCCTGAACAACGAGAAGAGACAGGCGCTCCTCAGCAGGCTCAATCACCTGGCCGAGGTTGGTGCGCCGTCTACTAGCCTTTTTTTTTTCCAGACCTTGAGGTAAACAATCCTTTTTGTTTTCCTTACAGAGCTGGGGCGGCAAGGATAACGGTTTCGGATTGGCCGACTGCTGCAAGGAAAATCCCGAGAAGGTGAGACGAAATAACATTGGACTTTTTGTTTATTTATTTATGTATTTATTTATTGGTAATGTTCCCTTCAGAGTTTTCCAGCGAGCGCGACGACCCTGCACTTCGAGTATTACGCGGAGAACAACGCAACCCCGACGGAGGGCACGACGACCTCGGCCACGACAACGACAACTACAACTACGACGACGACGACGGCAACGGTGCCGACGCTGACGTCAGCGACGATGCTGACGCCGACGCCGACAACAACGAGCACCGCGACGACAACAGTAGCGACTGTGGCGTCCGTGACGACCACGGGAACGACCAGCGGTCTCGGTACTGCGAAGAAAACGGGCCAGACGAATCTCGTGACGTACATACACATCGAAAACGTCGATAAACTTGGCAAAACACCGGCGCAGATAATGAACGATTTGTTGAAGGTTTACAATGTGCCGCCTGACCGACAGGTACACTCGAAAAAACTTCGATAATTTTGAAGCTCGAGCGTTCCGAAGATAAGTGGTGATGGATACTGATTTTTTGTCTTTGAACTTTCATAATTAATTCGGGAACGCTCGAACCTTCTGAAAAACTTTTCTCATCTTCAGACGCGCATTTCTGCATAAACTTGGGACCTGAGAACTGGTCGTTTTTCAATTTTTTGTCTTCTGATGAGAGTATTGGGATAACGAGGTCGGGATTTTACATACAGTTGATGAATAGTCTTGCCAAGTATGATTTTTTTTGTATTTAAAAATATTGATAAATGATGACGCTATTATTATTTGAAGCAAGCGTCGCCAATCGGTGCAGGTGCTTCGGGCAATTAGGAACATTTGAAATAAAAAAAAAATGTACTTCTAGTATAATAATTAAATTTTCGAGTAAACGGATACTTTTTTTTTTAAACTTAATTACGAAAACGCCATGCTGTAAAAAAAGTTCGATTTTCGAGAAAAAAGAACATTTAATTATTTGTTATCAACAAATCGGTAAACATAAAAAAATCATCGGGTCGGACCCGATCGAATCGGGGGGAATGGTTCCATCACCAAATTCGTCACAACTCGCTCAATTTTAAAAAAATTATGCGAAAATCGTATTTTTGATATTTCAAGCTTATGCAGACTTGCGAAATACGATGAATAATCTCGTTCACGATCGTTGCTCGTTTGAATCCTTGCAGATGGCGCTCATGACGCACATAAGATTGGCTCACAGTTTCTCGGACTACCGTAGACGTTTGCAGTGCGTGCAGGCCCGTCTTCAAGCGCTTTCGGTGCTCGTTTATAACAACGCGTTGCAGGAGAATGCTCACAGTCTCTTGCACGCTGGGCTTCTCGAAGAACTGGTCGAGCTGCTGGAGCTACCGCATCCCCATCTCGTTGAGATAAGGGCTGCGGCGTTGCGCACGCTCACCAGTATAATTCATCTCGATCGTAATCCTCACTTTCCCAAGTGAGTATACATGACGTGGAAAAAAAGATGAATTATGCGGCTAAAAGAATTCGGTGTGTACGCGATGCGATATGAAAAAAATGTGTGCTTTCGCAGAAAACCTGGCTCTCGTTTGAACATGATAATCGACGTGACGGGCGCGAGTTCCTATCACGGCTTCCTGCCGGTCCTCGTGCGCACGTGTATAACGACATTGACCTCGCCGCAGCCGGAAGGGCAGCCTTTCCCGTTGCCGCTTGCCACGGCGCTCTTTAGCTTTCTCTACCATCTGGCGAGCTACGAGGCCGGTGGCGAGGCGCTCGTCAGTTGCGGCATGATGGAGAGCCTTCTCAAAGTGATCAACTGGCCGGGTACAGAACTCGAACACATCACGGTTTGTTCTCTCCCTCTCTCTCTCTCTTCTCCTTCCCTTACTCTCTGCTTCCATCTGCCTTGACTCTGCGAATTTTTGTGCCGACAGTTCGTGACGCGAGCGGTGCGGGTGATCGACTTGATAACGAACATCGACATGCAAGGATTCCAAGCGCACGGTGGCCTCGGCAGCTTCATAAACCGCCTCGACATGGAGATCAACGTGTGCAAGAAGGAGCAACCGTTCGAGATTGAGCCCACTTCGCTGTCGGTATCCGCGAGCCAGGACACTCTGCAGAGTTCGAGAGAAGCGAAAGTGAGCAGCGCCACGGACAGCAGTGAGGAACCGGGACCGTCGCGTCGTTTGTCGAACGAGGCGGCTTACAGCGAGCCCGAGGAAGCCTCAAATCCAATGGAATTCTCGGAGGACGAGAACACAAGCTCGAAACCCGAGACCAAGGGCGAACAGCAGCGACAGGACTGCGCTGCCGCGCGTTCCGGGAAAACTTGCCTTCCCCAACGCGCCGCGCTACTAAAATCGATGCTTAACTTTTTGAAGAAGGCGATACAAGATCCAGCCTTCTCGGACAGCATAAGACACGTGATGGAGGGCACTCTGCCTTCGTCCCTTAAGCACATAATCAGCAACGCCGAGTACTACGGGCCTTCGTTGTTTCTACTCGCGACCGACGTCGTCACCGTTTACGTGTTCCAAGAACCGTCATTGCTCTCGTCCCTCCAGGACAACGGGCTCACCGAGGTCGTGCTCCACGCGCTTCTCGTCAAAGACGTAAGTAGATCTTTCTCCAGGTAGCGCAAAAAATGCGCCGCATTCCTCTATGCATATAAAATAGTTCCGTGACTAACTGACTGACATATAGACAATGCACAGCCTAAACCGCTGGAGATAGATACATGAATTTTGATGATATGCCCGATATTTCGAAAAAGGATTTTTCGAAAATCAACTCTTAAGAAAGTGAAACGAGGTGTAAAAGTTTGTATGAAAGATTATATTTCTTGCGTGTATCAACTTGAAAATTGGAACATGTATACCTTAGAATGTGTAGAAGTGCACTAAGATAGGATTTTTCGAAAATCAACCTTTAAGGAGGTGAAATGGGTCGTGAAATTTTGTATGAAAAATTATATTTCTTGCGTGTCTCAACTTGAAACTTGGGCGATATGTTCCTTAGAAGGTGCACTAAGCAAGGATTTTCTGAAAATGAACTCTTAAGGAGTGCAACGGGGTGTTGAAGTTTCTATGGCAAAATTGAATTCTCTGCTTTTATCTCAATGAAATTCGAAATATGTATTCCTTAAAGGGCGTAGATTTTTCGAAAATCAACCCTTAAAAGGATGAAATTTGATGTAAAAGTTTGTATAGAACATTGTATTCCCTGTGTGGATTAACTTGAAATTCGATATAAATATTCATCAAAACAAATAAAACGCATGATTTAGGATTTTTTAAAAGAACCCCAAATTTAAAACAAAACCTAATGAGGGGGGTGCAACTGGTGATGGATGTTTCTATCGGCGAAATTCCACGTGGGCGAAGCCGCGGTCGAAAGATAGTCTACATATAAAACAGTTTCGTGATTGACTGAGTGACTAACTGACTGACATATAGACAACACACAGCTTAAATCACTGACGATAGAAATATGAAATTTGGAAGATTTGTTCTTTAAGGAGGTTGGAGCGTTACGATGAATCCAACTTTCGGGCCTGAAATTTGTATACGATATTGACGAATACGTTATGCACCCTCTTGAAAAATTTGAGCTATATTGACCGTTCAGTTTTTTCGTAATAAAATTGCAAAGTCGAGCACTTTGAGCTAGTGAAGCACGTCGTCTTATGGAGACGGTCGACCGGAAGTGCGGTGATCACGGTTTTGTTGCTCACGCATCCAACTAAGGTCGTTGGAAAACTGAAGTTAGATGAATTAGACATAGATATTGTAAAAAATCGAAAATTCGAACTTTACCGTGTAGTTCAAGCATTACATTATAAAACGTTTTCAACTTCCGGTTGAGTATTATCATAATGACGAAATAGTACCCATATACTTGTCAACGTCGGGCGTAACCGCTGATTCGTTTGGCGGGCATAACCTAGCTCTGTAGTGACAGTTTTCGTTGTCGCCGGCTCGCGACATCCAATCGCATGCACGATCAGAACAAAAGGAGCCTCTTATTGGCTGTCGCTAGGTAACGATAACGAAAACGTCCGCTACCGAGTTACAGAATCTCAATACTGCTTGGATATCGTCGTGAAGACTCCAGAGTCGTTGAGGGTCTAATTTTTCACTTTTTATTAGTAAATATGCATTAAATAAAATATTTACCACAAATTTGGCACTTTGGGATCGACAATACGAATATTCAACATAAGTTACCATAAATCAGAACACCCGTGGGGTAACATAAATTTAGTCTTTTTGTTGACCCCGAGGAAGCGCTCCAACCTCCTTAAGGCAGTAGTCTGCTTTAGGAGCCGAAAAAAAAGCGTTTTTTCAACAATTTTTTTGAAAGGGAAGGAAATGATTGCGGTAAACGAAATTTTGAGACGATAGTATATTATATTCAAGCTTTAAAAAACAATTTTTATTATTACAAATTATTGAAATTTGCCAAAGTTGTAACGATTTTTCTGGGGCGCCTGGAGTGTGCACTCGTAAATCGGTGCCGGTGATGGAGGTCGTGCGATGCATCTGAAACAGTGGAACCAAATTTTTTTTTAGTTTTTATAAGTTCCTTTTCTATATGAACTAAAAAAATACCGAAGAAATGACGAAATTCCAAATTTTTTCGAAGTTTGAAAAAAAATTCACTTTTTTGAAAAAAAAAATTCACTTTAAGTTGCAAAACAAGTAATTTAAATAGTACTTTTGTCCAACTTTTTTAGTTCAAATAGAAGATAATTCAATACTGAAGCTAGATCACTTTGGTTTTTTTCGATCGGACATATATTGTTTTTACTATCGCCGGCACCGTTTTCCAAAACTTGTGAAAATGAAAACTCGAGAAAACGGGCTGTAAAGTTCTGCCCGAGCATTCGCACCTGCTCGACGCTCGGCCACTAAAACTGATCTAGCTTCGAAAATATGTCGAATTGGCCTCTAAAATTTTGAACACATATTCTTGGATAGTTTTGGAATAGATTTAAGACAAAAACGAAAAATCGATTTTTTGAAGCCTGTAAAGCAGACTACTGCCTTAAAAGGTGTAGAGGTGCACTAAAAAAGGATTTTTCGAAAATCAAATCCTATCGGCGTGAAATGGGGTGTAAAAGTTTGCATGGTAAGTTGAACTCCTTGCGTGAATCAACTTGAAACTTGGTTCAAGTTGATTCACGTGAATTCCCTGCTTTCATCTCAATGAAATTCGGAAGATATGTTCCTTAAAGGGCGTAGAGGTGCACTAAGAAAGGATTAGCTTCTCGCATGGTCAACTATATGTGGGCTTCTCGACAGTATCGAGTGCCCAAAACTTGAATGTGCTTGCCGAAGATCACAATGTTGTCTACAGAACTATATTGCAAAGCCATATAATTCTGTCGACAACAATGCCATTGTATAATACTGGAGTTGAAGGTTAGCACTTTTATACTATTATTTCATTAATTAGCAACCCTTGCTTAAGTCAGTCAGTCTACTAGCGTGCCTGAGAAATACAATGCTACCTTTTTTCTTTATCTCCGACTTTTTTTTCTCTCTCTTTGTTAATCTCCTCTCTGGATCAAATCCTAAAGTCCACGCGGACGAAGTCGCGTGCAAGAGCTCGTTTTCAAATATCAAACAATCTTGCTGCTGGTTCATCGCCAGGTACCCGCGACAAGGGAAGTATTGGGCTCTCTACCCAACGTGTTCAGCGCCCTCTGCCTGAACCTTCGCGGCCTCGAATCCTTCTCGAAGAGGCGCCCGTTCGAGCGTGTCTTCAACGTGTTGCTGTCACCGGTCTATCTGTCGGCGATGCGACGTCGCCGTAGCGCCGATCCCCTCGGCGACACGGCGTCAAATCTGGGAAACGCAATGGACGAGCTGATGCGACATCAGCCGTCATTGAAGGCGGACGCAATAGCCGCGATAATAAAACTGCTGGAGGAGCTTTGTGTGTTGGGTTGCGACCCGCGTTACGTGTGTTGGCGTGCAGCTGGTAAGTCGGAGAATTCGCCGTCGAACGCGGGAGGTGCGAACAGTCGTCAGTCATCGGGACAATCGGTGGGCGTCGGAGTCGGCGACACGGGAGGTGGTGGAGGTGGTGGTGGGGGCAGCAGCAGCGACGAGGAGGAGGAGGACGAGGAGGAGGCGAGCACGAGTTCGCACCCTCAACGTGAAGACCAACCGTCGCCGTCGCCGGCTCAACCTGGACCGCCGCCTCAACCGCGGGAAAAAACACCGATCGCCCTGGTTGATTATATTCACAACGTCATGAAGTTTCTCGACGCTATACTGAGCAACAACACTACTGACGATCATTGTCGCGAATTCGTCGCGCAAAAGGGCCTTGTGCCGCTTCTCTCGATTCTCGGTTTGCCCAATTTACCGGTCGATTATCCGGTCGCCCAGGCGGCCCAGGCGGTCGCCTCGGTCTGCAAGAGTATACTGAACCTCGCCCACGAACCCCTCGTGCTCAAGACCGGCCTCTCGCAGCTCAACGAAGTCCTCAATCTTCTAAAGCCCCTTCACAATTACATGGAATCGCCCGGTGGCTCGGTGCTCCTTCACGAGTTGGCGACTGCGCCAAACCTCGAGACCGCTTTCACCAGCGATACCGCGACGCCACTGTTGCACGCGATGAACGCTGCCCACGGTTACGTCGTGATGTTCGTCCACGTGTGTCGTACGAGCCAGATCGAGATGCGCAATTTGTCGATAAATCATTGGGGCTCGGACCTCGGGTTGACAGTGTTGCAGGGTCTCTCGGAGCTCTACATGTCCCTCGTATGGGAGAGTACGTTGTTGCTTGCGCTCTGCAGCGACGACATAATTCCGGCCGGTTGCGACTTCGGCAAGGAGGACATGGACCGTCTATTGCCGCTGGAGATGCGCAACGAGGCGACCACTCCCGAGGCGCAGGCGTGGCCGAGCGGTGGTAACAGCAGTGCGTCGGTATCCGGCGATATGGGCAGTAACGGAATGACGACGGCGATGGAGGCGCTCACGACTGATCCGCCACCGGTATCAATGGAAATCGACGAGAGCAAGCAGAGCGCGGGCACGAGCGATCGCGGTACACCGAACGCTCATCAACTCAAGTACATAAAGCCACTGCTGGGCGCGTCCTCGCGGCTAGGCCGCGCGCTCGCCGAGCTCTTCGGTTTGCTCGTCAAGCTGTGCATGGGCTCACCGATAAGACAGCGACGCGGTCAGCAGCTGCCAATGATGCCAGCTATACCGAATTCGGCTGCACGCGGAGTCGCGTGCGCTCTCAACATTCTCCTGACCCGCGGCCTCTCCTGGGACAAATTGCCACCCTCGCCCATACCCAAGTTCAAGCTCACCTTCCTCATATGCTCGGTGGGCTTCACCTCGCCGATGCTCTTCGACGAGAAGCGCCATCCTTATCATCTGATGCTACAGAAATTCGTGCAATTGGGCGGGCGCAACGCCTTCTTCGCGACCTTCCGTTGGGCGCTCTCGGGTGGTGGACAATTCCCGCTGACCGAAGGTCTCGAGCATCCAAATCTGCCGGATGGCACTGGCGAGTTTCTCGACGCCTGGCTGATGCTACTCGAAAAGATGGTCAACCCCAAGGCGATACTGGACTCGCCTCACGTCGGCTTGCCCAAGGGTTCAGGTGTCTACAACGCCTATCGATCCTTCGATCCGATCAAGTATCTCACGGACATACACAAGAAAGCGTTTGAGGCGGTGATGCTGATGTGGGGCAAGAAGCCTCTCAAGAACTACGGCGCGCGGATGACCGAGTCGATTCTTTCGATACTGCGTCACATTTTGCGCGGCGAGAAGATAATCAAGGAGCGAACGGAGGAGGAAGAGGGTGATGAAACTTCGGGTAGTTCGAGTGCGACGAGCAGCGCCGCGCCGGCCGCGAGAACGGCGACGAGCTCGAGCGGCGAGCGCCGGGACGAGGCCACCGAGCCTGACGTCAATCCGGAACATCTTCGTCAACTGATGGACATGGGATTCAGCCGAGCGCACTGCGTCGAGGCCTTGTTGCACACTATAACGGTCGAACAGGCGACCGACTACTTGCTCTCGAACCCGGCGACTCTTAGACGCTCGGAGACAACGACCGGCGAGACGAACGCCCAAGGTATCATATTGGATCTCGAGATGGTCGACGACGATCAGATAATGCACGCGATCGCGATGTCGCTCGGCGATAACGGCGGGGATTCGAAGAAATCGACGATAACGGAAGAGCCGGTGGTGGCGCGCGAGGTAACCGCGACGCGCACGATCGACGATTTCACCCACAGCGCTCTCGAGCAGTGCCTCAATCTGTTGGACCTCATGCCCGACACGGTTTATCGCATATGCGACCTACTCGTGACGATCACAAAGAGAAACGGCGATTTATGGCGCGACAATATGGCCCGTCAGTTGATCCGGGAGATCGGCGATTTGGTGGATCATCTGATAGGCATCGCCGAGACCCAGGACGACGAAACGGCGGGCGCGCGTCTCGTCGAGTGCGACGAGGCCAACAAAGTCGCTGGACGCATATACCTGTACACTCTATTCTTCGAGGGTACTTTCCAAGAGATGAGAGTGCCCTGCGCTCGTATAGTCGAGGAAACCTCGACCCTCGACAAACTCGTGCGTCTTCTCGTGGTGAGCGAGGGTCCTCTAACGAGCAACAAACAAAAAATCACGAAGGAGGCTAAGGACGGAGCTACGACGAGCGCCACGAAGACGCCCAAGTGGCTCGCTCCGTTGTTGCTGCTGATCGATCGTTTGGAAAAGGTCGCGGTGCTTACGCAGCGCAAACAAATAATGCACAAAGTGACAAATCGCGTTTGGAAATGGTTCGATCTAACGACCGGAAAATGGACTCCGTATTCGCCCATGAACAATCGTCTGATAAATGAGGCGTACTGGTCGGGCGAGCCAACTGTTAGGATAATGTGTTCCCGACGGAGTTATCTGATAACGTTCTCGTGCATGAATCAAGTAAACGAGGATAGCGACAACAGACGACCGATAACTATGGGCTTCAAGTTCAACGGCGGTGGCGGAAACAACGAGGACGCGAGCTCGGGCTCCGATTCCAACATGGACACTACCGAGGAGAGTCCAACCGAGGAGAAGCGCAACACGGTTGTTCAGGGTCTCGACCCTAGCATAGCGCCCAGTATAGTACGCGCGTGCGTCAAGTTGCTCGCGATCCCGGTCGACCGCGACGCCCTTCATGCCCTCATGAAGGTCTGCCTGCGCCTAACACGGGATTATAAGAACGCGGCAGTTTTCGCGCGTGAGGGTGGCGTCCAGCTGTTGCTCGACATGACCCAGGCGAGTAGTTTCATCGGGTGCGTCAGCCTGAGTACCCTCCTGATCCGTCACACGATCGAGGAGGAGCGCACGCTCCGCCTGGCCATGGAAAAGGTCGTGCGCTCCAGGACCCAAGTCAACATACCTCCGGCCTATAAGGAGATTCTCTTCATGACGCGACAGATAAGCAGCGCAGTCTGTCGCGATCCCGACCTCTATCGCGACGTTTGCGAGAACATATTGCGCGTCGACGTCGGGGTACTGAAGAGAGACGAGGTCGACAACAGCCTCGTCGTGAAGGCTCTGCCGTCCAATCATTCCTCGGCATTGCCGATGCTCGAGGAGACCGCGATAAACGTCGTTCACGACCTCCTGAACGCGCTCATCAAACCCGTGCCCGTATTCCCGGAAGAGAGTAACGTTTCCGCGGGAAGCCCGAGCAGCGGAAGTCCCGAGAAGAAGGCGACCAACTCGTCGGCGAGCATCGGGCCAAGCAGCAACTCGAGGCGAGACGTTGCGCGCAACAGCGCCGCAACCTCGACCAATGGTCCCCTCGACGACGACGATCACATAACCCAAATGAAGATTTATCCCGATTACGTGAACAATGGTAAAATCGAGCCGGAAGAGGCGAAGAAGCCTCTTCTCCCGAAGTCCGCGATTCTCAAGATGCTCGCCGAGTGCGTCAGATCGTACGGCGCCGTCGCGAATCTCATAGCCGAACACACTTATCGCGCGGGACAGAGCGAAATGGTACCCGAAAGCGTGACAGCGCTCGGCTTTCTCTTGGACAAACTGTTGCCGGTGTTGCCGGAGAACTCGGGCGATCGACAGTGCAGCAGTATGGCGAGGATGCTCATAGCCGCAATAGCCTCGTGCAATCATTCAGCCGAGGCCCAGACGATCCTCGTGGTTGAGGTCAAAGCCGCCCTCACCAGGACTCTCGCTCTTCCAGAAAGCTCGGAAAAACACGCTCAACTGCAATTGCTCATCGGTCTCATCTCGACCATGATCGACAGCTGTCCACCAACCTCTCAGACCCAGCTGCGTACACCCCTTAAGGTTCACCAGTACAATCACATCAACTACATCGTCAGAATGATGCTGCGTAAAGGGATCGTCATGGATCTCGCCAAGATACCCCACAGCCTCGATCTCTCGAGCCCCAATATGGTCGGCACGATAAATGCCGCGTTGAAACCTCTCGAGACCGTCTCCCGCATCATTAATCAACCGATGCCCGGGGCTGTCAATAACAAACTGCCCAAACCGAAGATTCGCATGGTACAGGAGGAGCCTATCGGTGATCAGACTGGCACCACAACCTCGGACGCTACCCACGCAGTCGGCGAGGAAGCGAACGAGGACGCGGAGAACACGGAACACGATATCTCACTTAATGCCGAGAGCCTCGAACCAACTTCTGAGAGCCAGGTACACGAGGAGGGCGACGAGGCCGCTCTCGAAGACATCATGGATCAGCTGCTCGAGAGGTACTGATGCTTATGATTTGAAACAAACTGTTTCTCGTTTGTTGGCCACGCTATCGATTGCCGCGCTCTTTCGAAGAGAATAATTGCAATATTTTCAAAGTTGAGGCTGCATGTTCGAGGCCCAAAAAAAAAACAGTTTTCAAAGTCGATTTTTAATATTTCTTTCTGATAAGAGTATTAGGATGACGAGGTCGGAATTTTACAGACAATTGATACATAGTCTTACCAAGATTGGGTTTTTTTTTATTGGAAAATATTGATAAATTATGGAGTTATTATCATTTAAAGGAAAAATAACGAAAATGTATTTTGGTATATTAATCAAACCTTCGTATGACCGGATACTTTTTTTGAATTTCGGAAATCACAAAAATGGCAAACTGTAGAAAAAGTTCAATTTTCAACTGAAAAAACAACTTTAATCATTTGTTCCCAACAAATGGATCTACATATGAAAAAATCATCCGGTCATACTATAGAAAATTTTATAAACTATGCTTTGTTGGAATTTGAATTGAATCGGTCGAATAGATTTTGAGATACGACTTGCACCGTTTCTCAAACCATAGCGGCCGAGAAAAAGACAAAAGAATAAAGGGTAAATGGCAGCGGAATGGTTCGCCGTAGCTCAGTGGGTGATCTGACCCTTCGCTAAGACTCTCATAATTAAATTTTTTCAATTTTAACAAAACCTTTGTTCCAAATTAATGTGAAGACCCCAGACGATAAAGTTAAGTGCAAAAATTATATTTTAAACATGTCGATACGCATCGATAACGTGAGCCTCGCTTTTTTCGTGACGGAAAAAGGAACGTAGAAGCATTAAGCAAGTGCAGGGATCGACAAAGAATCAGTGTTGATAATCCAGCAGTGTTTTATTCCCCAGAGACGGCTCGGCCGTAACCGAGGAGCCGCAATCAAGATCTCACAGGCCGATGGACATCGACGACGAGAGCCTCGCGATGAGAGACGCCCAAGACGACTTCGATCCGACCCGCGACACGACCGTAAGAGTAACGAGATCGTCGCTTCTCCTTTTTTTTATCCTCATCAATTTTCTAGGGGTGTGCGGGTAGCAGAATTAGTCGGGTCGGGTCGGGTCGGGTAATTCGACTATGATTCGGGTCGAGTACCCGAACTTTATCGAGTACCCAACGATACTCGAGTATATTCGGGTAACCATCGCCTAGCGGTTTACTCGTCTCACATCGGGTACTCGATAAGCCGTGCTGCCAGAACAAAATTTCAAATTTCGTTTCATAGTAGATAGCGCCACGAAAACGTACGAAATAGACTCCAGCTTTATGTTCTCTATCCTTCGCCGATAGGTTGGAGATCATAAGAAATAAAAATATTCAATTTAAAAATTTTAATATTCATATTCATATTAATTCAATATTTTAATATTAAATATAAGTATTAAGTATACAAAAAAGTTTTTTGTATTCTTGTAATGAAAAGTTTTTCCGATAGTTTATCTTTATTTAAAGATTAAAGATTATAAACAATCAATCGATTATCACTCGATTCTGAAGATTTCGTGATTGACATTATTAAATTATTAAGTGAAACAAGAAACAGTAAATAACGAGACGTTTACGAGTGCTCGCTTGCTCAGCAACATAACGATTGTCACAACAAACCGAAAAAGCCGAATAGTTCGTGCATGAGAACAGACAAAACTATAAGAGCGGTGCGGCAATGCGTGGAGACAAGTCGCGAGAGAGAACTCTCTCTCTCTCTCTCTCTCTAATCTAATCTAATCTCTCTCTCTCTCTCTCTCTCGGTGCTGAGTGAGAGAGAGATTAGATTAGATTAGATTGTACAGTATTATATTTTTACAGTATTATAATTTTTTCGTTTTATCGCCTTTTTCGATTTTCGTTTTCTCCTATTATTCGATCGAAACGACTAGATAAATAATAAATATAAATAATAAATACGGATCTCCGAGTCGTTTACGAATACTTCAAGTTTACGAATACCCGAAGTTTAAGAGTACTCGAAGTTCACGAGTACTCGGCGTTTACGAGTACCCGATGACCAAATTCGGGCACCCGATAGTGGCGAGTATTTTGCATTACTCGCCCGTCGGGTACCCGATCCGATCCGAACATCGGGTACCCGAGTGAATCGAGTACCCGCACACCCCTACAATTTTCCATTCGCGTGATAATCCACCGTTATGCCACTTGTCATTTTTCGCTTCTCCTCACGCACAGGAGGACCTGATGAGCTCGGATTCGGATTCGGATGGCGACGCGTCCGAGGACAACGACGACGAGGTCCACGACGACGAGGACGAGGAGGAAGAAGAGGAGGACGATGGCGAGTCTTTTAATTCATTTTCTACTTCAACCGACCGCCAATCGCCTTTTTTTTAACGTTTCTCTTGCTCGATCGAACAGGTGAGGAAAACGAAGAGGAGGAGGACGAGGACGAGGAAGGCTCGTCGAATTACGAAGACGAGGGAGCCGAATTGTACGACGACGTTGGCGAGGGAGTGTTCCGAATGTTACCGTCGAACGAGCGGGATGGAAGTAACGTCGTCATGATACAGCACAACTACGACAATCCGGAAAACAACGCATCGACGCCGGCCTCGACGAGGCCGAGCCACTCATGGAGCACTAGCTTTCCCCTGCCCTTGGGACTCTTCGAGGATTTGCCACCGCTCGCTGAGAGCAACGGTAAGAGACAGCCGAATCCGCGAGTCTGTACCCTTGCCCCCGACCACCATCCTTTCCTCCACCCCATCTCGACTCACAGCGTTCTCCTTTCACGAAATCAGAAATTTCAGGCATAGGATCGCACCCGCTGCTTATGGCGCAGAGCAGCCTCGACACGGCGAACGCACGGGCACAACGAGCCTTCCGCAATCGGAGATTCCAGTATCTCCACTGGCAAAATCCACGGAGCTCCGAACCACCGGTCATACTTCAAAGGTTTCCGCTCTTTTTTTACCCTCACTTACGAAGCTTCGTCGACGTTCGAACAATTCTCGATTTCATACTCGAGAGTTTTTCTTTGTTTGTTATATTTGATTTGCTAAGGCTGTTGAGATTTGTTTTGGGCTCAGAGTGACGGAAATAGGAAAGAATGCGAGATTCTTCATTTGTATTTCAAAGAAAGCTGATGTAATTTTTCGGGGAAATTTTTCTACCTTTGTTTTGAGGTGCCGGAAATTCGGCAAGAGATGGGCATTGAAAAATAATATATAGAATATATATAAATATAAATAAAATAGAAATTACCCATAAATAATTTCTAATGATATATAATTATATAAATAAAATAATAGGTATTTTCTTTCACACACCAATACATACATATGTGAGTTTAGAAAAGAAAGTTTCTATTTTTTTCTGGATTTTCTACTTTTATTTACAATTAGACTTTTTCCTCTTAGGCGGAAGTAAAAAAAATATTTCTCACGCAAGGCCAAATTTTAAAAATAATTTTGCGTCCCCGAAAAAGCATATGGATATAAAATTTGGCGTTTGTATTCTCACCTATTGAGATCGAGATTTGTTCGAAGACGAAGCCGCATAATTGGCTAAATAAAAATATCAACGCCGAGGAAACTCTTTGCACTGGGGCATAAATAATTGAGGTAATAAAGAATCGGTCGCAGACTTTTGGTGCCGGCCGCCCAGACTCTCCCACTGGCAGCGAGCCAAGTATTGGCTTCGACACTGCGCGATACCCGTGTGGTCGTAATGGACAATACCCTCGGGATCCTCGGCAATCAGGAGGAAGAACAGATCGATTTTGTGGTATGTTGGTAATCGCTCTTACTATCTTCTAACATCGTTATGCAAAAAACGAATTCTAATCTCGTTGGGAATGCGAAGGATCAGTCTGGGTACTTATTCGGACCGAGCCTTGCGGCGACTCTGAACAACATCCCGACCGCGCTCCACTGGTGGATCGAGGAAAGCAAGTTGCTCGATGGTGATTCACAACCGGACTGCTGCGTAGGCGTGGTTCACAAGCTCGTGCCTGGTCTCGAGAAGCGACGAAATGCGGAGCTTGCAGAGCGCAAGGAGAAGCGCAAGAAGCAACACGGCGCGGAGAAGGAGGCCGATAAGGAGGCCAAGGATACCAAGGAGGCGCCCAAGAATAACGAATGTACGTACACTCGCTAAATGGAGTCTTGTTAGCCGTAGACATTTTTCTCGAACATTTTTTTTTGTACCAATAGCTGGAACGTCGATTCTTATACCGACGGAGCAACAGCACCGACCAGCGGGTTTTATAATTCAGCGGGAGGACAACACGAGGAGATTCATAGCCGCGGTCGAGGCCGCCTTCGAGACCGTGCGCGTCGAGAACAACCGGGACGAAAATATTATCGGTAATTTGTGAATTTTTCTCAAAGGGGAATTTCGCTAGTAGTCCCATCACTGAAATTTATCGAAACGTTAAATTGCGCTTTGTTAAATGCTTGGAGTGTCGAAAGAAGAAAGGAAAAAAAAACACGTTTGCCATTTTCAGAAGTGACTGGAGCGATGGAGGTGAGTGTTCCGGATGACGAGGAGCGGACGCCTACGCCTCCGCCGCCACCGCCACCTCCGCCTCCGCCGCCTCCACCGCAGGAACAATCGGTCGAGGTGCGGGACCCTCGTCTGGCGAGTCGCAACGCGACGCTCGAGCTGGCCGAAAGTATAATCGACTCGGTGTTGCATCCGAGCGCCGAGGAGGCCACGAGACTGCGACGTTTGAGTTCGGTGGCACCGCGCGACGCGGGCGAGTCCGGCGCGAACGGTACCTCGAGTCCGTTGCAAGTGCCTTTGCTGAGTGACTTCGTCGCGGCGAGTGTGCAACCGGCCGCAGAGGACGACACCGGGGGAAACGAGTCGCGAGATCCGAACGCATGGGTGCAACGTTTGCTGGCGTTGGAACACACGCGGCGCGAGAGAAACGCCAACGTCGTTGTCAGCCAGGACCATCCGACCTCGTCCTCGACGAGCACCGCGGACACGATAGTCGAGGAGATCCCGTCGACTACCGGCACTACGGAATCAACGACGCAATTCGCCGTAGCGTCGAGTCCGGCGACGCAGGCGACCTCGCAGCAGCAGCAGACGACCTCGCAACAGCCGCAACAGACGAGCGGTGGCGGTCATCAAGAGTCCTCCCAATTGCCGGACGGTGTTGATCCATCCTTCCTGGCTGCACTGCCGGAAGAGATGCGTGACGAGGTGATCGCCGAACATTTGAGATTGCAGAGAATTCGTCAACGCGCTCAGCCCACCGTAGTCGAGGAGGTCACCGGCCCGGTCGACGTAAATCCCGAATTCCTTGCGGCACTTCCGCCCGCAATTCAGGAGGAAGTTCTCGCCCAGCAACGCCTCGAACAACAGAGACACGCGGCGGCCTCCGCCAATCCCGAAGATCCGGTCGACGCCGCTGCGTTCTTCCAGAACTTGCAACCCTCGCTCAGACAGGCGATCCTCGCTGACATGGAGGAATCACAGATTTCCGTTTTGCCGCCCGATCTCGCGCAGGAAGCGCAGAATCTTCGCCGCGAGTGGGAGGCCCGAAATCGTCACATGATGCAGGAGAGATTCTTGAATCACGTGACCCAGGGCAACACCGCGCTCTCGAGCATACTGCGCAACACGAGCCGAGGTCGCGGCGGGGCGCGCTACTCGATACACTCGGTGCCCCAACGGGCCCAATGGCACTCGTGGAATCCCCGCGGCGAGGGCGGCGTCTCCCATCAGAGCGCCGGCCTACGACTTCGCGGTCGACAACTTCTCGATCACGAATCCATGGCCTGCTTGCTCGTTCTTCTGTTCGTCGACGAGCCCAAAATCAACACGCTCCGGCTTCATCGCGTCATCAGGAACTTGTGCTATCACGGCAGCACGAGGGAGTGGGTCGTCAAAGCGTTGCTCAACATTATGGAGAGAAGCAACGACGAGAACAAGGAAATAATGGCAGACTTTGCCGGAAAGTTCAAGAGGAAAGGTCTTCATCCGGCTATCGATTATTGGTGAGCTTCTTTGGGCTTGATTACATCAGGAATTCTTGTTCGTTACGGTCGCAATTTGTCAAGATAATTGCAGATATCGAGCGATTTTTTTTTTCGGGAGTCTCAGCGTTCTTTTTCAATGTTCTCTCTTTTCCCCGGCAGTTCTCCAAAGTTGTCAGAGAGCCGAAACAATCTGCAGTCGTGGTTGAACATAAGCATAGACGCGGCGCTGGGCTGTCGCGCCAACGTGTTCCACATAGTCCGGCACAGCGGTAAGAAATCTGACCGCCAGGGCAACGTGATAGCGATCCATCCGCAAGCGGCGCCGACCGTGTGCAAGCACACCCTGGAGCTGTTGATATCACTGGCGAAGAGTTTCCCGGGCTATTTCGTGCCTACGAGATCGAAGGAGACCGAGGAGAAGAACAAGGAAGGAGTGGCGAGCGGTGCGAGCAAAGAGGAGACCGGTGCAAAGTCCAAATCCACCGCTAAGTTGGGCAAGAGCGATTTTCCCGACTTTTGGGATATGTTGCTTAAGTTGGATTCGTGCGCCTCGAAGAAAGGCAAGTCGGTGACGAGGACCCACTCGAATTCGGCGTTGGGTATCGAGCCCGAGCAAGGCTTGACGTCCTTCGAGTCGTCGGCCTTTGGGCAATTGATCTCGATGTTGCACTGGTCCGTCGTAAGACGCAGCAGCCAATTGACGGACAAACTGTTGCGCCTTTTGTCGCTAATATCGATCGGATTGACGGAGGTGAATTCGTTCAGGCGTCAAGACGGCACGAAGAATAAGAAAACGGAGCCGAGCAAGGAGCAGAGCGTCGCCGCGCCCGAGGGTCATCTTCGTCTCGCTGTTCAGGTGCTCACGAGCAAGAGTTGCTCCGAGGAGGGCCTCGAGGATGCCACCGCGTTGCTCCTCAATCTCTCTCATTGCCCGGATCCAACGAGACAACTTATCCTCAACCTTCTGCTCGAGGGAGCCATGGAACTCGCGAACATGGTTTGCGAGCATATCAACGATCTTATGATGGAGCTGAAAGTTTTGAATCGCGAATTGCGCAGGCGGCACTCGCTGGAGGAGCAACCGTCGACGAGCGCTGGTGGCTCAGGGCGTGGAATTCTCCTCGATCGATTCACCCACGACAGCGTTATCGTGACAGCCCCGAGCAAGGTCAAAGCCGGCACCGATCTCCAGCTACCATCGATGAGTGCACTTGTCAGCAAGACATCTAGTCAGGCGTTCTTCTTACGGATACTTAAAGTCATTGTACAAATACGGGAGGCGGTGCGGTTATCGAACAAGAAGAAGAGTGAGACGAGCAGCGCGGCGGCGACTACGACGACAACGACGACGACAACGAGCACTGCCGGGACCTCGACGACGGCCACCCCAACGACTGCGACAACAACCACTACCACCACCACGACTACTCCAACGATTAGCCAGCCAGCGATTACGGGAACCGCGATGGAAACTACTGCGCCTGGTCAGACGCATAAAACATGTAAGTTACCCGCAAAAAAAAAACTTGAAAAAAGAATCGTTTTCAGGATGGCGGATTTTATCGGGAATTTTTATATTTTCAGCTGTTCCCGTTGTTGAGGAAAATACGACGGTGGACAATCTCGCGATGGACACGGCTCAGGCGACCACCGCACAGAACGAGAACTCCGGGGGACCTTTTTCGCGGAGTGGTAAGTGTCCAAATAAACCCAAACAAACAAATGTATCACAATGAAACCCAAACAAACAGAATTATCACACTCAAACCCAAGCGGACAAAAGACTGACAAATACAGATTTCACAACACCCGAAAGTATCCCAAACAAACCCAAACTAACGAACAAAAACAAAAACTGAATTATTACACTCAAATGCAAACAGACTAAAGCTTGACAAATAAAAGTTTAACAAACAAACACAAACAAGTATTCGAATGAACCAAAAAAAAAAAATATATCACTAACAAACTTAAATAATCGAAAATACCCTAAACACAAAAGAAAAAAAGGATTATCACACTCAAACCCCGACAGACAAAAGATTAACAAATCAAAGTTTCGCAAACAAACTGAATTATCACACGCAAACCCAAACAACCAAAAGATTGACGAATAAAAGTTTAAAAAACAAACCAAAACTAAAAAGTATCGCAAATAAACAAAATTGTCAAAACATACAAACCCAAACAAAAGTATCACAAACAAAACGAACGCAACGTACAAACCCAAACAAAAGTATAGCATACGTACCCAAATAAAAAATAAAAGGATGACGATGAACGTGTTAAATTTGCCCACACAAAAAAAATTCGTATCGTCATCGCAGAAGAGGAAAATCCGGTCCTTCCGCTTCTGAGCGAGAGTCTCGTGCTGGACAACCTGTGGGAGACGCTGAGCGCCTGTCTCTTAGAACTGGAGCACACGCCCGATCATCATGCCGTCCTCGTGCTGCAGCCAGCCGTCGAGGCTTTCTTCCTCGTGCACTCGTCCTCGAGCACGGCCTCGCGGGAACGAAACAGCGAAACGAGCAACGCGGAGACTCGTGAGGTGGCGCCTGACATGGCGCCAGTATCGCCGATCTATTCCGACAGCGAGGGCACCTCGCAACCCGAGGCGGCGAGCAACACCTCGTGGGACATCACCCCGACACCACAGAAGGCTCTGCCGTCCGATCAATTAAAGTTCCTCAAGTTTGCTGGTTCGTTCACAATCTCCGTCTAATATTGACAACTCGTACGCGGAGTATCTAGGAAGTTTTTACAGTGTCCGGTGATCCTTTTGTTTTCTCCAGAAACGCACAGAACTGTCTTGAACCAGATACTTCGTCAGACAACGACCCATCTTGCGGACGGTCCATTTTCCGTCCTTGTCGATCACACGAGAGTCCTTGACTTTGACGTGAAGAGACGCTACTTCAGAACCGAGCTCGAACGTATGGACGAGGGTATAAGGCGCGAGGAACTCGCCGTACACGTGCGCAGAAGCCACGTGTTCGAGGATTCCTTCAGGGAGCTGCATCGCCGAAACGCGGACGATTGGAAGAACCGATTTTACATCGTGTTCGAAGGTAATTCTCGTATAGACCTTTAGTGAATTCGTTTTTCGATTGATCCAGAGAAGAGAGGTTTGAATATAAACATTTGTCATTCATAGGTGAGGAAGGACAAGATGCCGGGGGCCTCCTCCGCGAGTGGTACGTCATCATCTCCAGGGAAATATTCAATCCCATGTACGCGCTGTTCACGGTCAGCCCGGGCGATCGAGTCACTTACATGATCAACTCCTCATCTCACTGCAATCCCAATCATCTTTGCTACTACAAATTCGTCGGGCGTGTTATCGGTGTGTATTGATCTTGTGAAAAAAAATACTTTCCCCTTCAACTGCTCTTTCACTTTCAATCGGCCAGACAAACGATTGACAAATAGAAGTTTCACAAACAAACTTATCACACTCAAACGCAAACAGACAAAAAATTGGCAAATAAAAGTTTCACAAACAAACCCAAGTAAACAAAAGTATCACAAACAAACCCAAACAAACAGAATTATCACACTGAAACCCAAGCTGACAAAAGTTTCGCAAATAAACTTAAGCAAAAAAAGTATCCCAAACGAACAAAATTATCAAAAACACACCCAAACAAACTGTTCTTTTTCGCGCAATTTAAAATTATCGTGCCTTGATTGCTCTTCGGTGCGCTTAAAAATACTTACCTTCCAATTTTGCGGGTGGAAAAAAATAGCGAAAGCGATTTACGACAACAAGCTGCTGGAGTGTTACTTCACGAGGAGTTTCTACAAGCATATCCTCGGAATCCTGGTCAAGCACACGGACATGGAGAGCGAAGACTACAGTTTCTACAAGGGCCTCGTATACCTCACCGAGCACAACATATATGAGCTCGGATACGAGCTCACGTTCTCCGCCGAGGTACGTTCGTCCGCCTAAACAAACTAGCAAAAAAACACAGCTTCTTATCTATCCGGTCCAAACAAACCAAAACAAGATCACGTTTTCCGCGGAGGAACGATCTCTTCTGCCTTATTTCTTCTACAAGTGACCAAAAGAGAAGACAAGACTTTCAAAACTATCGATCATTCGCAGGTAAACGAATTTGGCGTGAACGACGTGCGGGATTTGATCCCGAACGGTCGTAACATCGTCGTTACGGAAGAAACGAAACTGGAGTACATTAGGCTCGTCTGTCAGATGAAGATGACCGGAGCTATTCGCAAACAGTGAGTTTCTTTCATCGCTCCAACACCCAATAATCATTTTTCTCAACGTTATTGCGTACTCGGAATTACGTTGATCCTTTGTTTTTCTCCCAGGTTGAATGCGTTCCTGGACGGCTTCTACGATATAATACCGAAAAGATTGATATCGATATTCAACGAGCAGGAACTCGAGCTCCTGATAAGCGGCTTGCCGAACGTCGATATCGAGGATCTTCGAACGAACACGGAATATCATAAATACAGTCCCACTTCATTGCAGGTATAAAGTCATGAGAAATGTTTGAAAAAAGAGGTTTTTCATTTAAAATGTAGAGAGGATCCATATAGCTTTTTCGGGATCGCGACAATTTTTTTAAATTTATTGTTTCCCGTCTATCCCAGATCCAATGGTTCTGGCGCGCACTTCGCGGCTTCGATCAGGCGGATCGCGCCAAATTCCTCCAGTTCGTCACGGGCACGTCAAAGGTGCCGTTGCAAGGATTCGGGGCGTTGGAGGGTATGAACGGTGTACAGAAATTCCAGATCCACCGGGACGACAGATCGACGGATCGATTGCCCTCGGCGCACACGTGGTCAGTGTCCAGCGCAAATATTTTACCTCACGAAAAAAGTGTCTATCTATGCATTGGAAAATATATGGTGTCCATTCTATTTTACTTCTACTTTAATCTTTTTATTAATTTTTTTTATTTTTATTTTAATCTTTATTTTAATCTTTATGTTTTACTGTTACTTTAATCTAAGTTTTTGTTCCTTTTAATTTACTTTTAATCTTATTATTTTTTTTTACTTGCATTTTAATTTTTTTATTTTAATTTTATTCTCCATTTAATATTTACTTTTTTTTCGATTTTCAGTTTCAATCAGCTCGACTTGCCGGTCTACGAGACGTACGACAAGCTGCGCAGCAATTTACTTAAGGCAATACACGAGTGCAGCGAGGGCTTCGGTTTTGCATAAATCACGGTTAGTGGGCAAATATTCACGGTCGCGAAGTATCTCTATCGGAGACACGAGGTTTGCGGGGGAACGAAAAATAAGCGGCGAGGCACGCGAGAGGAACACAGAGGAAAAGGAAAATATGCGAAATTGCGGACATACTCGCGAGTCAAGAAAAAAAATCCCCGGTCTCGAATCTAAAGAAAACACAAAACAAAATAAAATGTTCGATGAACGCAAGAACGAAAGCTTAAAAAAAAGCTAAAAATGTCGGTAGCCACGCCCGAAGTGTCCCTCGTTCGGGCACCAATATCGGATCATTAACATAATTCTCACGCGTGGCTGTATGTATATACTATAAATGTAATTGATCCGAGGATGTAATTTATCCACAATTATTATCGATTTACGAGACGCTGTCTCGCTATCCGTAATACGTCAGAGTTTATTTTGTTCAGGTGAGAGAGAGAGAGAGAGAGAAGGAGCGAGAATCACGACGACGATATATAAAAATGCTAGGGCGCTTAATAATATTCAACATGTATGAGATCGCAACGCGCGTCGTTTTTCCATTTTCAAACTCTCGTGTGCGTGTCCTCCGTGTGTGTCTGTCTGTGTGTATGTGTGTGTGCGTCTGTAAAAGTGTCCGAGGAGCGAACGAGGGAAAGATAGAAAAAAAACTCGTGAGTTCACGTACAAGTAGGCGTCTGCAGTGGCAAATTTGCCCGGGCAAGGGGGGAGGGGGTGGATTTGCGTCGAGAAGTGAAAATTTGTAATATAATGAATTTAATAAGCGACGACGAAGCCCGTACACAATCGCACGCATTATTGTATCTGGATCGATAACTCGTACGATCGTCAATATTGCCCAAGAAAAAAAAAATAGAGACTAACATCACAGCTGTAATCGCGAGGCGGAAGTTTTTGCGGCAAGCAAGACAGGAGAGCCGCGAGCGAGAGAACGAATGAGCGTATGCAAATATGTGAGAACGGTGAAAAATTGATAACCGAGAAAATAAAGAAATATAAAAAAAAACGAGACAGCGAAGAGCCTAATGAAAAAAAAAGGGAAAACAATATCTACGTTACGAACGATATATCCTGTCCCCCCGACAGACGTATGGTTGTACACTATTAGTATTAATAATTATAACTAATTTGTAATCCATAATGAAATACTTTTTAAGTGATATCATTTTAATATTAATCTTTCGAAATGTGATGTTGAAGAGAAAAACGAGAAAAAAATGTAATTCCCCCAACGCTCCTCCCCCAGCTCGAATCTAACGAAATAAAGTTTACGGTTGAAACGAATTATCCAGGAAGATACGCGGATGAAGGAGAGAAAGAGAGAAAATCCGATTGTGCACATACAACGTCGCTTAAATGTGGGGCCCCCTTCCTCCGAAAATTGTTACGAGATTGTTGCTTAAGAATCTCCGAAATAAACTAATGTTGTGTCTCTTATAACTCTGCTTTCTCGTGGCGATCGGCTTGATCCCAAAAAAAAAACGTTCAGGCGTTTCGGGGTCAATGAACTTCATTGTTAACAAGAATATATGTATATATATTTCAGATTTACAAGTACCGACGTGTGCGATTTAACATGATCGAAGTCTTTTGTTTTTCCAGAGAGATTGCGGTGGCTATTGCGAGTAGAGGCCGATCCACAAGTGGAAACAGCACGCGTTGACGAAACCCTCGACTAGGCTGTACACTTCGTTCAAGCTGAACGGCGTGAGCGCCGTCTCGGCTGATTTTCGATAGACCGCGTAGAGTTCCTTCGAACGGAAATACATTTATTAATAAAAAAACAAAAGATTTTGGAAAAAAAAATAAAAAAGAAATAGGAAAATCGATCCCCGAATGATGTCTCACCCCTCGCGAAGTTTGCAGATCGATCGTTAGCATCATAAAGGCTTGAAGATAGCTCGGATGAAGAACGAGATGATGAGCTACACTGGTGTCCGGGCTGGTAAATAATTTGTGATGTTCCTGATATTTGTTTTGCAACACTTTGGCCAGCCCTTGATACCACGAGATCGGTTGATTGACAAGAGGATCGAGTCTCGAGTCTAGAGAGGAGAGTGGCTCGACTCTGGCCAATGATCGCAACTCCACGAATTCCGCGTAACTCATGGTCGATTTGTTCTCGAGGAGTTTGTTCCAGAGCAAGTGAGTGCGGCAGTGAAGACTGCCACGTTCGATCATATCGGCGATGTGTTCGCGGGCAATGCGGGCCTGCGTTGTGATAAGTTGTTGCATGGATTGCTCGTGCGTCGAATAATAGCCGAGATAATTGATGGATTCCTGGCGTATCTGACCCGGATGTGGCGAACTTGTGGTCGTTTCTGGGGTGAGAGAGGAAGGTCCGGTATTTTGTATGAGGGAACTGGGTACGGGTGGTGGTGTCGGTGCGATCGATTGGCAGGCTCCGTCCCTCTCGTCTTCCGGCCACGAGTTTTCGCATCTCGGCGAGCCCGTAGTCGATTCCTCGCTCTCCTGCTCACTAACACCCTCCAAATTCCCGTCCAACATTGAATTCTTCCTCGCTTGGCACGTCTGCGAGCTCGTGGTACACTCGAGAACGCTATTGTCACTCTGCGAACTCGTCTCCGATCTCTCCACGTTGTAAACCGTACGAAATTTGCCCAGCTTGTTATTCTCCACCTCCCGCTTCGGATAGAGTTCACGCTTGCTCGTCAACATTAGATAATACTTGAGCGTTATTTCCGACTTCTCGATTGGTGCCGGTTGCTCGAGCCTCGAGACTATCAGCGCAACGTCAAAGTCGTCCGTGTACTTCGTGTCCTGAGAGTCGCAATAACTGACTAGCGACGTGTTCTGCAGACGAACAAGTACGTACTCGCTGTCCCGCGAATCCAAAATATCCGTTGCCATTCCGAACACTTGCATACCATAGGTCTTCTCGTGCGAGAGCAAATACGAGTAGAGAGTGTGCGCCGGAGTTGTCAGGTTGCTCACCGTTACGACGTCTGCGACGGAGAAACGGAATTTTTAGGATTTGTAGAAAATGTATACACTTCCAGGGAAGCATCTGTATACGTGTGATGGTCGGGAGGGGCCAAAGGGACCATTATTTAGTCCATTTTACTCCGATCGGGCTCTGCCTGGCAAATTGGTCATCAGCGGAAAAATTCTATATTTCGCAAATATCTTTGGTGTTTTGCTTGAGGTTGCAAAATTTGGTTATACTCTTTTTTGTCAAAATTTCAATGGATCAATTGTAAAAATTCATTGATTTTATTTATTATTAATGGAGTCTTCAAAGTTTACAATTTATCAAAATATACACTAAGAGGGCCGGAAAATGTTTGAAGATTTTTTTTCAGTATTTTGCAAAAATCTTTGTTTTTTTCCCTCTAGGTTGGAAAAGTTTATTGTCCTCTTTTTGTGGATATTTCAAGAAATCAATTGTAAATTTCAATTGTAACCACTCGTTGACTTTTTAAAATTTAATGGAGTGTATTAAAAGTTCACCATTCCTTGAAATATACTCCAAAAGGCCAGAAAAAATTTGTCTTCAATGTTTCGCGAAAAACTTTTGTATTTCATCTAGGTTGAAAAATTTCGTTGTACTTTTTTTTGTCAAAATTTCGAGAAATCGTAAAATTTCAATTGTTGAAGTTCATTGATTTTGTTTAAATTAATGGAGTGTATTAAAAAAATATATGTATGAACTACGGTACTGTCGAACCGATTGGAGCAAAGGATTAAAATTAGCCCGGCCATATACACAGGTGTTAAGCTCGATGATTGTTGATTGTTCGCTCAAAAACGGCAAAAGTGAAACAACAACGCAAACTCGCCACATTTATCAAGGATCGTACGCACCACTGTAAACGAGATTTCTCGCATAGTTTGGCGCTTTGCTGTAATACTTGACGAAGTCGTCGAGGAATCGTGTGAGATGATAGCCCTGCTGCAACGCCCATTGTCCGGTGCCGGCGATGTAAGAGTGTATACAACGTAGGTGAAAGTCGTAAGTGAACGAGTGGAGATGCATGTTGACCTTGATCTTGTCGCAGGCGTCGACGAAGCTGAGCATAAACTGCGAGGTAGAATAAAAAAGTGAGCCGAGAACGATCGATTGAATAATGAACATTCGATAATTCTTTCAACTGTGAGCTCGTCGTTCACACGTTCGCCACTCGCCTGATTGACTAGAGCACTGCTCGCTTTCGTTTGCAGTCGACTGCACTCGACGACCCGAAGTTTCGCGATGAAGAAAGGTTCGGCGAGGTGAATTTCGAAGAGGAGAACACCGCCGAGCATCGATTTTTTCAGGTAACAGTTCTGACTGTGATTCTGATCTCTCTCGTTGCTGCTGAAAATTATTGGATGAGTATAGTTAGAAAGAGAGAGATAGAGATGGAGGATGAGCTCGTTTGACTCACGTCTGTCGCGCCTCGTCTATGTGGACCGGATTAAAGCCCAAAACTTGCAGATACTGTTTGTATTCGTTGAGCATCGAGGTGCACAGTTGTTGATGCCAGGCTATCAGCGCGTTCTCCGCGCTGCTCGCTATTGCCTCCACTTTCCAGGGACTCTGCTGCGTGGATAGCTGCTGGGCTGCCGCCAAACTCGATGGGAACAACGAGGCAACAGGCGTCAGCGAGTGATCCCTCGTGGCTGCCGATTGCAGTCTCCATTGGGGCAAGAAGAGGAGGGGTGTGTGACAATAATGTATGAGACGCGAGTGTTGCTTGAAGGCGCACAGATTGACCGAGGATATTGGAATGTTCGGAGCGGAACTTCGGCTCTGCCACATGGCGTACAGTCTCGTGATTTCCTCTGTAATGGCCAATGATTCGATTACATCTCTCTTCCTTTGAGAATTGAATTGAGCAAGGCTGGAATGTACCTTTGGACTTTTTCTCGCGCTGTTGAACGTCCTGAAGATCGTAAGCGGCCTTGACCACGGGGTCGATGAGGCCGGCCGGATAGTGCGGACACGGCTTGGCGTTTCTCAACGCCTGGTTGGCAATTCGATCCCACGAATGCTGAGGGACACCAATCTTGTGGGGATTCGGTCCTCGATTGCGCGACCATTCTTTTCCCTCTGCGGACGACAACGAGACGTGGCTGAATTTAGCCAGACTCTCAATGTCGGCGCTCTGACAATACTGCGAGCCGCTCTCGTCTCTGCGGTAAGTTTGATGCATCGGCTGGTGATGGAACAGACCCAATTTCTGCATTATCACGCTCGTGAAGAGGCTCGATCGCGAGGCGAGCCACGCGCCCAAACTTGTCGCTTGCTTCATCAACTTTTCGGAACGCTCCTTCGACCAGTTGTACATGTATAGAACGAACTGCGGATGAGAAACGGATTAACGAAAGATATGGAAAATCAAAGTAATTGACGGAGTGTCCATTTGAAGGGTAAAAGAGGTAAACCCAAACACGATCACGGTAGGTCGTAAACTGATTTCGGAACATCGAGTTGATTTTTTTTTAAATTAATGGAGCCTATTCAAAGTATATAATTCGATAAAATATACACAATAAGGGCAGAAAAAAGGCTTTAAGAGTTTTTTCCCAATATTTTGCGAAAATCTTCGGTATTTTTCTCTGGATTGAAAAATTTGTTTGTATTCTTTTTTGTTGAAATTTGGAGGAGTTATTTGTAAAATTTAAATTGTTGAAGTTCGGCAATTTTCTTTAACTTAATGGAGTGCATTAAAAGTTCACAATTCGATGGAATATGCACAAAAAGAGCAGAAAAAATTATTGAAGATTTTTTTCAATATTTGGCGAAAATTTTTCGTATTTTTCTCTAAGGTTGAAAACTTTGGTTGTACTCTTTTTTGTTAAAAATGTTGACAAATCAATTGTAAAATTTTAATTGTAGAAGTTTATTAATTATATGAAAAATAATGGAATATATTAAAAGTTTACAATCCGCCAAAATATACACAACAAGGCAAAAAAAATGTTTATCTATTTCTCACGAAAGTTGTTGATATTTTTCCTTCAACCTATTTTAACCCCTCAAAAAGAAAAACCTTTTGTTCTACTCGTGTTCGTACATTGTCGTTCTGGACTTTGGCCAGCAGCAATCGTTGCCTCGGTACGAATCTCGACTCTTGTATCAGCGGATTGAACTGCTGCAGTAATTTCTGATCTGCAAAGAGTTCCCCAATGAGTTTGGCTTTTATCCAAGTAGCAAATAGATCCAAATAATTACACAAGGAGATGCAGCGAGAGGTTGGCGGAGAGAATTACCTTTGGGAACGAGGACTTCGGGTTCGACGGTTTTTCCCGCGGTCGATCGCCACTGTTGAAAGTTCCGCGCAACGATTATCGACTTAGCGTAAGTCTCTCTTGTGTCTTTTGCGAGATCGCAGGGCACGTAAACGAGCGGTTGGATCGTACCGTCGGTGGTGACAACGCTGGGCCATCGCTCGTCCCCTCCGTCCTCGCTCAAAGAAATCTCGCTCGGATTGAAAGCCAACAAGCCCTCGGGGGGTAACAATTCGTCGACTACGAAAGGTTGACGACTGCGAAGTACAAAGGCACGAGTTTCCGTGTCCGGCACGTTGGTGCGTATGAGATTTTGGAGTTCCTTCACGATCGTGGCAACGGAGTGTCTGTACTGAAGATTAACAACGTGTTTCTTGACCGAGGAAACTCCCATCTCGAGAGCGAATTGGAACCACTGAGCGATAGTCGTGTGATAAATCTCGTGGAGACTTCCCTCGTCCGAGTCGACGGAAGAGTCGAGTTCCTCGCCGTTCATCGGGGAGCTGGACTCGCAGCTTTTGCGATCGCATTCGCATCTCTCGTCGCTGTTTTCCGCAGGTTTTCGAGTCGTGAGCTCGGTCGGCAAGAGATTGTACTCGGTGATCAAATCCCACGTGGCGTGTTTCATAGCCGAACGCAATTTGTCGACGAGCGTCTCGAGGTTGACACGGCCTTGTTTCCAAATTCGAAACTCGACGGGTGCACCCGGCACCGAGGAGGCACGATTCTCCGCCTCGTAGGGATACGTCGAGACGACCCGGTCGAAGTCTCGTATCCTCAGGAACGCCGGGAAGCGTTTTTGGTCGTTCGGTGCGTGATCGAGGCGCTGATCGCTTACGGCTAGGGCGATACAAGCTATACCGCGACTCCCGCTTGAGTGGCTCTGATTGTAGAGAAAAATCTCGTTCTCAGCTACTCGCAGGCTGGACCCTTCGGGCTGCGAATAGTCCTGGAGATGATAGTGCGCCCGTGAATCCGTGTACTTCGGTATGTACAAGAACTGTAGGATATTTTGTCGCAGGTAATAGGCGAGTGCCTCCATGTGGGGCAGACAGTGGGGCTGCACCGATAGTTGGACGTAGCTCTCGGGTGGTCGGTAGGGCTTTTGGATGAAGTGTACATCGGCAGGTGTGAGCTTGCACATCGGATTACGCGCCAGCATGACCGACACCACCTCGAGGACAGCGTCGTCCAGTCGATTCTGCAATACTTGCACCAGCTCCTTTTTTATCTCGAGACCAGGCTCGGATATTCCGTGCACCACTAGGACAATGGAATCATCCGATTTGTTGAGGTAGTCCGAGTCCTTCTCGCCGAAAGAGCGCACCCGGGGCCTCGTGTCGACGTACCTCGTTTGATCGACGCGCAGGCTCGTGCCTCGCGATGCTTGCGACAGCGAGGCGACGCTGCTACTGCGCGAGACCATCAGGCGCTCGTCGCTCTCCGATAATTTGTTCTGCAACGGCTTCCCGTTGCTCGTTTGCTCGTGCAGCCTCAAATAGAACACGTTCGCCTTGTTCTCTCGATAGACAAACATGTTGCTGCGATTGTTCACCGAGAAACGATTCAACACGCCGTGGAGTGCTTTTATGCCCCTCGATAGCCCGGAACGCCCCGGTCCCATCTTCAGGTGCGGATGCAGACAGAAGGTAACCTCCCAGACACCCGGACACCGGAACATACCGGGCGTCATGCTCGCGGCGTTCTCGTTGTTCGGCACCAAGCCCGCCGAGTCCGTGCTCGTTTCGACGCGCCACGACGGATCGTCCTGCGACTCGGCCTCCAACAGGGAGTCGCAGTTTCTCGTGTCGTGCAGACTCTCGAGCAACAGATATTGATTTACACGACGGCATATCGCCGTTATCTGCGCTACCACCATCTTTTGAACTTGGCGGTAACGGTCGACCTCCGACGAGACGAATTCGAGGAATCTGCGAATTCGCGCTTCATGTAAATTACGAATGTTGCTGCGTATATCTCGTATTAATATAGAGGTAACAATGGATTATCATTATTATTATACAATTTTGGGAAGTAAAAAGACTGCACAGAAGAATCTCCACGCACCTGCAGTGAAAATAAACGTCGACGTGATCGTTCTCGACTTGTAGAATGAGCCAGAAGTTGGGCAGTAGCGTTCTATGCTCGTCGAGATCGATCAGCCAGTTGCAGTCGTCCTCGGAGTTGCTGCTGTCGCCCTCGTAGCCGTCGTCGGTACCCGGATGGCCGTCACCTATGCTCGATATCTCGGAATTGCAGCCGGGAGGATCACCCGAATCCTGTTTGCTCGTGCGACTGTTCGCGTCGTGTGACGTACTCGCGGGATCGTCCGTGTCCAGGAAGATTGCAGCTGCGCAAAACGCAAGTTTAACAAAACTTTCGAAACCGAACGAACGAAGTGCCTCGAAACAAAACAAAAAAAGAAATCCCGATCAGCTCACATTTGTCCTCTTTTGCGGATTGTTCGTCGTTCTCGATCTTGTGAGCCTCGCGTGGTGATTCCTCGTGAAAATCGGGCTCCGCAATAACGGGATTCTTTATGAGGTAAAAGAAGTTGGGTGTTTGCCGAATGGAGTAACGATCGATTTGCAGAAGCTTCAATTCTTCGTAGAACTTAGGTGAGCTGTTCTTTGACGAGTAAACGAATTGAAGGGGTACTTTGTCCTTGTGACAGCTGGAACGATCGTTCGCTTCGGAGACGTGCTTCGCGACGAATTTCAACGTTTCCTCGCTTGGCGGCGACTCGTCGAGTAGCGCGGTGGCAATTTCGTCACGTAAGAGCCACTCGATCTCGGCGGTGAGATTGGTGATGGCGTGATGCTGATGAAGCGGCAAATGATCGATTCTCTCGCGGACTGGTTCGTTTTCGGAATTTTGCGTGTCGTTCCCGGGGCTGGATTCGCTCTCGGTGCGGGCGCTGCTACCGGCTGGTGACGCGCTGCGATACGAGGTCGCTCTGAGCGCCCCACCGCTACGCTCGAGACTTATCTCTAACACCTCTTTCGGCAGATTGAGGCATATAATGTCGAGGGTGATCTTGAAGTCGTCCGAGCTGCACTCGTGATAATCGTCCAGGCACTGGTGTATTTCCGTGAGGCATGTGGGCAGCAATTTCACGGGGATGCTTGAGAGTGTCGATCTGACGTGGACCGAGCAGCTCAACTGAAGAAACAGCGGTTGTTCCTTCGTTCTGCTCGGATCCTCGCGTAAGTCACTTATCAGAGATTCGGTCGAGTCGTAACAGGCCCTCTTGGAATCGTCGTGCGGTACGCTCGTCACGGGCCAAGTCGCATTCGTCACTTGATTCGCCTTGCCTGAGGCACTTTCCATTTTGCAGTCGATCGCCTCCGAGTGAAAGGTAAAACCTTCGAGATCGTCCTCGCTGTCGGATCTCTGGAACTCCATTTGATCCTGCAACAATATACACATATGTTTAATCTTTTAAGTTTGTCGGCGTCTCTTCTCTCGACGGAAAGTTACGCTGACCATTCGATCCGAGTTGTGAGACGGCGAGCAGTAGTAAAACTCGGGATGTGCCGGTACAGGCTCGAAGGCGACGGTGATGATTCTTCGAAACTTTTCCTTGATGAGATTGTGCAGAGGCTGAGCGTCGACGCACATCGAGCTGGTGAGATTCTTGCTCCACTCGGAGCTCGACGAGCCACCGAGATGTCGGCACACCGTGCGCAAATAGTTCGTTATGTTGATCTCAATGAAGGCCTCCTCGCACTGCTCGACCGCGGCCTCCATGTCCTCGTACGATAGCGGCAATTGGAGAGCGAGCGATTTGTAAACGGCGACCACGTAGCAGTGACAATGAGCGAGACTCAACAGCTTGCAGTGTTCCATGAGACTTCGCTGATCTGACGATAAATCGGACCATCAACCCCAAAAACATCAAAATAACAGCCGAACGGACATTACAATAAATTTTAACGTAACGCGGACACTACCGTTCGACAAATTGTCCGAGTCTTCGCTCTTGGGTTCGGGTGAGGTTGGCTTGGCATCGTTTCCCGATTTGAGATTGATGTATTCTTCCCGGACCTGTTCGCCTAACGTGAACGTGTGATCCTCGTAGGTGTCCTTGATCCTCGAGGATCTCGCCTTGTTCACTAAGACCTCGATCAGCATCGAGAGCGAACAGTCGTACACGTAGACCGGGAGTATCAAGCGCGGCCTGGCGCCACTGGAGGTCGACGTCGCCGCGTTGCGACGTCTCTCCACCTTCGGTGTGCTCTCGGCCGTCGTCGTTACGCTCGAGAGAATCAGATCGCAGTCACTCCCGCGCAGATCCTTCGATGATCTCAACTTCCTCGGGCTCTCCGATATCGATAACGAACTCCCCGGCCTCCCGTCCTGATGCGCGTCTTGTATCGGTGTCAGCGCTTCCAGCAAGTCGCTCGTTTTATCGATGGTAACAACGTCCTCCTCGTGACCGCACGACATCATCGATTTCACGTCCTTGTCCGTCGCCGGTACCATCGTTATCATCACGTGCGTCACGCTTACACCCTTCACGAAGCACCTCCAACGTATCTCGTTCCGGGTTTTCTCGTCTGGAAATTCCCAAACTTTCGTCATACAACGCTTCAAAGTCGCTTCAAATTCACAAAGAATATCACGCCTCAAGCTCAAATTACGTCAGGGATAAATGATTTTTCCGGCAACGCAAAATATAACTCCTTTAAGAAAATAACAAAAATAATTTTTTTTTTTTTGTAGAATCTGAATGACACGATGATGTTTACTGAAAGAATTCTTTTCCTGCAGTTATTTTTTAATTTCAATTATTATTATTATAGTATTACCATATATTATTATTTCTGTTGTCTCTTATTATTATGCGATTTTATTGCTCCAGGAAACACACTAAGTTTGCATTTTAATTATTATTACTAATATATTATTAACATACAATTATTGTTAATATTGTTATTTATATTGTCGTCATGGATCGCATAATTATTATTATGGTTATTTTTATCGTGTTGAGACATCGAACTTCTCAATACATTCGTATCTGCGAAATGATTATCTTATCGAAACGCGCGTTCAATACCTTATCGGAGATACGACTTGGATTATTGGAGCGGTATAGGCCGGAATAAAAACTAAAAGACGTATGATGCGACGCGGTGAGGAGTTTCGTGAATAAATTGGACTTCTCGTTGGAAAAGTGTGTACCTATAAACGGGGAGAAAGGTAACGAGGGTCCGTCGTCGCGGGGTCTGGCCAGGAGCATCTCCGTGAATCTCTGAGATTCGCGATCGTTGAGCAAGAGCTCTTTGCTGTGAAGGCGCTTCATGTGCTCGATGAGAATGTCCATGAGAATGCTGTTGGCATCGTCTCTCTCCTCGTCCGTGTAATTAGGGCCTGGCGTGACAAGTGAAAGAAGAAAAGGAGGCCATGTTTGAAAATGTTTGTCGAGGAAAAGAGGGAAAGAATTTGCAATTTGATCTGACCATCGGCGAACATCGAGTAGAGAAGCTCGGCCTGATGACATTTGGGCAGTATGCCGAGAGTATCGAAACTGAAGAGCATCGGATGAATGCGCTGGTCGGTGACCGGCAAGCCCTCGAGCAGGCCCTCGGATGGTCGTCTGGGTATCCGAGCGCTCGACATCAGCCAGCCGTTGTTTGAATGGAGGTATTGCGATGAGCCTTGGTACTGCTGGTAACCGGAGCTCATCTCGATACTGGCCTCGCTCGGCTCCACCTGACTTAGCAGGCTCAGGTGCTCCAAGGTGAGAAGCGCGTTGATGCATTCCTCGTCGACCAACGATATCTGTGTAGCCGTGGCGAATAGTAAAAACGAGAAGAACGAAAATGAGGGCATTTGTGAGACTCGCACGATGCAACGGGAGGATGTAATTTGCATGCGTAATTTTTTTCATTCGGCACTGGTACATGAGGGAATTGTCGTACATGTATTTGCATCCGTCGTCGATAAACATCAATCGGTTACATATATATTCTTTTTTTTTTCAATACAGTATCGTAATTGCAATCAGCAGTGGAAAACTCGTCGGTCCTTTTTTTTCAGGCTGGCAGGTCGCAAGGAAACTCACGGAGTTGTCGAGGAGCCAGGAATAAGTTGGAGGAGTTGAATCTCACTTTAATACGAAGCGTAGAGACCACTTCTCCACTTGAACCATGGCGCCTCTGATAAAGTACAATTTTCCTTTCCGCGTTTTGCTCATTTATACTACTCTTGCTCCAGTCGAATTTTCACATGCGAAGGGACGAAGAATCCCTGTACGGAGAAGTAGCGAGGAGCGACGGATTCGCCGAACCACCTCGAGCTGGAAGAGTTAGATCTGACATGTACCCAAACGAGGCTGACTCACTGCCTAAATCTTTACTTCCAGCTCAAGGCTGAGCGGCCAACGGATAGTCGACGAGTTCCGACGGCCCGGAAATCTGTGCACCGCGACGAGAATTTAAAAAAAAAATCGACGTTCTCAAACACTGAGCACCCAAACTGTCTTGTTTTTCGCGACGATACCGGTGACTGAACTCGCATTTTTTTCCTTCATAACCTTCATACTAAAATCATACTTCAAAAATATCTTATCCGATGAACAAAAAATAAAATTAAAAAAAACTAACTTTTTTTTTCAAACACGCGATACTTTTAAAATCGTGACACTTAAAAAAATTTAGTGAAATTATTTTCAAATAATCGAGAAATTGGCAACCGAAAGAAACTCTATTTCCAAAGTATTGAAATTTTTTTTTCGTGTGTTTTCGATCACTGGCAATTAAAATAAAAGTCAGCCATCGGCATAACCGCTTCGGAATTGTTGTTTCCCTTCCGAAGAGTAATCTTCTCTCTTCCGTGACGATGAAGAGAAGATGAACCGAAAGCCGAGAAGAAGAGGTGCGAGCGTGACGATGCGAGATGCGAAACTGTACTGCCCCGGGTCCGTGAGTCCGGTCTCGCGTAAAAAAGGTAATCCGACATACTAGGAGGCCCATGAGGCACTCTGGGCCCTATATATACCTGAGACGAGAGTCTGACTGATAGGGAAACCCCGTCCTAGGTCCCTCATCGATATCCAAGCCCCACCCTGATAACGATAACCACGTATACGTTCACGATAAACGTACACATATATATGTACATACACGACCTGGTAATCACGACCAAACCCTGGCACGAGGACTTTTTCGATAATCACGTTGTTGAAAATCCACACGAGCATATATATATATATATATATATATATACGTGAGAAAGGCCATCAGGATATTTACACTCGAAATCTACGATCTTAAATACAGGAAATGAAAAAAAAAAGAAAAGTAGAAACGTGGAAGCAAACTCCTCGAAAATATGCACGAGACTTTGTGCACGCAAAGATACGTGGAGAATTAAGATATAGAAATAATTTGACCATACTTTCGCACTGCCTTGGCTCTACGGGGAGGAGGGGGTGTAAAGCTCTTTTCTATCGTACGTGACGGAACCGCATTATTTATCCGATAAGTGTGAAAATTGCAAGAAACGAATGTCGGAATCCGAGGAGTTAATTTTATCACTATCCTTGTCCCAAGTGTTCGTGGAGAATACTGTCACAGTGTGACACATAGTGAGGTACGTCGACGAAAGAGAGATAGAGAGAAGCGAGAGAGAGAAAGAGAGAAAGAAAGAGAGAGAGAGAGAGAGAGAGGGAGAGAGCGAGCGAGAGAGAGGCAGAGAGTGTGATATCTCTGCGTCGATCGAAACCCGGACGAAAATATTCGAGATAACGTTGCGAAGACAGATTACGCAACGTTTCTTTTTTTTTTCCTTTCGAGTTTTCGTCGTTCATTACGGTGAGAGCCCGTCTCCCCCTCTCTCTCTCTCTATCTATCTCGCTCGCTGCCGGGTAGCTCGTGAACTACATCCTCGCTGTCCTGGAACATTAGAGTCGATTTAAATAGGATGGTCGTCAACAACGGGTGTCGAAAAATCGACGTTTTATTGATCGATCAAAGATCAATGCTGACTGGACAAAAAAAAATGTGGGGCCTTTGCGAGGGCGATATCGGTCTTTATCAAAATTGACGAAAACTTTTTTTCCATTGGACTAACGAAATAATCGTTGTATTATATCGAGGCCGGTTGAGTGAAAGAAATGACAAGGCGGAGGAGGCGAAAGAGAGAGAGAGAGCGAGAGAGAGAAAAAGAGAAACGCGAGACAATCTTTTTCTCAGTAATCTCTGACCAATGTTTGCCGAGCGAGATAGAGGATAGAAGCCCCCGGAGAGTGAGAGCCTCGACAAAATAAACCACTTCAGAAAAGAGCTCGCACATCTACCCTCCGCGCGCTCAGGATAAACTTTTTGTGTTGACTGATTACGGGAAAAAAAAATGGATATCAGTATATACGCCTAGAGATAAGCGGAATAACCTGTGCGGGAGAGAAGGTTGACGAAAGAAGAGGAAGCATTTTTTTTATAAAACTGAGGTATATGTAAGCATCGCTTGGCTCGTAGGAACAATACCCAAGCTGAGGAGAAACACCGATCCAACCGGAAGACGCCCAACTTTCTACGGCTCCCAGAAAACTGTTCAGACCTCTTTTTTCTAGAAACTTCTACCTCGCCTGGAGAATTTTTTCTTTAGAATTCTCCATTACGAATCGCTCGAGAAGAGCGTTAAATTATCGTCGGCGAACTCGGATCGGGGTATATTGATTATTCGTGGCTCTCGAGAAACAACATTCTTATCAATTTTATCGACAAGCGGACTTCGGAGGCGAGAAAAATACGTCGCATTATTTTCTCCGGTATACGCCAATAAAATATTTGCATTTTTTTTTATCAAGCTGAATTACCTGTTCGGGACAAATGAGAAATTATCAAAGTTTATCTAATGGGTAATTTACCGAGGCGAATATTTAAAGTTACGTACATTGAGAATATATCTTGATAAAAACTATCGGGTCGTGTTAAAATATTGGATTTTTGCCAAATATTATTGAAGTTGTCGAATATCCTCTCGATCTTCGATCCTCTAATAAATAAAAACCAAAACGTTTTAACCACAAAAAAATCTACAAAATCACATTTGAGTGCCACTTTCCTTTTTTTTTTGTCTTGGGCAAATAAAACACGAGGGTTCATAGAACGCAATGATTCTCGATCTCGCCGCGTCCGCGTCTGTGCAATTATTGATCCTAGATATGTTATCGGCTGTATTCGACGAGTACCTGAGTTTTGAGAATACGTAGAAAATCTTATCGACATACCGGGGGCGTTCGAGGATCAACGTTGAGCTTTAGTCGCTGATTGATCGAACCCGCGGATAAGGAGAACGTTATCGACGAAGGATGCAACGACGGAGAGATCCAAAATTCGAGATCTTCGTTCGTTGACAAAAATAAATAAGTTATTTTACGAAGGGCCGAAGAAGAGAGAGGTCAGGTGGGAGTCAGGGTGGGGGAGGGCAGGTTGAATCACTTACCGCATCTGGAAATTGATGATAGGCGAGATTGTGAAGGTACGAGGCGGTCGGTTGAGCGGGTAATTTGGCCTGTCCGCATTGGGGCTCGATCCAAACTTCCGTGACTATTTGAAAATCGCCAGTGCCCTCGTTTTCCTCGTTTCCCGGTTCGCCGTCGGCCGTTCCTGAAGTTCAAAGCCCACTCTAGAAATCCGCGTAATTAAAATAATTCACTATAGCTGGAAAAGGCGAAAAAAAACATTCAGGAAAACGAAGCATGTTGGCAAATTTGCATGGGTAAATGAAAGTGTAACAAATGAAAAAACGGAGCCAATATTTCCGGAATTTTGTTAGCAATCCTTTTGCTGTTGCATTTATATTATATCGGACTGGAGGTGCCCTTGGGGTAATTTGAGCACGTAGAATTGATACCTTCGTCAGTCTCGTCGTCCGAATCGCTGTCACGATCGAGAGTCGGATTGATGATGACGTGTGGCGGAAATAGAACGTATTGTATGGTACACGTATGGGAGCTGTCGTCTGTGGCACCGCGCATATCGACCTCCATCACCATGTTGATAATACCGGCTGATGAGTAGGCGAAGCTAAAGCCCTCGGCTAATCGGATTCTGTGCATAAATCGTCGAATCGTCAAATCGTCGGCTCCGACAGAAGAACCGCCGGAGATTTGTTTGACAGGGTTGAATCGATTAAAACAAACAAAAAAAAGGTAGACTTGCTTGGTAATGGTGGAGAGAATTCTCGCGATGGCCGTGGTATTGAGTCGGGGTAGAACAATTCCGGGTATCGTTTGCACCATCGGTTTCTTCACGTTCCACAGCCATCGACTGTGATAGAGATACCTGGACAGGGTGGTGGTGAGTAAGCCCCCGGGCATTTGGGTTCCTCTCACCGGTACCGGTTGAGTTCCGTCTGGGAATATCACGGTATTGAGATCGATCGGGACTCGCTCGTATCTAATGAGAATTCTCTCGAGGGCCTTGCGTATTATGACGCAGCATGGTGTCTCGTGTTGTTCGGTCGGGCGATTCGGAAGCGTTAGCTTGGACAGTCTCTCGAGAAGATCGACTACGACGTTGTGACGCACGACGCCCTCTGTACCGCCGGAAAAAGCGACGTTCAAAACGACGCAAAGGGCTTTACAATTGATACGTATTACCGAGAACGAGACCGGTGGTTTTTCAACCTCGCGATATATGAATTGCACGTATGTGTGATTCTCGACTAGAACGAAGGTCGACCAATTCTTAAGCATCGCGTAGAGAACCGCCGCCGCTTGGCGACACTGCACGCACTGGAAACGGCCGCTCTGATTCGCCTGGTGAAGATACTTGGGCAGCGGACGGTCGTGCGACAGTATCAGCGTGATTTTTTGCGAGTGCATCCATCTTGACCATTGTTGAGAATCCAGCGAAACTACCGGCTCCCAAATTTTGCCGAACTGTGGGCAGGCCGCTTCGCTAAGAAAGTCGAAGGTACGAATATTACGAGACTTGTTAATTTGAAGAAAAAAAACCCTATAGTATATAACAATCAATACGATATTGGCCGGTAATCGACTCCTGTCGTACACATCGACCTAACATCCGGGGATCAAAGTAATTTCGACCGATCGAAAAAAAAGAGAACTCGTGTTCACCTCAATTGTATCGCGTTCGCCGCAGAAGGATACGAGGGTAGATAAAAGACCGGCATTCCGCTTCTGATCGTGTCCGAGACATTGTACCAGGTCCATCCGAGCTCAGGGAACCAGCTGAAGTGAGCGAGCATTATATTGTTCTCCGTGAGGGCGGTAAGGGCCGACCAGAATCGCGAAACTACACTCTGACGGTACTGCGACTTAAGAGGCTTCTTCGATAGACACGTAATGTCGTGAAGAAATTCGTAGGGAGCTGCGCAAAAAGTAAATAATAACGAGGACGAAGGAGAATAATGGGGAAAAAAAGACAATTTACCCTCGATGGTGATCGTGTACTGTATGGTGTTGGAGGCTGCGAGCGTTTTTGAAGGCCACGAGGTTGAAACTAGATACTCGAGATAAACGTGAGTCTTCCAGGGCAGTATGAAACAAATTTCCAGAAAGCCTTCCCTTATTGCGACCCTCTTGATGAGATAACCGTCCCTCAGTCTGCAGCACAGGAGGCTGCTCAGTGTGCACGTGACTTTGTCGTCGATTTGCTTTTTTCGCAACAATTGCGGCCGTTGATGACCGTAGAAGAGAGAATTTCCGGTGCGCCAGACGTTGAGCTCGGCCGAGGCTTCGCAATTCTCGTTGCGATAGAGTTGCCAGCAGAGGAAACTTCGATGATACATGTTCATCTCTCCGCCGAATGCGGGTACCTGTAAGAACGAGGAACGGGAGAGTCAACAGTTTTTTTCCCATTGAACAAAGATCGCCATCGGGAGAAATGCACTCACGTCACGGGGATTGAAGGGCATGTAAGTGCCGAGAGTAGCGGTCGCGATGAAGCACAATAGATCTTGATAGGGCACAAGTCCATTGGCGCAATGAGGATGATAGGCGCTCCCGAGATGGATGAAACTGCACGCGACGGTGGTCGCGCGAAGCTGTTGGACGACCGAGTCGAGGACGTGAATGTCCGACACGCCGACAATTCCGTCGGAAATAACGATCAGGTCTACAAGTGCAAAAAAAAGAAAAAAAAACAATCCATCGTCAATGACAGAGCTTGCAATAGTTGGATGGTAAATGGAACAGTAAAAAATTGCGAGACTCACGAGCGCAACTGTGCTCGGGCAAAAGAGCAAGCGCGAGCATTCCGTATCTCAGCATATTAATGAAACTCGCCTCGGGCGAGACCATCGAGACAGCGATCATGGAAGTGCCACCGTTTATCGCCATACTGCTGCCGGCCTCCTCGAAAAGACCTCCTACAAGCTGATCGCTCTCGGCCCTCATAGCTTCCAATTGCTGATTCGCCATTCCCGTCACAAGAGCGATCTTCTTCTCCAACAGGTACAATTGCTTCTCAATAAATTTCAAGAGATAGCCCACGTTGTCGGTATTAACGAGCCAACCCTGAACCAAAACTTGCTGCGCGGGATTCGCGAAGAACGGAGTGTGCACTATCACGGTCACATGGATCTCCGGCCTCATCTCACGATTCCTGCTACCCGGAACTGTAAACTGTACGATCGTAGATGAAAATGCGGATTTTTCTATATAATGGGGACAGCGGGTCGATTTTCTCAAGTTTTTTGCTCAGATAAATCGTTGTTCAAAGTTCCCAATGCTGTCTTTTTTTTATCAGTATTATCGAAATAATAAAAGTGTTTTTTTTTACGTTTGTTGCTTGCGCTCCGCAAATACATCCTGCAATACTCACTGCCTTAGTTATATTCTCTAGTAATCGCTTAGTCGCCAAATACACTTCGTCTATCACAATCTCTCCGTGCTGAATGTCCTGCAACCGACAAAAACGTTAGCCCCGTTTACAATTATATAAGTCCACATATTTCTATACTCCATTATCGTTTATCGAGTCTTCTCTCAGGCTACGATGCGATAAAAATGAATATAGTGGAACTACAGTTTTCCATTTGCTAAAGGGATAACTGTATGACGTATAAATGAGCATAACGTAAAAGTGAAATACAGAAAGTCTTTAACATTTGAAAATGCCGATTGGTGCATAATTCGGGATGTACTTTAATAGCAGTACCTCTATGATGCTAATGTTTGGTTTTACAATTGAAAATTTGATCGGTAGTAATGAAGTAATGAGTCAAAACAAATTTATTAATTTTCGTTTCGGATTTTCATTTAATGCGAATATGTAAGATTAAAGCTTTGACGTTTTAGAATAGGAAATAATAGACATGTTCGTATCAAGGAGTTTCGGGACAAGAGACGAAATCTTACCATTTGATACAAATTTATACAGTAGTTTCTTTAGCATATACTGAATGCACCCTCCAAATTTTACATCGTTCGTCTACCCCGTTTCCATAAAATTAACAATTGAAAACAAAAAACATTTTTGAACATAGGGAAATGCCTACACTCATGGCTGATCGGCAGTTTTACCCATGAAATAGTGTGAAGAAATGTTCAAGATTTAATGAAAAACTGTCAAGCGACTCACAAGGAAACCGTTTCCGGTGTCTCTTTCCGATTTCGTTAATTTTTGGATATGTTATTCTTCATCGAAATGTAAGAGACACGTATTTTTTTTATTGGCGGAAAAAGTTTTAAGGGGTGAAACTCACCCTCGAACTGACTTTTGCAGTTTCGCATAGTTCCAATCAAGATATTCGAATAAAACCAATTCGAGAACAATGCTTATGGCGAATAATGAAATATGCGCCTTTTCCAGTTCCGAGGGGGTGAAAGTAAAAAAATCCGTGTAACTCGAAAACTTTTTTTTTTATCTCGATGAAACCAATTGCATTCGAAAGAGCTTGCAAAAGTAGAAGATACGAGTTTTTGCGTTTTTCGAAAACAAAACCTTTCTGAGGGTGACTACCCCTGTATAATACCGTTTACGAAGTTCCCCTCCGATTTCGTTCATTTTTAAATATCTTATTCTTCATCGAAATCAAAGAGACATATATTTTTTTATCAGCGGCAAAACAGTTTTAAGTGGTATAACTCACTCTCAAAGTGACTTACAGTTTTGCACATTTTCATGTAAGATATTCGAATGAAACAAATTCGAGGATAATGCATATGGTGAATAATGAAAAATGCGCTTCTGTCAATTACGAGGGGATGAATTGGTAGAAATTTATAGGGGTTGAAAGTCGAAAGTAGACCCCTTGAAGCTGTTTTGCCGCAGATTAAAGAAAAAACGTGTCTCTCTGATTTCGATGAGGAATAACATATTAAAAAATGAACGAAATCGGAGGAGAACACCAGAAACGGTATTATACAGGGGTAGTCACCCCCAAAAGGATTTCTTTCGAAAAACGCAAAAACCCGTATCCTCTACTTTTTGTAGCTCTTCCAAATTCAATTGGTTTCATCGAGATGAAAAAAAAAGTTTTCGAGATACACAATTTTTTTTTACTTTCAACCCCTATAAATTTACCCCAATTCACCCCCTCGGAACTGGAAAAGGCGCATTTTTCATTATTAAGTCATGTGCATTGTTCTCGAATTAGTTTCATTCTAATATCTTGACTGGAACTATGCGAAACTGCAAAAGTCACTCGGAAGGTGCCCAACGTTGAGGGTGAGTTTCACCCCGTAAAACTGTTTTTCCGCCGATAAAAAAAAAATACGTGTCTCATAGATTTCGATGAAGAATAACATATCCAAAAATGTACGAAATCGGAGGCGTACACCGGAAACGGTTTCCTTGTTAGTAAATTATGACAATCATGTCACCCAAATATTAAATGATCCGTCTACAACGTTTATTGATTATTAACATTTTTGTCTATAAAAACGTTCAGTTTTGCCACCACCGACGAAACGTAGAGGCGAGGTGTGGCACCGTCACATGAGTGCTAAATGCCGTGCGTGTTTGAATACCACTAATCGCCGTGGCGCGGGTATACGTTCAATGAAATGCATTTTTTAAAAGAAATAATAAATTTTATTTTTGACCCTTGGCATTCATCGTTCGGAATTGATTCGATTTAATCAAGAAATGTAGATTTTTTTTTCAATGTTCTGTGTGAGTTGCTGCGCACGCTGATGCTCGCGCTAACAGACTATTGCTAAGCGTAAAAAAACAAACTTAAAAAAATATAAAACAATTGAAAAAAACGCATTGATATAACATTTAAAACACGTTATTAATACGCTTGTGTAAAAATAATAATGATCTTAAATGCTGGACTCGAAATTTGTTATAGTGATCATGTCGTTTTTGAACGAAATTTTAGTGTGTAGAAGTTCGTGCCCTGCTCAAGAACACTAGAATTCCCTATCGATAAGCTGTCCCGAAACTCCTTAAGGACACGGCTCACACGTCTGGTCGGTGAAAATCCTACGGGCAAGTTTTCTCCTGGGCGGAACACATTTTGGGCAAACAAAGAGCACCATTTGTTCGTCGTTCAACAGAGTGGAAGGTGTTTCTTTTCTTTTTCCCGAAATATCAACCATCTCAGAGAATACTGGGAATCCGCATATCAGCTATCACACTTGCACTCATCGCCGCTCGGTCGGTGTAACATATGTCCTTAATGAGAGATATTTAATCACAGTTAACTACACCTGGGTAGGTCAAAAAGATCGATTTTTCAAAAAGGTGCTCATTCGAAAGTACTATCCTTTGAGTGTCTACCCTGAAAATTTCATAAGGAAATTCGTAGTAATGACGAAGTTATAGCATTTTGTAACAGACCGGGTGAGCAATGAATAACGGTTGGGGCGCAGGTAGACGCGGCCTTTGTCATCTGTTTGACTATAAGTATGACTATGAATGAGGTTGATACAGCAAAAAAAAAAAGATCTAATGGAAGCGTCAACATCTAAGAAAGTCCGTCATATGGCCCAAGAATCGACGATTTCATATAAGTTTAAAATAAACCAGTTATTTTAGTGTAAAGTGTACTCAAAACTTTAAAAGCGTTTTAAAGTTCGGTACCAGAAATATCTCTGCAACTACCGGACTGATCGCGAGCAAGTTTTGCATAGTTATGCTGCACACAATAATCTAGTACTTATCGAGCCATTTTTTCGATACCTGGCAGTACTGAACAATTTTGAGGCGAAAAATCGTCGGTTTTATTCCAGTGACTGCCATGACCTGAAAAAATTAAATTGTTAAATTCCGGCTCGATAAGTACTAGTTTTATCTATCTACTTTAAGAAACAAATATTTTTTTTTTTTAGATAAGAAATGGCAGAGGCCTGTCTGGTACCACAAACACTGTCAACAAAAACATGTCCCAGGAAAACAACTGTAACTTTTTTACCGTTTGAAATTTTTTAACCAAATTTTCACACAATGTAGATAAAATGTCATACTTTAAAATGTATATCATAGTTGTTCAATAAAATTCAGTTTAATACACAAATAAAATTCTTAAACATTACCTTACTTTTAGCCGTCTCAGGTGTATGCAAGCCCTTAAGTGCATGCATACATAGTATAATTTCAGGGTTTTACAGTGGAAAAATCAAGGTATGGCTTGTAAAAATTGTTTTATAATGGTCTGTTTTTTGTTTTGTTTTGTAGAACACCGATTAATGTATAACTGAAAAAAAAAAGGAACCTTGAAACGAATGCTGGGAAACAAAATTAATAACATATAAACGTGAAAAATGTAGAAATAAAACTTTACTACATTCTTTATAGATGGAATCTGCCGTGGCCAGAGGAATTTGACGTATAAATAATAAAAACGTATAAGTGCAAAATGTATGAGGTTCCACTGTATTCGCTAAATAATGTAAAGGGTACAAAAAAAAGAGTAATTTATTTCTCGGACGACGCTCGGAACTTACAACGGTCCCCAAGGAAGGACTGAGATCCAAGCATAGTACTATCCTGTACTTGTGGGCTAGAAAGATCACCGCTGTTGATTTGGTGACTCTGTAGCGATGAAGATAGCTGGTATCTATACTCCAGGATGACGGCGGGTTTCTTGGCAGTACGGAGACAATCTCTAGCTCGGGCGCCTCCTCTACTTCCACATCCGGAAATTGTACACTAATGACGCTCTCCAGGTGTTCCAGTATCCATTGGGCTCTGACATTGCGCGATATGGGAAATCCCTTTTTCATCAGGAGAAAAACTGTCGCCGCCTCCAGAGCAAGCTTTTCCTGGTAAGGTCACGAGTAACAGGACAAGATGATAAAAAATAAAAGCAAAAATTCGCCAAAAATTAAAATAACAATAAAAATTACCTCGTTCTCAGGTCTATCCATGGTGACCAGAAATTGTTTTTTTTTTGCTATTCACACAAAGTCCAGTATAACGGTGTCGTGAAATGTCTCACGAGCGTCAACCTCCGCAACATTATTGTTTTGGGGGACGACGCGCTTTTTCCACAAAGCGCGATACACTTGTTTTAACAATTGTCTTCGAACTAAGCACATTTATGTTAAACGAAACTTGCCCTCGCAATCTCATTTGACCGATAAACTGATAAATAAATTATAACCTATAAACATTGCGAGCATTGCTAAATGTGTGTGCGCACACGTCGCGTGCGATAGTGGGGAGGAATAAATGTATGCGCTTTTGTCGTGTACGTCTCTAAGCGCGTATATATATATATATATATATATATATATATATATATATATATATATATATATATATATATATATATATATATATATATATATATTATGTGTGGTGTGTGTTACGCACTAGGGCGATGTGACACTCCGCGTACACGTGGTCAAAGATATAAAAATATTTCTAAGCACGATTTCTCCCTCACGTTCTCTATCAATCAGCTGTGATGGCTTGTGTTGTTTTTTTTTACGCCGCGAATAAAATAGTACGCGATATTCGTTATAATCTAAGAATAATAACGCAACGACAATGTATCGTGACGTGCCAAATCTGTATGTGCATTGTATATAAACATATACATATGCCACGCAATTTACACGATACTGCGGTGAGGTATTGCGCAGGGTCAATCTCTGGCGCTCTGACCGATAGTTTTTTTTTTTTTTTGTTAATCGTGCTCCAAGCAAATCAAATTATACATATAGTGCATATCGTTATATTTCAATGAACCAATAATGTAAGTAATACATTGACAGTCGATACTTCGAATGTTACGTTTTTTTGTTTTTTTTTTCTTCCTATTAACGTAACCTCATTCCAACGGTTTATTTCGATAATCCGAATATTTCCTGCTGTTCTTTATTGAGCGAAATATTGCGGCAAAGTAAAAAAGGAGCATGTACTTAGTTGAATTATTGCTATCAAATTTGGCGCAGTTATTTATTCGTGTGTTGTATACACGCGAGCAGTAAGTTCGAATTGACGCCTTGGTAGAGTGCCATTTTACACACAGATGGCGCGAGCAGTACGTTTTCCGTGGAGGTTCCAGTGGTAATGTTGATCTCTGCGTCATCTTGTTCTTATTCGGGTTCCTGTTGGATCGGTAAAGTAGAAAGGCAGGTAAAGGATGTTAGCGTTTCGTCTTCGGGTTTGAAGATTGCATAAAATAGTGTAATTATATACCGTATCTCGATATACCTTCGTATTTGCAAAAGAGCAGCGCTGCTTTTAGTTTTCTCAATATCGTGGCCTGCTTGAAATGCCGACAATGCCGAGTTCGGCTTCGGACTGCTCCTAGCCGTCCTAGCCTGCAGTCTCCGTGCTTCGGCAGCCGCGAAACTGCAGCGATCCAAAAAAAAAAAACATGTTTGCACGCAAGTATGTTTAAACGAGATAAAAGCAAGTTTTTAACGGAAAAACGGAGCATGGCGAGACGCGAAAAATTGCGTGGTCCGATGCACTCGTGGTGAATTGAAAGAAAAAAAATAGAATTATGATGATTTCGGACGACACGACGTCCGAATCGTTTTTTTTGTACGACGATGATGACGAGGATGAAGATTGCGAGGATTGCGAGGATCACCAGATAAACGAGTACGAGTATTACGACGACGTCCCCGGGGAGAGTTTCACAGACATTTACAATTATTGTTTGACACCTAGTATAATCGATACAGCCAAGTACTTTTATCCCCTCGTCATCTCTGCTGTACTCTTCCGGCTACTCGCACAAAATCGTTAGTACTTCCCTCATAATCAATTTAATTATTAAATATAATTAATAACTAAATTTCGTAAATATAATTAATTTGTCGTGCCAAAAGTTAATAAAAAATTAATTTGTTTTTTCAATCAGGATACAGCTCGCTTCGAACATTCCATGCGCTTTCTACCGTCATCGGCCTCTGGGTCGTACGTCACTACGTCAAAGAGTGTTTTCACCTGCTCTTGTATTTCGTGGCTGGGTCTTGGGCCTGCCTTCATGTGCCTAAAGCCTATCGGGGCGGCCTTAAAACATTCCTGCCAAGTTTGTTCACTATTTTGTACTGGTGAGCCATCTTCTGTTATCCCATTGTCATTCCAATCAGCACAAGTAGTATTTGGCGAGCTTGGGTATCTTTTTCGCCTACAGCGAATGGTCCATGGATCCGGCCGACTGGCACAAAGTCCGTGGCGTCGTCATGATCGCCTCTATGAGGACCGTCAGCCTGGCAATGGACGTCTCGAGGTCCGATGATGTCCCTGGTGTGCTGGAGTATCTGGGCTACATTTTTGGGGCTGCGACTGCACTGTTCGGTCCATGGATCTCCTTCAAGGATTATTGCGCTCTGCACAGTCAGAAAGTCCAATGGGTATGCTGAGTTCAAATTGAAAAATGTGAGAATAATTCATTTCGGAAAGTAGAAAAGAAAAATGGGTTTTTAAGTTGACAAACTTCGATCTGATGAATTTTGAATTATGGAAAAAATGTGCACGACGAATATTGATACGTGAAGGGATTATTAATACCTATTTATTTATTGAGATATATATGGAGAGGCCTTAACTCAAAAAGTACTCATTGAAATAATAGTTGTCTGGTTCTGAAGAAAATAAGTATAGCATATATATATGGGACATTCCACACCAAATCGACCACTTTTCGGCCTAACCCCTTTCGATTTGGCTGAAACTTTAATTTTTTATTGTTTTCATCTTAAAACGCTTGTATGATTTTTTTCAATTTTCTTTACATAATCACAAATACGTAGTGAATTTTTGAAAAAATCGCCCGTTTTTTTTTTCAAATGCTCATAACTTTCCAAAAAATGGACCGATTATGATCTTTTTTTTAAATTCTTTGCTTTGAAATGTTCTTGATGAAAAAAAAATATTTGAAAAATATTCAGTCATCTTCGACATGATCTTTTTAGTTGAAAAAAAAACGCGATCTTTTCAAGAAGGCCACTTTTGATTTTTTATTTTTTTTGTAAAAAAAATATACATTTAGCAATTTTTGTCGTCAGACCCATTGTGGTGACATTTTTCTTTCCATTTTCATCCTAAATTAAAATTTTTAAAATGGTTTCCAAATATAGCTGTTTTCTATGATGAAATAATTTTAAATGGCAAATTCTATCATATTCAATACTTTGTATATAATATCAACTCACTTAAAAAGTTTTCCAATTATGTTAAATTATTTTTAAAGGATTATTTAATGGGGAATGAAGTAAATAGGTATTCAATTAATTGTTTAATGGTAATTAATGATGAACTTATTATTCATCATTAAGTGTTCATCACTACACTTATAATGATGAGTAATTTACACAATTTATGATCTCTTGAATTAGAGAAATTTTTAACAATAAGACTACCATTTGTGTCAGGTATCACACAGTGCAACTGCTGAGTTCCTGAAATGATTTTGGGTTTCGAAAATCGATTACGGAGACCGTTTACAGCATGATTGTAGTCTTCCGACGATGAAAACAATCAGTGCATATCAAACAAAAACGATTCAACTGGAACGGTTTTTTAACATTGACAGATGCTTGTCGTTTAATATTTTAGCAGCAAAACTAAATGAAATAGTACACTGCATTTGTTTGGAAAACCATAGAACTTATTGATGGACATTATTGCACCAAAGAAAAATCTTACCACGATGGGTCTAGTGCCAAAAAATGCTAAATTTATCATATTTTTTTACAAAAAAAAATCAAAAATCAAAAGTGGCATTCTTTGAAAAAATCGCGTTTTTACCCAAAAAACTAAAAAATCATGTCGAAGATAAGATTGAATATTTTTCAAATATTTTTTTTTCATAAAGAACATTCCAAAACGAAGAATAAAAAAAAAAGATCTTAATCGGTCCATTTTTCAGAAAGTTATGAGCATTTGAAAAAAACGGACGATTTTTTTTATTCACTACGTATTTGTGATTATGTAAAAAAATTTGAAAAAAATCACATAAGCGTTTTAAGATGAGAGCAATAACATATTAAAGTTTCAGCCAAAGCGAAAGGGGTTGGGCTGGAAAGTGGTCGATTTGGCGTGGAATGCCCCATATACACTAGTGGAATTAATGCTGGACACTTTTAACATTTTTGTAATTTCGTATTTTATAATTTTTCATTAAAAAAATTAAACCATTTAAAATACTAAATATGTGCAAATATTAAATAGAAATATAGAGGAAAATAAAAACATTACCATATTATTACGGCGTAGCAGAATATACATTTTCTGCATAAATATAAAAAAAGCTAATTTCTATTATAAGTGCCCAGAATGAAATCCACTAGTGTATATACATTAATATACAGGGTAGATTCGCAACTATAAGGGTTGTCTTGGTGAGCATATAGGCTGCGTCATTGCAAGCGAAGGGATTTTTTTTAAATGTCGTGCGACAAAAATTGTCCGAGATATTCGGATTCAAAGTCCAACACTGAATAAACAATGGCACAGTAGTTACTCACGCGCGAATTGTCTTGTTCTTCATGTATTAAATAATAAACGAATATTACTGAATGACGACTCAATAATTTTCGTTCTTTATTTAAGCGATTTTCAAAGTCATTCTCCGTGTTCATTATTTTACACCGAAAGAAAAAAAATTCGAAAACAACATTCGCTTGTCCGAAGGTGGATTCGAAGCCCCGTTGATCCTGGTTTGCACGTTCCGCGCCCAAACAATTACTGTACTATTCTTTGCTACTTTAATTTTGAATGCGAATACCTCGGAGAATTTTTGTCACACATTAAAAATAAAAAAGCGTTTTACTCGCAAATAAACCCTAACAGTTGTTAATCACCCCGTATATTGCAATTCTGTAATCAATTAATCTATTGTTAAACAAACATTAGATTAATTGTCACCTTTTTCCGAAGTAATTGAATTCTCACTCAATTCCACAATAACGCTACCTGACGAACTACTGAATTAGGGAGCGCTTTTTTTTTGTTGTGTCTTTGAAATAAATCCTAGCTTTGAATATTTTTTTTATTGCAGAACTTTTGGTGGATCCTTGCGAGCGCAAAGTACTTTCTCATCTCCTTCTTCTTTCTAAGCGTCTCGAATTGTTGGGCTCAGTGGATACTGACAGATCGCGCAGGGAAGTTAGTACATGCCTCCAAAAATATTCGAACATCGTAATGATGTTGGAAATACGTGCACATAATGGCAATTCTCAAAAGGGCCTCACTGTTCCGGGACGATTATCATTTGTGTCTCGTGGAGAAAGCAAAATAAAAAATTGTTCGTTCATTCGCAGATGGTTTCTCGCGTATAGAGATGCCCTGGCGTTTCGTTCGTCCCACTACTTCATAGCGCACGCGACGTCCTCGATTCTCGTGCTCGTTGGGTATCCGATGTGCCAGGTGACGATCGCGCGCCCTCTTGAGATCGAGTTGCCTCGTTCGCTCGTCCAGGTCGTCGTGTCCTGGAACGTCCCGATGCACACGTGGCTCAAATTGTGTGAGTAAGATGATTTGGACCGGGGAAAAGCCTATACCACGGTCTTACATACAGGTCTGGAAACTTATCGGGTGGGGAGTCACTCTTTGTCAGATAATGAGATAAAGTCGTAGTTCTCGCTTTTGCCATCTGAAGCGCTTCTACCTAGGGGTGAGCCAATTAAAAGCAGGTCCGAACAGGTGTATAACGGTGCAGATTTTTCGGAATAAACAATATTTTTTAAGGGGTTACGTGGGTTTCGAAGCTAAAAAAAGCATACTTTCTCTATTTTTTTAAATATAATATATAAATTATTTTATTTCAAATGTTAAGCACATAAAAGAGCAACATTTCAACAATATTAAAAAAAAAATTCATCCATAAATTTGGGAAATTCAGCCGGTGGGACCTGGTTTCCGGAGACCCTAAAAAAAAGCGTCTCCGTGGTGGTCATGATAGCTTTATCTGAAATTATAAAACCAAATTTTTTATGTTATTCGATAAGTATAGCTCATGATTGAACGAAGGATTTTTAAAAGAATTGAAATTTGAATTTTTGGCAGAGTTGTATGCAAAATAATTCAATTTTTGGTACAATTTACACTACGTATAGCCTTGTAAAATTAGTTGTAATCGAAAAAACCTTCGTTCAATAACTGGTTAATGCTGTTTTGAAGAAGTGTACAAAATTTCAATAAGATCGGTGCATTCGTTTATGAGAAATCGTGTCCACCGACTTCAAAAATAGTGTTTTGAGAAAAATGCGTATACTCCCAGCTGGTCTGTCCCAACGGGGGGAATTCCCAAATGCCCTCTCTCCCTTAAACAATGAAAACTTTCCACTATCGTTCTTAAAACTTTTCCAACCGTTCGGTACGATGCACGCTTCGGGCATTTTCTGAATTAAATCGGCCGTTTACTTTTGTTTGACAGTACACCGGTACACGAAAACACGATTCAGTGACTGAGGTTATCTATTGATATATATATATATTAGGGTGGCCCACTTTTTACCTTGTTTTTAATTTCTTTGCGAGCCACTTGATCAAATTGTGACAAATAGAGAAAAAAATATCGCAATGGCTCCCTGTATTGGGAAAATGTTTAGAGGTCGCTACCGAGCATTATAAAATTTTTACTATATATTTTTCCCACCATGGAGCCTCGACTCGTGTCGAGTATGTAATCTTTATCGGATTGTGTTTAAGGCCAAGTGTCACACCGACCGAGCGGCCATGAGTGCGAGAGAGATAGCTGATTTGCAGATTCCCAATGATTTCTGAAACGGTTGAGTTTTGGGAAAAAAGAAAAGAAACACGTTCCGCTCTGTTGAACGACGAACAACCGCTTTCTCTTCTTTTGCCCGAAATATGATCCGTCTAGGAGAAAACTTGGCAGTAGGATTTTTACCGACTGAACGTGTGACACATGGCCTTAAGGTAGAAGTCTCGCCACAGTCACGTTGAATAGTTTATTCTCCGCGGAATCGATGAAAGCTTCGAAATATTGCGAAATATCCTTATAATATAGGTTGTACATCTTATCGGGATGTGAAAACTTATAAAGTAATTATGAAAACGCCTAATATAATGTTTACTTAACCTTCACTTTTGTATCAGACTATCCATTCCGGCTACTAGTGCATAGGTACTCTGCGTATACGAATATGCACACACTACTGTAATCTAGTTCTAAGCTGCTCCAGTTGCTTTGTGGCGCTGGCGTCGCTAGACATTGCTCAATTTAAATCGCTATATCTGTGAAACTAGACGGTCAAAATTCATGATTTGTTTTTTACCCACTTCGTCATATGTACTACTATAATTGAAAATAAAATAAAAAATCTGTAGAAAAGTTTCGAAGTTATTGCGTGAAACGTGAAATTTTCCACTGCTCTGCATAAGAACACGCGTAAAACCATGAAATCTTTGATTGCCAATATCTCGAAAACGGAACGGTGAATCCTTTTGCAAATTCGGAGGTCATTATTGAATAGCGTCTAGAATGAGTCCTCAAAATAAAAATAAAAATCTATAGAAAAACGGCCTGGCGAGACTACTACCTTAAAGTGGCTACTACCGTCCTAAAAAAGTTCATGAACCATCTATGGTATCTGTCAGAAGAGTTAATTGTCTTTGTCTTTTTTCGATGACGACGTTCCAATTAAAACGAAGCGCGGAATGACTGAAACATTAACACATCCAGGGAGTACCAGTCGTCAAGTGAAAGCTGATATAACAGTCCAGAGCCTTCTTAACATCAGATTGGCAGACTTCATAATCGCTTGTAGCTTGCGATTTTTTTAAATAATAAAAATAGAACCAACTTTTCTTGCTCGGGACCCACTGGAGTAGAAAAGTGATGAACGCTTTTGAAAGTGTTCCGCTATTTGCAAAGGATTCCGTGTAGTAAACGACACAGCAGAGCGAGGAGTTACCCTTATAGAAGAATTTAATCGGGCTATTACATATGATGAAGAACAGAAACAATATCTGCTGTTAGTCGTAAGCCAGATCGGAAAAACATGCCAAATTTCAATATCAGTTCTATTGCACATGCTATAAAGAATTGAAATAAAGTTACATTGTTATAAAAAGTGTAAACAAATTTGTATTCCGACAAATAGTTTGGACAAAATATAAATCATTCAATTTCATTCATTTGCAGAATAATTTCGTTTAAACCCAGGTAGCGACCTGGGTCGCTAAATATTTTTTAATATTTTCCAATTACAGGGAGTCTACGATATTTTTTTTTTTCTATTTGTCACAATTTGATCAGATGGCCTGCAAATAACCAAAAATGAACCACCCTAATATATATAACTACAAAACCCCTACGCGACGGCGCTCCTAGTGGATAAATGAAAAACTAAGTTTGTGCCTTACTAACGATGACACTTTCCATCATTAAAAAACGCCGGAGTTTCCAGACCTGCGTGTGAACCTGTGAATTATACGGACAGAGAGAGAATGGAAAGGGGTGATTGTTAATTTTCTACTGCGAGATCGTTTCCCGATAGATATATTTCGCCCGGCGAGGAGACATCTCGGTAAATTCAGCGCGGTTGTGCTCACGTACATCGCGAGTTCTCTGCTGCACGGCTTGAATTTTCAGTTGGCGGCTGTACTGCTGAGCCTCGGTTTTTACACTTACGTCGAATATCAGTTGCGGAACATCCTGGCCGAGGCTTTCGATGCTTGCATAGCGGCGAAGAAATGTCCGAGCAATGAGAAATGTCCCCACGCGAAGAGATCGAGCAACTGTTGGTGGGTGAGCCTGACCAACGTTGCTTTTTCTCTCCTGACGATTTTTCATCTCGCTTATCTGGGCCTGATGTTCGACACGTCGGAGATCCAAGAGACCGGCTACAGTTACGAACACACCATTGAGAAATGGTCGCAACTCGGGTTCGCCAGCCACTGGGTCGCGTTCGCCACTTACCTCGTGTACTTCTTGATAAGATGACCATTTTTGTTTAATCAAGTTTTGTAAGTGAACGATAACAATAAAAAATATATTTTTCCGTACACGCTCCACGAACAATAACACCGAACGATACGTTTCCGTGTGTGTGTGTGTGTTTTTTTTATTATTAAAATTGATAAAATGTTAACAGATAATATACAGACGCGACGCGTCGAAAGCACGTTACAGCCTCCCATCTCGTCATACATTTTGCAGTATTCCCCGATCTTTCGTTTTGTTCTCCACTCTTTTTTTCATTAATTTTGTCCGTCTATTCGTTATAAAACTTCTGGCCGCTTTTTCGGCTTCATTTTTTTTTCATCCCACGGACTATACGACGCGTTTGCTGCTCTAACGCATTTAATTGCACGAGGATTGCTGAAATACTGTGGATGTTGAGTCGTGATTGCTCATAAATATAAAACGAACATGCGGTGGAGGTAAAGTAGCATGATTCCCGAATTCATCGTTCCCAAAACGTCATTACGAAAGTACTTTTTTTCATCGCCGTCTCCAGAAAATAACAGGGGAGGTAACGTTGCATAAGTAAGTTACGTATATATGCATGTACAGTTTTAAGATAATACTAATTTAAAAGTGTGATATAAACGAGGTGACAATTGAAAAGTGGTCATGCGTTTTTAAGGGTCTTGGATGAAAATTTTGCGCTTGAGAAAAATATTAATGGTTTTTCAAGTCCTGTTAAAAAAAATATAGCGTATTTTTGTGATCCGTTGTATTTGCCAGAAAAATTAAGCATTCTGGAAAAGAATTAAAATTCCATTTTGAGTACAGTAGAATATGAATAGAATGGCGATAATTAAATTCAGAGTACGAAGCACTCGTGGAAAAAATGATTAAGGGTGCATTCTAAAGTGGATGAATGGAATTTAATTCCATTAAAAAGAGTTTTGTTAGAAGTGTTTCGTATTTGAAATTTGATGATCATCATTCTGCTGAATGCAAAATGGAATATTGATTTTTTTCTCGAATGCCCAATTTTTCAGGCAAATACAACCACAAGATTGCAAAGATTCGCTATATTTTTTTCTATTTTCCCTATAAAAGGACTGGAAAACTCATTGAATATCATATTTTTTTCGGGCGCGATATCTCCGCGCCGGAACCTTAAATAACCACATGGCCACCTTATAATTATCACCCTGTATGTAAAAAAATACGTGGCGAAATCGTGAAAATTTAAAAACCATTTCAAAAGCATCTAAGTTCGTGTGGGTTTGTTTGTATGTGAATATACATATCAAAATGATTACATTTCTTTCATTATTATATTATATTTACTATTGTTAATGTAATATATATTAAAATAATGATGAAAGGTACTCATTTTTTGATATATTTACACACAAATATATATGTATGTATATATATATATATATATTAGTAAAATTATTACTACTAAACTAAAGAATAGTGAATTATTTTTCGAAGACGACAAATTTGGGAATCATGACGGTCCGCTACCCCGATGGTGACCGGTAAATTTACATTCGCCTTCTCGCTCGAAACACGTAAGTGCGAAATACAATAATTCCGCAACGCAATTAGAATTACGAAAAAAAAAAAAAAGATAAAGCACGCAATTAACGATGGTAGAACGCTGGTCATGCGGGTGGCGGGCTCGCGCGACTTCGGTGGTCGTTATCCCTCACAGAAGGTTCACGGCCTAACACTCTTTCACAGAATTATATTTGCACAAATTCGCACGATCTTAAACGTCGCGTTATTATACTTTCTCCCGCTCTCTTAGTACATGATAATGTTTTTTGGACATTTTACGCGTGTCACAATTTGTATCTCGCAACGACATTGGATTCACAGTATATCATCTACCGCCTCTATTTATTTACAATCTACAAGGAAGTTGTGTACGGAAGACACTACCTCTAAAATTTGAGAATTAAGAGTGATGCGGTAAGAATCGGAAAAAGAAAACAGGTGCACGTCGACGATTTTTTTCTATCGTCGCTCGTAAAAACGCATCGCTCGAAACGATGCGAATTTATGTACACAAAAAAGTACAAGTACACATACCTAGGGATATTGGTGTTGAACTATATATATATATATATATATGTATATATATATATATATATATATATATATATATATATATATATATATATATATATATAAAGAAAAAAAACATTTCAACATCTTTTATCAAAATTGGACATACCCGGCGTTGCTCCAGTAACGTGGTATTAAAAAAATTAAGTGATAAGTTCATCGCTGAAAGGACTTAAGAAAAATCGCTTCTAAAATTCTCGTTTGTGAATGCCGCCACTTCCATCAACTATAGTCTTTCTTTTTTCCACACGATTTTCGGATGCTCAAGTGTCGCTTTTTGTGCAGGTAAAAAAATATTCACCAGGTCAAACGTCGAGCTTGCGCATTTTCCAAAATACTTTAGGCTCATTTCTTTACGAATTCGGTGTGTGTTATTTCGTAATCAACGTAGTATACATTGTAATCGTCTATTCGAATTCTTTCAAAACTAAAGCTCCCTTCCGCACAATCTTTGTCTTCCGCGCTATCGTTGCTGCATTTATCTCCGACGCCTCAACGATAGTGTGAGATTTTTCTTCGGAAGGGCTTCGCGAACTTCGATGTCGCGCAAAACATTTCGTTAGCTCAACAATAATTCACCTACGATTTTCAATCAACGATATACTTTATCAGTGTCCTGTTTAAAAAATATATATAATAATAATGGTGTGACGTAACGGTATGAAAAAAAAATTGTCGTTCACGATACAAGTGTACGTTTCTGATATCGGCTCTCTCTCGCTCTCTCTCTCGCTTGTCCCAAAAGTTTCGTCGTCCCCTCGCGAAGATAAAAAAATTTACATAATTACACTTAAAATCTCAAACGATGTGTGTAAGTGTGTGTGTGTATGTTGTTTTCGCTTGTAAAACGAGCTAAATTCTCGCAGCGATATTTGCTGGCCCACGTTAGTTTCAGGATTTGTTCATTTTTTTTCTCGAGAGACGCATGTACCGGTCTTGGAAGTGGAAAGGTATTTGCGACGCTCGTCAAAAAGGCGGGAGAAGGTTTCTTTTTCGTTTGCGAGACTGAGGGGCCAACGAGAGAAACAGTTGTATGCACCTTCGATCGGCCAATTTCTCTTTTTTAGTTTATACCTTATTAGTCTTGTGTATACATGTGAGTGTGTGTTGTTTTAGCTACCTCAAACCATTAAGAGTTAACGGTAAAATGCTGTCTATCCGACCAACAATACATATATGTAGAGGGTATCCCAAAAGTCACCCTTCGGTACTGTGCGGATCGAATAGATCTCAAGATTCCGAAGAGAAAAGTCCTCATGTGTTTTTGGCTTCGAGGCGGCGTTGCCGAGATATCGAAGAAATCAGTAATAGCCAATCCGCTGCGTGGGCAATCCAAAACCTAGGGAGTGGCGCGTAGGGGCTCATCGGATTGGCTACTCACAGATTGCACGATATATAGAGAACCGCGTGTCTGACAAGGGGACCTTGCCAGGCACGCAATCGATTTCAGGACGTCTGTTCAGGGTAGTGTAGGGTTTGGTCCCAAGTGTCACCGCCTGCTAACGTTCACCCTGGTGGGCCCTCGTTTCGGCTAGTACGCTGCTGGTTTTGAGTTCGAGTCCTGCTACCGTTTTTTTTTTTTTTGAAACGCTTGTAAACGTTATTTTTATTTATTCAAAAATTTTGTATATCCAATTTTTTTCTTATATTCTTCATCTAGTTCGAAATTATTGCTCGTTTTTTTTTAGTGTTCTTATATATTTTCTTTGTTTAAATTAATTTTCTTCTATAGTTTGATATTTTCGTCTGTCTTAATACAATTATTATTTTATTTTCGCTTTTCATTTGAATTTTGGTTTTCTACGATTCCTTTTTTCGTTTAGATCGTGTTTAAACTCTGTTTCGACAAAACGGAGCTCAACCGAGAACTTTTCCTTTAATTTGAATTTTATTTCATTGCAATTACCTTTAACGTTAATGTAAATTAAATTTCCCTTTTCCATAAACCTTCCCTTGAAATCTCCATCCACGTCATTATAATCGTAATGAAAGTTGTCGCTGAAATACTTTGGGTCCTTGCGTGAAACGTAAGTTAATAGAAACAATAAAAAAAACGAGCAATAATTACAAACTAGATGAAGAATATAAGAAAAAAAATTGCATATAAAAAATTTTTGAAACGGTGATTACAATCACGCGGTCAAGAATTCTTAACGCAATATAAAAAAGTTGGATTTCAATTAAAGTAAATAAATAAAAATAACGTTTACAAGCGGCGAGATGGAAAAAAAAGTAGCGGTAGCAGGACTCGAACCCAAAACCAGCAACATACTAGCCGAACACTTTAACCGCTAGGCTATCGCGCCGCTTCGAAAATTCTTGTTATTTTCGAGGTTCAAAAATTGTCACACAAATTTTGTTTGGTCGATTTCGCGAAAACGAGGGCCCACCGGGGTGAACGGTGATAGGGGGCGACACTTGAGACCGAACCCTACACTACCCTGAAAGGACGTCCCGAAATCGATTGCGTGCCTGGCAAGGTCCCCTTGTGAGAGAAAAATGGTCGGGACATTTCGATTCGGAATCTCACGATCTAGATAGCCTGCAAAGATCAAGCGCGACTTGTGGGACACTCTCTATTTATACATATGGATATATGTATATATATATATTTATATTTATGTAGTAGCACAAAGTAAAAAGTTTTGATTGGCCCCCTTCGCCAAGGGAGCGACTAACTATAATCGTCCATTCAATTCCCCGTTTCAATTTTCTGAAAATGCTTTTTTTCCGTTCGATCTCTCACTGAACGATGGGGTTCAAGCGGTGTGATCTTCTTCGCTGTCGAGATGCCGAGCGGGTAATCGATCCATCCTGCTCCCCAACACCACTACGAATATCGGTTAATCATCTGATAAATGTTGTTTTCGAGCTTATTGTCGTGCGCGCACTGCAAGTCACAAAAGCAAACGGGGTACGGTTTGTTAGCCACCTCCGGTTGCCACACCGGTTTTTTTCTTCAAAATCTTTCTCTCTTATACGTGTATCCGTGTGTGTTTACTTCAAGCACCGAGTCCACGAAGAAGCTTTTCGCAAAAGGTCACAGTAGAAAAGGAAGACGAGAATTTTATATTCGAGCCAGGGATCAAAGTCTCGGTGGTTTTTGTGCAGCGATCGTGTAGATGTGTGTTCGTGTGGTTACTAGAATATTTCATGCAGCATGCTTTCCACTCTATTTCAAGGCCGCCCAAAGACTTCAATTGCAAATTTTTTTTTCCCGAAGTAAGTGGGGAAAAAGTAATGGACGATAAATGTACTCGGAATGATGGCCGAAAGGGAAAGGGACAAAGGGCCTCGGAGACCGAATCACGTTTTGTTTTGTTCTTGGGCACTCGAGGCCTCGCTTGAGACAATGACTTTCATCCCTGCTTTTTTTTGTTTCCTTCAAGGGGGACACTTACTGCCTGAGTGCGCCGTAACGGTTGACGCGATCGGCCGATCTCAGGATCATGTTCATTCCCGTTTGATTTTGTTGTACAGCGCTGTGATTCGTTGACGACATAGTGGCGCGAGTCTCCGCGTTGCACACGGACTGTTCTCCTCCTACTCCTCCTCTCACGCTTGATCTCGTCACGGGTTTAGTGACGCTGACGGATTTAACGAGGCTCGAGGATGCCTTGGCCTGATGAAGCTGCGTCGTCGATTTAGGCCTAACGTAGCACGACGTTGGTTTACAATTACCGCTAACCCTCCGACCGTTTCTACAATTTTCACGTTCCAACAAGTTAAAAAAAAAATTGAAGTAAAAACAAATTGGAGGACGAAAAACGTACGCGAAATAGGCAAAAACAAAACAAAACAATGATTAAGAGTGAGATGAAATTATTGCCGAGGACTTGCATCGTTTCATGGCGTAAGGACGACGGGGGTTCTCGTGTGGCATGATGTAAGTTGGCGACGAAGACGAAAATGAGGAATTTTCGTAACGGGAGGATCGGGTAAAAAATGAATCGCGTCCGAACTGCATTATGACGTCGGAAAGACCCTAAATTTTTAGGCAAGTGACCAAATTGGGCAATCGTCGATTTAGCCAGTGGGCAACACTGAAGAATTTGAATTTTTTGCAATTTTTTATCTCAGCGATATTGGCATCGAAAAAAGCAATTTAATTTCTCAACGAAAAAAACTCGATCATTCAATTCTTCCTTTCCACATGATGAGAATAATTTTTTTTTTCTTCTACCCGAGAGAGCCACTTTTCTTTTGGAGCGATTTTTCGATTGGTTGGATGTGTCGGCTGGAAAAAAGACTTCAACTTCCGAAAGTATGCGCAAGGAGCCCAGGGAAACCCAAACAAACTTTTCAACAACGCAAGGCTGTTTGGGTTTCGTTCGGGTTTCATCGGCGAACGCAGATTTGAAAAAGAAATGACATGGCTTGCGGTTCAAAATACAAACGTAAGAGAAAAAGAAACCAAACAAAAAAACCAGTACCAATATGAAAACTACGAGCAAAGGGTACAGAGTATACGGAGGAGACGCGAAAAGAGGAGCAGAAAATAAAAGTCAAATTTCCAATGACTAGCAGACATAGCCGATTGTGAGAAAGGAAGAAAAATCAAATAAACTCAGAGATAGCGAGAGTGAGAGGGAGAGATAAGAAGAGATAGAAAAAAAGAAAGAGAGAAAGAGAGAGAGAGGGAGAGAGAGAGAGATACAAGGGCCACGGACCTTTTGACGATCGTCGTCGTAGCTGTACGAGCAAGGAGTCGTTTATTCGGATCCTTTTTCGATCCGACTAACGGGGCAATGGCGACTTTCTGGTTTCTCGATTGCAGCAAAAGTCCTAAGTACGGACTGAAATTGAAATGAGATGAAATATGCGATGAGGTGTACGATACGATGAGGCAGGTAGGGCTACTATTCTTTCCTTTCCTTTCGCCCCGAACGCGATCTTCTTATTTGCCTCACCTCGATTTATCTTTGCTTTGAATATTTGACAGGAAAATTGATATACTCACAGCACGACGACCGGTTGTCCGGTCGCGTTTCCAATGTAATTCTGATTGCACGGCAACGTCCTGCGTCGCATTTTTATCTCGTTGAGCTTGTCGCCCTGGGTGAGGAGAGCGGCTCTTCCGATCCCGGCGGTGCTCGTCGTCGGCGGTGGATCCTCGAGACTTATACCGTCCACGCGATGCATTATGCCGGAAACTTTGTCTTGGACGAGATCCGAAGTTCTTGGTGGCATCGTCAATGACGCGCCGATCGGTCGCCCGTACTTCGAGTAAATGCCGTACGCGTGGGGAGGATTTCCATTTTCGGCGCGCAACGGTTCCTTCACCAACGAGTGCAGATAAGATTCTTTCCTGCAAGGCGTATTATTATCCTTATTATCATCAAGATTTCCGCAAAATCTTCAATTATTTTCGGGGACTCACCCTTCCAGCCAGTACTGCTGGTGACCGATGACCGAGCCCGGCCTGCATATTCGTATCCAAGCGATCGCCTCCCTCGCCGAGAGATGATAATGCTTCATGATGTAACAAGCGATGAGCGATCCCGTTCGGCCGAGGCCTGCTTTGCAGTGAACAGCGATCGCGCCGCTCGTGCTCTCGGATATCTTGAGAAATTGTCGTACTATCGAGTCGGTCGGTGTCGAGCCGTCCTTGAAAAACAAATCTTTGTGCTCGAAGCCGGCCTCGACGAAGCGCGTCGCTTCATAGATCTTCTTGTTCAGTCGCACAATAGTCGTCACGTTGTTGCGACGAAAATACGTAAAGTACGATTCAGGCGCGTGGAACGGATAGCCTGGAAATCGTCGGAAGACAAAAGTCGTAGCGCGATTTTTTCGAAATTATCGTTACCAAAGAGTAACCAGGGAGTTAAGTTTACCCTAGGCCTCAAAATGTAACGGGAAGATTACTTTCTCCTAGTCCCAAAATTAGCCGGGGAGTTGATTTTTCCTAGTCTTGAAAAGAAACTGGAATTACATTTCCACTGGGACGAAAAAGTAACTTGGGAGTTACTTTCGAACGTTCTCGAAAGATTACTGGGGGTGCAGTTCCCTAGTCTAAAAACCGAGAAGTTTCTTCTTAGCTGTGAAAAAATACTAGACAGTGGTCCCTACCCCTACTTTAAAAAGTAACGGCAGATTCCCCTACTATAGAAAATAATGATACCGTTTCCCCCATTCTAAGAAACAAACGGACAGATTTTCGTTAGTCAAAAAAAAAAACGTGTTTTCTAGCATTCAAAATAACTAGAAAGTTCCCCAGTGTAAAAAACCACGCATTTTCTCTAAAATTAAAAACATAAAGGCTGCTTTCCCTTGCCACAAAAAGTAAATAGGGCCATACCTTCAGTATCTGAAGTCACTAGGGAATTACGTTCTCCCAATTTCAAAAAGTAACTAGATAGTTCGTTTTTCCTAGTCCCAAAAGCAGAAAATTATTGTTCCACGAGACCTCAATAATTGGCACATCGCTTTCCTCCTGTTCCCCAAAAACTAACCAAGGAGTTACGTTTCTACTCGTCCCCTAAAAGTCACTATGGCGTTACTTTTCCCACCATAGAGCTTCAAAAAGTGTCGATCAGTGTTGTCCCTAAACAAGCTCAATCGACTCTCACCATTCTCGTTCTTGAGTTTAGCGTGCGGTCCGCAAAAGGCTAAGAATTTTCCCGGCACGATCCAATTAAGATCGCCGTTCTCGACTTTCTCGTAATACTCGTACTCCTTGACGTTGAAGTCCTCGAAATTGAAAAAACCGAGACGATGACACTTCTCAATTGCGGTGAGACACTCCTTGAGGGATATGTGATAGTGGGAGACGCCTATGGAGACGTCCCTGAACGAGAGAAAGGGCGGACTGTTCGGACTGTTCTCGAGAGATTTGTAAGCCTCCTCGGCCGTTCGTTTGAGGTACAATATCTGCAAGTACGGGGAATAAAGAAGCGACAATTTTTTCACTCAACGAATAAACAAGATTGAACGACCATTTCGAAAAAAAACAAAATTCTCTCGTACTCACGGAATAACTGGCGATAAGAAAAGCCGCGTTGACTCTTTTCCTGTCATCCAGCGTCGTATAGTGCAATATCTTCTTCTTACTGAGCGCCACAGCCTTGAGTTTCTTGTTGACTTTGTAACAATAATGGTAGAGCATTGCAAGATTCAATGGACCAAAGTCGTAATAAAAGTTCTGAAAGACAAGCTCGTTGTCGATGCTGAAGTAGTGCGTGTCCGTCGTAGTTTTTGGCTTGACGCCGTACTGCAGGGTTACGAAGTACAGCCGATCTGTCGAGGACAAAAAAACATTACATCAGTAAAATTTTCTACTATTCCTCGGTATGTCGGCCAAGTTCGGATACGATTCCCCTCCAACTTTGATGCCCGAAAGGCAGAAAAGTATCGGTATATCATGGGTAAGAATTTATGATGCTTCCAACAGCAGAGACCTTGACACTCTCTTTTTGGAAAACGCCCACGTGAATCTCCAATACCGAGATTTATGCGTTGATTTTATCGTGCACGCTTCGCGAGAGTGACCACTGTAACAAATCTTGCAAAGAGCACAAGACGCAAACGGCGTGCCATATAGAAAAAGTATCCAACCCAAACACACCCAAATAGTGCACCTTTAACAAAATGTACACAACTCAAACAAACCTAAACAAAAAGTATACTATCCAAACAGTGCACTGAGACTTGCAAAAAGTAAACAACTCAAACAAATCCAGACAGTACGCAGAGACTTTTGGAAAAAGTACATAATTCAAACAAACCCATACAGTGCACCAAAACTTATGAAAGAAGTATACAGAGCAAGCAATGTGGTACAACTTTTGGAAAATTCATACAACCCCAACAAACTCGAACTATGCACTGAGACTTAGAAAAAGTACACACCCCAAACAACCCTTAACTGTACGCCAAGACTTGGAAGAAAGTATCAAACCCATACAAACCCAAACAGCACAATAAGACTTTTGAAAAAAGTATACAACCCAAACAGCAGAGAGACTTTTGGAAAAAGTGAACAACCCATACAGCAGAGAGTCTTTTGGAAAAAGTACACGACCCAAACAGCGCAGAGAGACTATTGGGAAAAGTATGCAACTTAAACCCAAACAGCGCACTGATATTTTTAGAAAATGTACCCAACCCAGACAAACCCAAACGAACGGATTTTTTTGATAAAGTGAATTAAAAAAATAGACATATTTATAACATTTTTAAAATGATAAAATACCTCGACATTTGAAAAAGTTGGTAAAAAAAAATCGAGTCTCACGGACGCCTCGATCGGCAGTGACAAGTAAAAAAAAAAAACAATACGACGCGACGATCGGAGCGCATTCGTTTTTTTTTCTTCTCTCTTTCCCCCGGAAGAAAATCATAAATATTTTTATTCTAATTTTTTTCAGTAGAAAAAAAAACGGTACCTTTGATAAATTCAGTGGCACAAACGAGAACGTCGTCTGAGTCCTCCATCCTTGTAGCGGGTCTGCAAATGAAATCAGTAACTTGAGCAGAGCACTCTGACATAAATATTACGCGGAGGGTCGCTATTTTTTTTGTTTGTTACTTTTTAGCTTGAAAAGATCGAGTAGAGTGGGTTGGGAAGTGACAATTAACGAGAGCTGTTCCTGTAACGAGCAATATTGACTGTACTCGCGCCCCCCCCCCTTCCGTCACTCCTTTACTGCCTCGGGGCCAACCGCTCCCGCGAAGCCAAAACACTGTTTCATTCTAGCGCGCGTTATACGAGGATGTTCGTAGTCGCGTTTTTTTTTCTTTTCGGTTTTTCGAGAGTTACGAATCGACGAGAAAAATTGTATCGCGAAAAAAGATGCAGCTGTGTTTGCGGAGAGACTGTAGGAAATTTTTAGTGAAAAAGGACGGAGAGAGAGTAAATCGTGTGCGCCATCGGTCCGCCACTTACTTGTAAACGCGACCGTTACGGAATTCAAATCGCGCTGCGCGGCACACCACGCGCCGTGTGTGGGTCGGGTCCGCTGGCGTACGTATAATGTGTGGTTGCTGATATATAATTATATATATATATATATATATAGGCAGGTAGCGTGATAAGCGTACGAGGCGCACGAAGCGCAACTCACGGCACTGACCACCACTACTACGCCACGCGTTCCCCCACTTTTTCTTCTCCCTCCCCCGCCGCGGTGGGAGAGAGAGAGCGCGACAGAGATTTACGTTTCGTTATCTCGCGAGCATTATTATTGCTGTGCGGCGATGATACTTTTCGAACTTCCATCGAATTCGAAACGATCTTGTCCGAGTTCTCGTTTCTGTCTTTTTCCTTTTCGATCGGTACGCACGCGGGGGCGACGAGCGAATTTATCGCGCGACGTCACACTCCGTCGTAGCGGCGGAAAAAAGTTGTTTATTCGTTCGTGAACGCCATCTTGGGCGTCTCATCCGACGTCGGACTCTCACGCTTCTGGCATACACAGTAAATACGTGCAAATCGGGGCGAGAAGTTATGAAAAATAAATTTCTGCGGTTTTTATTATTTTTGTCTGATTTTAAGTGAGATAGTTTTGATTCGTGATGCTATCGCGGCTCGACCAACACTGCTGCGCATCTCGCCGCATATGAACACTCTCGTTCACCGCCGCGGCGTAAACGCAAATCGATTCAACCCCCCGTCGCCCCGCCGGCGGCCCCACGCGCATGCGCCATTGTGTCGGGACTCGACATTCTGACCGTGAGCACGGTACGCTGACGCGCACTTGTTGATTCGACGAGTTGCCGCGGCCCACGCATCGCTTTTTTTTTCCTCATACGCTAAACATCGCGTCATTTGTCTCCGCATCGATGAAATCTCCCGTACGCTTGTTACGTAATCGTTCGCACACATGCATAACCTTCGGGATAACACCGCGAACCATTGTGTGATTACTGTTTTTTAATTCTCACCGCGTGAGCATCGGAAACGCATATTTTTGTATTCGCACGATCGAGAAGCGGATTGCCGCTTGGCGGCGCTGCCGTCGCGTCTCTGATGGGCACTCGAGGCCCAATTATGACCTGTGAAATTGTCCCGCCGAACACGAATTTATGATAATTTCTTTTATTAGTCGTTTGTCGATGGTCGTCGTGTATTAATGTTAACGTTTGTCGGATAATTGTTTTAACAGAAAATCGAAAACAAAATTTCTCGTGTAGTTAGCCATTTTTTTAAAAATTCATTTGACTGAACGTTTGACGGTTCAATCGCAGCCCAATCGTTTTTCGATAAGGAATTTCATAATGGGAACGTTTGTCAGTTCTTGGCTCGTATGATATAAATGAATAATAAATTTGCGATAAACGCGGAGATTACGTCGTAAGAGAATTGCTTCATTGGTGGAGGGCCTCACGGAGGCCGAGCTTGGCCTAGCTGCAACGAAGCCGATAGCCGGCTTTTCCAGGTGCGCGCTCAAGTCGTTGAGACAGCCTTGACTGACCAATAAGAGAGCAATCCTAGTGATCATCGACAATCTAGAAAAACTTCAATGCAACATAAAAAAAAATTGCCACAGGCGATTTTATTTAGGTGAGGTCATACGTATCACGATGACGTAAGACTGTGAATCTACCGTAAAACTCAGCCGGATTACTTTAATTAAAAAGTTAAAGGGGTCCAGCTAAGTTTATGGTGGTCGGTCAATGGTATTGAAAAGACACATGTGTTGCCAACTTCGCGAAGGTGGTCACGTACGTCACACCAAGCATGTCCCGGAACATATTGATCGCCGACTCTCGACACTCGGTCAGTCCGACAGGTGGAATTTAATCCAGTGATAGCGGTTTTTAAGCATATGTCTCTCGTTCCGCGCGAATACAACTATGGCAGTCTTTCGCATACCGCTTTATTTATTGGTGCTGTTAGCAATTTTTTTCGTTATTGCGCAGTCCTACAGCGTAGAAAAATACTCGCTGCTTATGCCGAACGTGAAACCTACCACTGTAAGTATTCGAAAGCGTTTGGAGTCATTACGAATACTAAGGATATCGGAAATTTATCATTTAGAATTAAATAGTGAGCAAGCAACCGGTCTAAGACATATGAACGTAGTCTATCAACAATCGACATTTCCGAAATAAAACACACAATTCATCGTAAAAATAAAGTTGCATTCCATAGCAAGTGCTCAGTTGCGTTACCCTGGAAAGTCTATACACCGTGTATTAGCTCCAATTCCTGTCTTTGTACACGTTTATCATTATCCACGAGCAATGAAAAGTTTATATTCCTGACTTTCCAGTATTTGAAAATATACATTTTGCGTTATCTGGATTTGATGCATGAGAATTCAACATGTTTGGCTTTCTCTTCTGTTTAGCGTAGAGTATCATTTAATTGCCTTTCAACGAATTTCTGGTTCACATTAACCAATGATATATATGCTTATCCATTCCACATGTTCGATGGTAGACAAATTTATATTTGTGGCCTCGCTATACCTAAAGGTATTAATTTTGTTGTTGTCGGTGATCAAGTTACCAAATTCATATATTTGACTTAACGGGTTACACCTAGTTCGTGGTTGGAAAAAAGAGGTGTTTTCGTGATTTTTTTTTTTGGGAAATGGGTGCAGGTTTTTAACTTTTTTTTTCATAGTAAAGGGTATCATTTCAAGTATCTTTGACAATTTTTTTATTGGGAAATCTTTATAAACAACGGAGATAGAGTAAACTGCATAGACCGCTGTACAAAAAAAGTCCTTTGCGGTGATCACTCCTGCTTGGGAACATAATCTGAAATCAAAAAACCAAATGAATTTAGTTTTTGTACCGTATTATCTAGTCTTTAATCGAAGGATTAAAAAAATAATGATTTTTGAAAAAATTGCCGCCAATCGAAAGTGATTGTCAAAATTTCAATGAAAAAAACACTCTATTTTCCTTGATATAAAAAAAAGTGTGCATTGAAAAAAAAATCCTTCGATTAAGGACTGCCTTTTGATATACAAAAAATGTCTGTGAAATTTGAAGCAGATCAGTTTATTTGTTTTTGAGATATTTTGGTCACCGATTCGGAAAAGTAATTCCGAGAAAAACGCGTTTAAAGTTTTACATCAGGTATATGCGTAGATAAAATACCTACCTGTAAACGCTCATAACACCCTCAATTTTCAACGAACCGACTTGAAATTTTCAAAGAATATTTTTGAAAGGTTATATTGTAAGAATCCGTCGAAAACGAAAAATCGATTTTTTCAAAAATTCCACCTAGGTGTAACCCCTTAACAATAGATTTTTCAGTAGTTGCGATTAATGCGAGAAAAATCTATATTTATGGCTGCTAGATACCTGTAAATATACATTTTCAATTGCCTCTAAGCAATGTATAAAAAATTCATTTCTGGCTGTTCTGTACTTGATCTATGAATTTTTCTTTACCTTTGCTCGATGCAAGAAAATTCCATATTTTTGGCTTTCCATTCTTTTTCGTTTGAAGTATCAGATTATTTCATTGCTTCTAAATAAATGTTTGTTTTTTATTAATTAAATAAAACATTAAAATAGGCTTACAATTAATTTTGTAATATAAGCAAATTTGGAGAAAAAAAAGAACGATTTTTCAAGGGATCGCTTACACCCTCTAAAAAAATATGAAAAACTTTGCGATCAATTCTCATGATGTAACATTACATTTTTTGCATTATATAGAATCATTTTCATACAATGAAAAAGGGAATTGTTAATTTTCAAAGCAGTAAAAAAATGCTTAACACATAGAGTATACTTCTTTTATTTCAATTCGATTTTTGTTTTATTGTAATTGGTTAATAATAGCATTTGCAATATGAAAAAAGTAAAAAAAAAATAGACCTTTAGAGGTGTGTTTGACACTCTGAATAACGGCATAGTTGGCCGTTGAATATGTACTTTTCATTATATAACATAAATAACATTTCAGAAATGGTTTTATACTGATCGACGCGGTTATATATAAAACACCCCCAACAACCCCTAATTGCCCCTAATTTTGGGGGTCAATTTCACTCCGTGAATGTCTACGTCTACCGAAAAAAATATCGAAATACATAAAAAATGTAAATGAATATAACGATACATTCTCGTATATAATGCTACAAGCTTGAGTCCCTAAATCTGTCCCTAAAAGTGCACTAAAAAGCTTAGTTCTCAACTTGAGAAAATATTTATTTTTAATGCTTGACATCGAGATGCCGGTGCGTCTCTGATCATTAGCGTACATCCATACATACCTAGTTTCATATCTGTTATATAATTAACTAAATATTGTGCAAATCTTTTTTTTTCAGCCTGAACTGTACTTGTGTACACCTGTGAAATTGAATGAATTTAAAAGCTATTACATTACTGGGTTTCAACCAAATGCAACATCAGACACTGCTCACCATATGCTTCTATTTGGATGTAAGGAACCTGGCACGGCAAATGCGGTCTGGAATTGTGGCGAAATGGCCCATAAGCTTGGATCTGAAAACAACGTAGCAAGTCCGTGTGCCGACGGCTCGGAGGTACACTCACAAAAGGCTTTGGCTTTAATAAAATAATACTTTGATATAAACTTGCATATCTTCATTCCAGATTCTGTATGCTTGGGCTCGGGACGCTCCGGATTTGATTTTACCAGAAGGAGTGGGTTTCAAAATCGGTCGTGGCACGGAAATAAAATATTTAGTGCTGCAGGTTCATTACGCTCAAGTAGAAAGGTTTCAAGATGGCAGCACTGATGATTCAGGAATAGTTCTCCACTACACTCTTCGACCGTTGAACAAGTTAGCTAGCGTAATTGTGTTGGGTACCGCTGGAAAAATTCCACCGCACTCGATTGAGCATATGGAGTCTGCGTGTACACTGAAAGAAAACAAAACGCTTCATCCATTCGCCTATAGAACCCATACACACGCGTTAGGAAAAGTAGTTTCCGGTTATTTGGTGAAGCCAAATAGCCAATGGATCGAGCTCGGAAAGAGAGATCCTTTGACCCCGCAAATGTTTTATCCAGTACACAATGCGGTGACAGCGACGCTCGGTGATACGCTTGCTGCCCGGTGTACAATGCAAAGTAATCGTGACACGTGGACGCATATTGGCGCCACAAACATGGATGAAATGTGTAACTTTTATCTCATGGTATACGTGGAAAATGACGATCCACCTCAGATAAAGTATTGTTTTACGAGCGGTCCACCTCAATACTATTGGCGACTCGATGGCTTGCCAAACATTCCCAATAAGGAGGCCTCTGTGTTGTAATGATGATTGTAATTTGATTACCAATCCACTCGAATATTAAATGTGCGAAATCTCTAAAACGTCATATGAATTGAGGACGGCCGCAAGTATTTACAGTAATGTGTCCCAGTTCTTTTTCTATTAAGGAAATATTTTTGCAATTGACAGATATGACTATATTTTATCTATTGGACCGCAAAAGTGGTTTAGTGACATTTGCATAATCTTTTTTTTTTTCTGTACTTACAAACAATTATTAATACGTTTTTTTACCAAACGAAGAATCTCGACCAGCTTTTTTGGAAATAATTTGTATTTGAAAAGCCTTTGCAAAATGATTAATCATGACAACATTGGGATAAATAGTTTTTTAATTATTATCATATATGCATTAAACGAGGGTGAACGATTAAAAAAAAAATCATCCACGAAGAAAGATTTTGTTGGTGACGAATTACGCTTTAAAGAAACAATAGTTACTTTCTTAAGTTAACTATGTTTAACCGTGAATTGCAGTTAGTGTATTCTCAAGATAAAAAAAAGTCGTATCAATCAGAACGCACATATGTATATTTTCATTGCCAAAAGAAGAATGAACAGTGATGTGTTTTATTTATTGTACGAGGATTTCTCAAAAAATCTAAAGTATCCTTCGGTGATGTGCGTGTGCCCACAAACACACGTACATGTGCACAAATATATGTATGTGTATGTATTGTGACGTAGTTTCTTGAACCGATCAGCGAGCTTTTTTTATTGTACGACGATTACGACCCTCTCGGTTTATGCTCGGACTTTAGCACGACTAACAAGACTCACCCGGCCCAAACGAATTGAAAATAAAATAATAATTTCTATTATTATTCTCTATGTAAAAATGATGGTTCTCGCGCGTGTGGAATAGGATAGGGAACAGCCAGTTGACCTAAGATCAAGCCATAAGTTCAAGCAAGTTGCTGATGGAAGTTGGATATTGACAAGAAAACCGATGGCCAACCTGCAAACGTTAGCGTAAATGAAACTCGACTTGCACGCATGGCCATCTCTCATACTCATTTCGTGAGCAAATTATTAATGGTTGGCCGCGTCCGAGGACACGCCATCGAAGATGCATCGCACTCTGTGTGACGAAGAGTAGCCGACCTACGAGAGTGGTCCATTTGTAGATGTTTCATCTTAAGAATTCAAGATTTCGCGGAAGGATATCAGTCGTCGGACACGGCGAACTGCAATGAGTGGCATACACACCTGATCGAAATCAGTGACGAAATTTCAACTCCGAGTTTTGCACAAATCAGTTGCAAGAAGAATGTTTTACAAAGCATTGACAATACCAGCATCACTCGTTTCTAACTTGGCCGATGTAAAAAAAAACTCGATATAGTACTTCCATGCGTATTGCTGAAATATGCCGATATCCAATATTTTGTTCAGAGATATATCGTTTGACTCATCCAATAATAAAGTATATTTTTCTGACCCCAATATTGTTGCGTAATTCGCCGTTGAAACCGTTTTTTTGCTGCTTCACTGTCCTTGAAACAGTTGACGCCGTTTTTTTTGCTGCTTCACGGTCCTTGAAATTGGACTTCCACATTTCACTCGAATGGTTGGACGAAGCGATCACACTATTGGCGCAAAGAAATAGTACCATTGAAGCTTCGGCGTCTGATTGGTATCGCTCGTGATAGGGGCCTTTGTACGAAGGGCAATGAGAGAGAAACCCTAAGTTGCAAAGGCAACAAAAGAAACCAAAGGATCTTCGGTCCTAAGATTAAAGTTGCAAAGGTACTCAAAGAAGCTATGTATCATATGTGATCCACAGTCTCAAGGGCGGATACAGAATTTTCTCTGGGGGGAGGGGCGGGGGGTCACGGGGGCCAGACGGGCAAACATGGCTTCGTAGTGGCTGCTTGGGATTAATTGTGAAATAAAGTTTTTTGTATAGTCGAATTGGACCCTTGAATCAGCCCTTGGACAGAAACATATGATATTGCTGTCTCATTCGCACGCGACACCCCCTTTCCTATGCGCACTATGCGGCCAGAAATTGAATTAAACATTAGACGCTAAGCGAACCTTCCTTCCTCACTCCCGCTATTTCAAGACCTGTGCGTAAAACCGTGCCTTTAACGACGTAACCAGTAAAAGTCTCTTATAGCCATAGGCCATATATAAGCCATCAATCGTTCAAAATAAGGCACAATTGAAAAAAGAATTGGCTAACTTCACAGGAAATTTTGTTTTTGATTTTGTCTATAAATAATTATACGACAAACGTCAAAATTAATCCAACAATCACCGACAAACAATTTGTCAAAAGAAATGATAATAAATTCGACTTTGGCGGGCCAATTTTGAGGTTAGATACGCAACATTTGCGAATATTTAACATCTCGGGATGCCATCTTGCGATTAAAATATGATTTATTTTTTCCACGTATAAAATTCTTGTATTATAGATTACTCGCCTCGATATTCCACAATATTCTTATCAGTTTCATAAATCTTGACCTTGTACATTAAACTAGGATCGGGCAAGAGTATCTTGATCTCGTTGAATATATATGCAGCAACGTTTTCCGTTGTAGAAACGACATTTTTAAAATATTCCACGTCCTTGTCCAAATTCTTGTGATCCAAGCGATTCATGAGTACTTCGTTCATGTGCACCTTCAGATCCGATATGTTCATGACCATTCCAGTTTTCGAATCGACCGGTCCACGCACTGTCACTTCGACTACGCAATTATATATTATTATTTTATTGAATAAGTTTCATATTTCAAATTTGAGCTCACCGATGTAGTTGTGACCGTGGCCCCAATAATTGTTGCACTTTCCGTAAATTTTCTTGTTTTCCTCGTCGCTCAAATGCGCACTGGAATAAAAATATTTATGCATAAATATATGTATATGGTTGGCAGGATTGAGGAGTATTTTTTTTTTTAACATCGACGATACCTGTGTAAACGATGACAGGACGAGATCGACTCTTTTCGCGTCAAGTAAGCTATTGGCGCCATCGCGTCGTTTGCTTTAAAAAACAAAAATATATTTTATGCTTTTTCGAGTCTTGAATCGTTGTGCGAGGATGAAGATAAATTTTGATATTATCCGATGCAATACGGCCTGAGAGTAATTAGACGAGCGTAGCGGGTTGGAGAGGAAAGTCGAAAGAGACACGTGATGAGTAGTCAAGGATCACAGCAAGATTATCAGTGCAGCTCTGCACCACTCTGCAACTCTGCACTGTTCTGGGTTAATCGGTCCGGCGGCGCTTGCGGTTCGTTGCCCCCTCCGCGGCCGCGCCGCCGAACGGGTTGCGCAGTCGGCACCGCTAAAGCCTCGGCGCACTCGCCTCCGCTGCGTCGTCGACGAACGGACTGCGCACTCGTCGCCGCTGATCGCTTGCTCAGTACTGCCGCGGCGCGAAATCTTCTTTCCAATAAAATGGCCGTCTCCGCTTCGGCCGGCTTGTTGTCGCGACTGACAAACGCGCGTAATATCGTGCGAAGTTTCGGAAATCATGCGAATATCACGCCGAGCCTCGATCGTAATTTGGTGAGGAATTAGAACGTCATTTTATTCGAGATCCACGCACGATTTGGAAGCGCTTTGTTTTCGTATTTAAGAAAAACTAAATTCGTAACCTCAAAAAAAAAAGAGCAATATATAACGATACTCGTTGAATCGTGTTTTTTTTTTCGTTTTCCCGCAGTTTCTCGTCACGAGGAAATACTCCGTGGACATAAATGCTATCGTAGACCCCGATGAGGATGTAGCAAAGCCCAAGAAAAAATTGAGCAAAGCTATGAGAGCCTATCTGGAAAGAGCGAAAGAATACGGTTCGTACACTTTACTGTTCTCAATCCTTGAAAAATCATAACCCTTTTCTCTATGGGAAAAAATGAAAAAACTGAATTTCATTATGCATAAACGTTTTTTGTAATTAACGTGTATTTGCGAATGTATTTTTTCTTCAGACAAGTTCATTCAGAAGGAAATCACCGAATACGAAATTGGAAAGCGTCACTTGGCGAATATGATGGGAGAAAATCCTGAGACTTTTACGCAGGACGATGTCAATGTAAGTTAATTCGTTCTCCATACATTGTTACTGTTATCAAACATTGTTTCGTTATGCAGAATAAATATCGTTTAAGAACTTTGCAATTGTTTTATTGATTATTTATTAGTAATTCAAGCCTAGTAAATATCAAATTATTAGTGATAGTTTATACATCACTTGGCATTTATTATGATACATAATTATTTAATTATTAAGAGTTCATTTATGTATTGTTTATTATTTATTAATGTTGATCATTATCAAATTATATGTTACCAACAATTTATTATCAAAACCAATCATAATTATCAGAATAATAATTATTAATTTAGTATTCATATTCTTAGCATATAATTAACAACAACAATAATAATAATACACTCCTCCAAAGAATTAAAGGAACAGAACATTTCTTTCCTTTTTTTTAGTGTTTTTTGAAGCGCTGTATCTCTGTGAAAAATGGTCGTATCTGGATGAAAAAAAAAGCATTTGGAAGCTTCAAGTATCTAGTTTTGAGATCTCTTGGCAAACATTTTTTATGAGCTACACTTATCTCATAGTTATAAGAAATAGCGGGAGAGAAAAATTTTCAAAATTTTTTGTATTTTTTCAAGCGTCCACGGGCTCGGGATAATTTTTTTTTAGTTCAATCAAGGTTCAGTTAGCTTGTTTATTCAGCTACAATTTCGTTATTTGTCAGTCTCTCTACATCAATTTTTGGCTAAGATGTCGGACTTTTAATGAAAAAGGATCCTTTTGTCTTTGATCATCGATATCACACCAACCATTGATTGCACAGGGAATTAAGGGGTAGTTTTGAAAACTTAAAAGTACAAAAAAATGACTTTTTCTGGTGTTTCAGTAAATCTACCACCACTTTACAAATATTTATGAAAAGACTAACGTTGCCAGGTTTTTTTTTCAGCTCAATGTACCCCCAATAGCCCTGTAAACTTTCAAATCAGTCCATCCAACCGTTCTCCCGGACCGATTGATCAAACTTTTACAAAACAATTAAAGGAACAAGTGCATCTTTCCAAAACATCGTGTAATCATCATCAAAATGAAAAGAACAATTTTGTTGCAAAACTTGGCACTAGTTATTCCTTAAATTTGAGAATTAAAAAAAAAAATATTTTTGATTTTTTTTGTAGTCTGTAAAACATTTCAGCAAACAATATTGACTCATATTACACAAGATTCGACCTTTGCGTACCATAATTTCACTCATCTTCAATTGCATTTATTAAAAGTTGATACCCTCAAGCTGTATTCACTACTCGATCTGAGAACATTTATGCGATTAATTCTCGATATTTTCTGCGGAGGTTAATAACGGTTACAAAGAACAGTTTTTTCCAAAACGCATATTTTTTCAGAAGAAAATATGAGTCAGTATTGTTTCCTGAAATGTTTTTCAAACGAAAAAAAAATCAACATTTTTCTGAAATTTTTTGATTTTTTTTTTAATTTAACAAGTCACTAGTGCAAAGTTGTGAAAAAAGTCGAAAATATTGGTCATTTCATTTTGATGATGATGACAGGATGTTTAGGAACACTTGTTCCTTTAATTGCTTTGTAAAACTTTCATCAAGCGGTCCGAAAAAACGGTTCGATGGATCAATTTGAAAATTTACAGGGCTATTAGGGGTACATTAAGCTGAAAAAAAACCTGGCAACGTTAGTCTTTTCATAAATATTCAATTAATTCCCTGTGCGATTATTGGTAGCTGAGATATCGATTATCAAAGACAAAAGGATCCCTTTTCATTAAAAGTCCGATATCTTAGACAAAAATTGACGTAGAGAGACTGACAAATAACGAAATTGTAGCTGAATAAACAAGGTAACTGACCTATACCTTGATTGAACTAACAAAAATTTTCCCGAGCCCGTGGACCCTTGAAAAAAAACAAAAAAAATTTGAAAATTTTTGTCTCGTGCTATCTGTTATGATTGCGAGATAACTGTAGCTCATAAAAAAGGTTGCCAAAAGATCTCAAAACTAGAGACTTGAAGCTTCAAAATGCTTTTTTTTCCATCTCGATACGACCATTTTTCACAGAGATACAGCGCTCCAAAAAACACTAAAAAAAGGGGAAGAAATGTTTTGTTCCTTTAATTCTTTGGAGCAGTGTAATAATCAGTATAATTATGTATATCAGTATGTTATTGTTGCAATAAAAATAATTAAATATAATAATAATAATAACAATACACTTAGAAATAATTTTAAAAAATTATCATAATTATTGATGAAATTGATTATTTTCATAAATTTACTGTAAACATTTTTGGTAAATTATTTTTTCAAAGTAAATTAGCAATTTTCGTGCAATAATCAAATGTATCTGATTGGGATCATGCGTAATGCATCTGAAAAATAAGAAGAAAAAAAACCGAGCTGTGAATTAACGGAATTTAGTCATTGGACGTTTGTTTCATTTCAGAAATCGATAAAATATCTGTTCCCGTCGGGCCTTTTCGTGAAAAGAGCAAGGCCGATAATGGAACATCCTGAGAAGGTGTTCCCACCAAGAAAGGCGGCCGAGTTTGACGAGACCGGCAGACCGTACCATCCGTTTTTCTACACTTGCACGCCCAACTACTATCAACTGCTGCACGTAAGTTCAAAGATAGTAAATGGCAAAGAAAGTGCGTCGCCCTACCACCTGAGTGAAAGTAGAAAGACCGGCAAGGATTATTATGTTCGCAGGACATAGTGGCGAAAATAAACGAGCTGAACGTCCACGAAGACCTGTCGCTGAAGAACGGAATGAGGCCACGCCCGGAGGATCAAATGTGAGCCTTCACCTTGCAAGCTCTGTCAACGTTGTACATGGATATAGCATTTTTTTTTTAATGCTTTTTTTCTTCGTTTTTTCTCACAGTAACCATCTGGACTCGGATTGGATAAGCAAAGAGGAGCTCGAAAATAAACTGCTGGAAAAAATTACCGACGACTATGTAAGTAAAAAAATATTACAAAAATTTGATTTTTTGTCGATTTTTTGGGTTTACCATTCTTTTTTCTTTTCTTATTTCCTTTTCTTGGGTGAAACGTGCGAAAATTTCAGTACGAAAAATTCATCGCCACCGGTGAACGCCTTGTAGAGCATCCCTACTCCGCTCGGATCAAAGATTTCATTGGGAAGGTCCGAAAACAAAAGGTTCTGCAGACGCAAGCTTTCACCATACCCGAAGTGAGTGACTATATGTTATATTTTGTTTTTTATATATATATATAGGAAGCGTATTTAAAAAAATATTCAAACTAGATCATCTTATCATTATACATTTTTCTTTTATTGTTATTTATTATTATTATTGTTATTGCACTGTATATACAATTATTTACTACTATAATTATCATTTTCAATAATGATAAAAATGATTGTTATTCTATGTTCACTTTTAAACTACTACTATGATAATAGACTTATTGCCCGGGCACACATTTCCCCAGTTTGCACTGGGAAACATTCACCTATCCCGGGGGTTAGGCTTGATTTTAATCTAGACCGGAACAATAATGCTGGGTGACATTCGAGGGTTCTGACACCACCTCGGCTGCCGCCCAGTCCAAAAAACATGTTAAAATCGCTGTGCGATAGCTGCTCCTTCAAGCCAGAGGGTGAGCGGCTACCGCAGTCCACAATCATGTTGCGTGACTAAACGAAGGGATTCGAGGATGATCGCCTTCGACATCCGACCTGCTAGAAACCGGACCCTGGGTTTGCAAACCGGTATGCCGGCGAAGCTTGATACAAAAAAGACTCCATCATCCCCCCGAGCTTGCCGATGATGAGGCGCTGGGTCAGAACTGACTGCTCGGCAGCCCTGATGGCCCGCCGACGTCGGGATTTAAGCTAGAACTACACTGGACCGACGTGGGCCACGTACGCCGATCTGGAAACATCGGAGCCCATATATTTTATGTGGCGATGAGTTGTGTAGAGCTACATTGGATCTACGCCACGCGACGCGACGCTACGTATGCAACGCCGACCAAGCAATCCCAGGTTTTTGGCGGATGGTGGAATGGGTAACCGACGCGTTTGCCGGCGTGTGCATAGTGTAGCTCTGTTCTCAAATGTCGGACATGTCATTCTGCGAGCGCCGACTGGCGAGTTTAGTTGCCGAGTGCGAGCTTAGCTAGACCATAGGTAGACAGGTCTACTTACCGCAAACAAATTGCCAATCTTTCCTTCGTACTAATTGATTTTCGAAATGTTGAATGAATTTTTTTATATCTTGTTCTATTAAGTCATGAATTTTCTTTGAATTATGCTTTTGACATGCTAAAATACATGAAAAAGTGGGCTTCATCTGCTTCTAAATCTTTCACGAGAGTATGGTATTCACCAACTTCCTCTCTTCTTAAGTTTATGCCGGGAACCCAGAGTTTTATTTTCGTAATTTTCTCCCTTAATGCTCTGAAGCTATTTAAAGCCACCAAGAAAACTAAATCTTCTTAAGACGCGCGTCGGTTAAGTGTGCACACCCACCCTATACATTTGAGACGTGTCAGACGTTTGCGTCGGCCCAGTGTAGTTCTAGCTTCAGGCAACCGAGCAACGGAGTCTATTGGCAAGGTTCCGCGCCGGCGGAACTCCCGGCCGAGGGTTTCCGCCACACGATCTGCCGCCTTATAAAGAAATTACCCAACTCCATGAAGCTCATGCTGGTGCACGATCTCCAGGAGTGGGTCCGAGCTCGTTGTTGCGTCGCATGCTATCCCGAGGACATTTGCTATGTACTCGTTATTCATCGATTATGTTATTTATTATTATTATTATTATTATTATTATTATTATCATTTGATTATTTTAATAGTGATAATAATAATAATTATTATTATAGCATTCTATATATATAAATATTTACTACTACACAGCCACGATAATAATAAGAATAATAATATAGTAGTACGATGATCCAGCTCCAATTTTTTTATTTACTCAAAAATATATGTTCCTTTTCGTTTCAGTGCCAGTACACACCGGAAGGAAGACCCTACATCACAGTGAAGGACTGCAAGCGAAAAACTGCGAGAGCAACGGTCACCGTGCTGGGCAAGGGTCAGGGCAAAATAACGATAAACGGAGAGGACATCAGGTACTTCTCCAACCAACAGTCACGAGAACAGGTAAGTCCCGACCATTCGCAAATTTATCGCCTACCACCTTGAGACGTGGGAAGATTGAATTCTTCGATAAAAAAAAAAGTTTCTGTACTCGATCCCTGCTTATTTATTTTTTGTTTCGATTTAAAACTTCACTCTGCGAGCATTCTCTTTATAAACGTTTACTCAAAAAAATAAAAATGCCGTTTGATTCATGGAGTTCCGATGATTTTTCGATTTCCGATTTTTCCGAAGACGGACCATAGATTTTCGCTTTTTGGCCTCATTTTTGGCCATTTCTTAGGTGGAGTTTCCGGGAAAACTAAATGAGATATCGGGTTGAATCAAGGGGCATTTTTTAAGTCTATCCAAATCCTTTTCAAAACTTCCCCATTAAGTTTGTCACTGAAATAGGACCGACCAGCTGTTTGAAATTTTGGTGATTTCGGAAAAGAGTCAAAACGGGTCGAAATTTTTTTTTTTCGATATTTAAAGCATTTTAAGGGTCCATTTAATGTGGCCGAGTTTTTGTCGAAAGCTCAAAATTACGTCGGCTAAACGCGAAAAACCTATTTTCACACACTTTTGACGATTTTTCCAATGAAACTCTCGAGTTTTGGATATCAACGGTGAATTCCTGTTCAGGGAATAAAAATACATCGATAAGGACTTATAAAAAAAAATTAAAAACCCAATTTTTGTCCTACCTGGGCGAAAATAAAGTTTCTTCACTGAATCGCCACTTATTTATTTTCCGTTCCGATTTCAAACTTCGCTCTGTGCTCATTCTTTTCGCAATCATATCCTTTTTAAAATGCCGTTTGATTCATCGAGCTCCAATTGTTTTTCCATTTTTGGCAGCATTTCAAAGTTTCTCGCGATTTTTCGATACTTCAAACATCAATTTGGAGTTTGTGGAAATATTTTGCACCGGCATGCACATTTTAAATGCACAAAAAACCAACTGCGATGAAGAACTTTAAGTTAACTTTAATTTTGCCCACCCCCTCCGCCTCCCCCAAAGCGTTACCCGTTTAATTTAATTGAATGCACTTCTTTTAAATGTGATGTGAGAACAAAATTAAGGAGTGGTTCATTTCTGAACTTCTGGTTTTTTTTTCAATGTAGTACTCAAAGTCTCATCGTTTTGCATGAGAAGAATTTTCGTTTTTGTTTTACTGAAATCGGTGGACGGCTTGTGGGTAAAACAGCAAAATCAACCCTCGACATGCTTCACTCTAAGGGATGCTTTTCCCCCTTGAGACAGTTTTCCGCCGATAAAAAAAATACGTATCCAATACGTTTTTAACGATCTACCATCTACATGAGTTTTAACAAAATCGAAGACGGACACCAAAGTGATGTTCCTTGTCAGAGGTGGTGAAAAAAAAAAACGAAACAAATGTGGGCCAAAAGTGAGAGTGCGTAAAGTTCAGAAGCGCGGGTAAGTAAAATTTCGTTTTCTTCCCTCCTATACGCATACAGAACGTTCGATGAGCAACATGAGACCGAGAATGTTGATAAAAAAATCGCGCATTCTTTTCCTCCTTTTTTTTCTTTGTTCTTTTATTCTACTTATTTCGCAGCCTTGGAAAATCAACGAGGTAGGATCGTGGCAATGAAAGTTTAAAATATGAGAGAGAGAGAGAGGGAGAAAGAGTGACCGAGAGGGATAGAGAAAATTGCATCGCAGGTGGGCCGCGTACGTGTTGCATATTTCGACAACTTCTCTGTCGGAGATTTCGTAGCTCTTCGTGTCATCATCGAACGTGCCCCCCTCTCCTCTGGCTGTCGTCGTGGTCATCATAAACGTCGCTCCTTGTCACTCTCTGCGTCTCGTTCTCTTTGCCGTGGAAGAGATCGAGAGAGAGAGAGAGAGGCAGACAGAGAGGGGGATATCCGAGTCGAAAAATCGTGCAGTTGATCGTCAACGGCGAGTCCACGAGTACTCGGAAGATCCGGATCCCTTGTACGAAAAAAAACAGCAAAAGATATCGCGCTCGCAAACAAGAGACCACGAGGAAGACCAAAGCGGGCATCTCATCGGAGCGTAGGGACAAGTAAATAAAAAAAAAGAAAAACTGAGTGCCCGCTTCGGCGATAAGTCGATGGGCCATCGAACGTTAGCCTCGTCCCACGCGCAGGAAAAAATCGACTCGGGTGACCAAAAATTCGGGAGCGATTGAGAGAAGAGAAGAGCCGTCGAATTAACGCCGGGTAATTTTTTCCTACGACGTACCTCGTGCAGTGCAAATATATATATATATATATTGCTACCGCTCTTGTCCTTGACTCGCGAAATACGCAACGGGCTGAGCCGAATGTAAAGGTGACAATCGCTCCATGCAACCACTTTATTTTTTTTTCTCGCTTCTTCATCGATCATTCGCGTCAAGATTTCGATTGGCGTTGAAATCCCACATGGACGAGTAAAAAAACAATCGGTCCTTGTAATCGCGATCATCGCGGATAAATTTACCGGCTACGACGAAAACGTGCGGAAGACCGGTGTGTGTATCGGGAAATCAACGAGCCGAGATTGTTGGGTTGCTCGTCGACCGATGCCAAGTTTATTGATGCCCCCCCCCCTCCCTCGCGTCGAATCAGCTGGTGATGTGCGCATGAGTTCGAGCTTGTAATAAGAATTTCGATCGGGTTTGTATTTGTTTTTTTTTTTTACTTTTTTTTAAATGTATTTGGAAAGAACGGGAAACGGGAAGGGTTTTTGGTACGAGGGAGTGTATGTGTGTGTGAGAGCGAAATAGAGAGAGATAGCTTGAAATCTTTTTGTTTTTCTCTTTCTCTCTCTCCTAGATTTGTATATATTTTTTATCTCTAATAATATGTATTTATATATTTTTATATGTCTCGAAAAAAAATCTGGCAAAGAAAGAAAGAAAGAGAAAGAGAGGGAGAGAGAGAGAGAGAGAGAGAGAGAGAGAGAGAGAGAAACATGTCGTGAAAACTTTCCCTCACTCTCTTTTTTTATTTAATTTTTTTTTCACACCATATAAATATATAAAAAAATGCATATTAATCTCTCTCTCTCTGTCTCTCTCTCTCTCTGCCTCGTATGGTTGGAAGGGGTAGAAGCCCACGGGCAAAGCGTGTCCCGTCCTCGATCAATTTATTCGCACGATTTTCCACTTGACATTCGTGCTTCTTCGCGGTAGAGCTCGAACGCACACGTTTGGGCCATTTGATCACACGATGAAACGCGCCTATTCTCGGCCTAACGTTTTTCACGACGACTGCGTACTGTCGTAATGATTTATCCTCTCTACCACTCTTCGTTCGTTTCAATCTCGGTCTCTCCCTCGCTCTTCTTCCTTCTCCATGTGACAATAATTTTTAGTACCCTACTTGAGTCTTGCGTCAATATCATAATTATTTGTCAAATGTCAGTTTTGAGGCATTGACACTTAGGAAAAATTTGATTAACGTCATCCAACCATGATTACAATTATTATATCATTATAATTAGGGTATTTAATTGCCATTATTATAATTAGGATTTTTAATTGCGGTATGCCAATATTATAATTATTTGCTTAGTGCAGATTTTGAGGTATCGATGAATTTCTGAGAAAATATTAGCAGCAGGCCTTAACGATACTTTTTTTTTTTAATCAAATCGCATTATCTGAACTGTATATAATGATTTAATTGCATCATATATAATTCCAGGGTAACGATTATTTGCTCAATACTTATGGAAATACATTTTTGCGCATATGGCAGAACTCAGTTACTGTCGATGCATCCTTAACGATATTTCCAATCGTTGACGGGGCAACCGTTCGATCGTGAGAAAAAAAATGATTGGACGGTCTTTCCATACCGTGATCATCTCCCCACCCTCTCTCTCTCTCTCCGCGAATTCCATTTCTTTTTCTTCGCATTCGAGCACGGCTGGGTCCACGTGCACGGGTCTCGATTTCCGGCGCGCCAATTGGTAGATTTTCTCCGATAGGGTTATCTCTTACGATAAGTCTTTTTCCTCGACGACAGCAACGCGTCCACGAGCGCATAAACACTCCAACCAAGGTTCAGAGACATTGCATTTCTTATAATAAAATTTGATTATTTTGCAGCCACGCGAGATGTCCGGGGTGTAAGCTCGAAGAATGATTATCCCGGAGGATCAGAGAGTCCGTCGGACTTTTGGTAGCCGATGGGCGACCGGTTCATTGCCCCGTAAGTGCCGCACGTCCGTTTCGTCGCTGCTACCGCGATGGTTGTGTTCGAGGATAGTGCCGCTGGCTGGGCCGGAAGTCGCGTGTATGGATTGCGGCGAGCGCGGGATCGAGGAGGATTCGGCAGGGCGCGATCACCTGCGCAGCCTCGTGCATGCCCACATGAGGCGCGTGGGTGGACGAGCACAGCTGCTGGAGGATCTGGAGGCTGGCATGATAGCGAGTGAGAACGCGCCCGTGATACTAGAGGGTTGCGCTCCGAGGGAGATGAACGTGTTGCTGTTGCACGCGAGCTTGCTCGGAAGGGACGATCTGGTGGCGCGGCTGATCGACTCGGGAGCCGACCCGAGCGAGGCGGAGGCAGAGCGAGGCCTGACTGCGCTTCATCTGGCGGCGCGGTCCGGCTCGCTCGAATGCGTCGATCGCCTACTGTTGTGCGAAAGTTGCGACGTTGACGCGGAGGACGTGGACTCGCGAACGGCTCTTCACGTGGCTCTTGGTGCGGGATCAGGACTGGCTCACGATCTGGCGGAAGCGCTGATAAAACGCCGCGCCGACGTTAACAGGCCCGACTGCCGCGGATCCACGCCGCTCCACGTGGCTGCCCTAAACGAACTCTCGCGCTGCGTCGATCTTCTGATACGCCACGGGGCAGATTTGAGCGCGAAGACACGCGCTGGCACGAGTGCACTCTCAATCGTGCTGAGAAAAACGCCCAGTTCATTGAGCGTCTTCAAGGGCCGTCTTGATGCCTCGCTTAGCCTCCACCGGCAGAGTTCCGCTGCGGGTGAGATCGAGCTACGATTGGATTTTCACGCGTTGCTGCAGCATCGACGCGAGGGCGAGATCGGCTATTTGGGCACCTTCGTCGAGGAGGGCTACAAGGAGATCCTCGAGCATCCGCTCTGCCAGTCCTTTCTGTATCTCAAGTGGCGGAAAATCCGAAAGTACTACGTCGGAAGGCTCTTCTTTTATTTGTCGTACGTGTTGGTGTTGACAGCTTGGGTGATGACAGCACTCGCGCACAATTGTTACAACGAGTCGCATGGACAATTGACGAAGGATTTCCCGAGTCCGCCACCGTGTGGCAACTCGACGGGTTTGAGAGGCTTCTTTCATCGATATCCGGTGGTACTTGAGGTCGAATGGTACAGCTTGGTGGTACTGACGACACTTGAGGGCGTTAGAAAAGCTACGGGTGTGCCGACGTATCCGTCGATCGGTCAATTCTTTGGGCAACCGGACAACGTCGTCGAGTGGTGTGTCGTGCTGAGCGTACTTGCGACCTCTTGCCTCTACACCGGCAGAACTCACACCTGGCAGAGCCACGTTGGCGCATTCGCGGTACTTTGCGGCTGGAGCAACCTCATGCTGATGGTCGGACAGCTGCCGATGTTTGGCGCTTACGTAGCGATGTTCACGAGCGTTCAGGCACAAGTTTTCAAACTATTGTTGGCTTACGCGTGTCTCCTGGTCGGTTTCACCGCGAGTTTTTGCGTCATATTCCCGAGATCGAAGTCGTTCAGTAGCCCCCACACGGGCCTGATAAAAGTACTGGTGATGATGACGGGCGAGCTCGATTTCGAGGATCTTTTCTTTCCGGGCGAGGAGGAGGAACAGGAAGACGTCGCAAGACGCGCGGATGTTGGCAGCACCTCGTGGATATTGCTCCAAGTCTCGGCGCAACTATCTTTCGTCTTATTCCTACTCTTCGTTACGATCGTGCTGATGAATCTTCTCGTCGGTATCGCTGTTCACGATATCAAGGGCCTTCAAAAGACCGCCGGCCTCGCCAAACTCGTCAGGCAGACCAAACTCATCTGCGACGTCGAGAGTGCCCTCCTCCTCGCCCTTCTGCCCAACAAGATCATGCGCATCGTCAGGTGGACGACCCTCGTGCTACCCTCGCCTCTCGGTGCCGTACTCACTGTCAGACCCCTGAATCCTCGGGAGAAAAGACTTCCCGCGGATGTTCTCGCAGCTGCCTATCGAGTCGCTAAACACCACAAGCTCGTCCTGCCTAATTACACGGCCAAACGGTGCTGCAACGATCATCCGATTGCGACCCTCGGACGAAGAAGGAGCGAGGCCTTCGTCGCGGCCTCGCAACGACCACCGATCGACGACGATCCCGAGGACACCATCGCGATTCTCTATCGGACAAACTCCAAGCTAAGAATGGCCAATGAGATTGCCGATCTTGCGAGAATCTGCAAGGACAATAAAAAACTCATCGAGGATCTTGCCGCTGTCCTCGCCAAAGACGAAAAACCCGATACGAACGTCTAATAATCCCAGAAATGAGATTTTTTTTTCATTTGCCTCAAGGGCAGCGCGCAAACCCGCTCGAAAAGTCGGACACTTTTGGAATCGTTTGACCGTAATTGTCAATACCTCCACAAAAAAAAAATGCAAACAATGAAAATTTAATATAATTGTGTGAATTCATTTATTGGTCAAAAGTAAAGAAAAGAGAATTTTTATTTTCCCGCCGATAATCAGCGCGAAGAATCTTACCGTTAAATATTTTCGTTTTCTTTTTCTTTGACTGATAATCAATACTAAAAAATAAACTCAATCGCAGAATTCATTTTTCTTAAAATTAATTTTCAATGTGTCCGGCTATCTTTAGGACGAGTCGCTGTGGTGCGCGGCCTTTATAGCAATCAAGCAGATCTGGGCCTATTATCGAGATGAAAAATCAATTGCAATTACAGAGAGGAGAAGAATGTCCTTGAGCAATTAATTAATGCCAATCCGAGGACATGCGTTTTTTTTTAAGTTTCGAAATTTCGAATAAAAAAAGATTCAATCTATACATTGTTGTTTTTATTATTATCTTTATCACACATTATTATATTATTTATTTGTATTAATTAGTATTAATTTATCATTAATTAATAATATTAAGAGGACACATTAATCTAACTATGATTAGCATTATTAATATTATTCGCACTACATAATTTCTTATTATTATTACAATAAATTAATGATAATACGTTATAATTTATTATCATTGTTATTACGATTTATATTATTAATATTATTAATATTGTTATTGTTGTACTTTTTTTACTGGCGCCATAATCTTGACAAAAAAAATTCTCCCACACGAATTTCCTCTCGAGCAACAATAAAAAAATAAAACATCGCGAATAACGAAAGCAAAAAAAAAATCGAGATAAAATTCTTTTATCGCTACAAGTGATCGGAAAATTGAAAATTAATGAGTTCGTACGTGCGTTTGTGAATTTCCGCTTTTAATCGCTTTTTTTTTGTTTTTTTTTTTATGTTTGCTCCTCATGGAATTTGCGAACTTTGTTATTGAAGATTAATCGCCGCGGAACATAACTCGCCTGTCGAAAACGGTACGTCCGTGCGCGATGGGCGTGCGATAAGACACGTATTTTTCGGTACTTTTGAAGTGTCACGCTCGCGCTATCCTTGACGACGAGAGCCTCGGGACAATGGTGGGCGAGCACTATCGCGCCTCTAACGAAATCTCGAACGTATCCTGCAACTCGGAGTCTTAGTGGGCATACCAGTTTTTTATTGAAAAAAAAATTCTTTCGAGCTTGTGTCGGTGCTCTAGAAGTAATTTCGAGGCGATCGAAAAAACGCGCACGTACGGCGAATTTAAATATTGCTTAATGCTTACAAATATAAATAATAATATTTCGAGGCCACCCGCCCCCCCCCCTGCCTTCTCTTCGAATCCAGAGCGAGAATATATATTCTTTCACAGATTGCTAAATTTGATTTGGCATAATAATGATAACAATAACATAAATTATTCGAGGAATGTCGTTATTTTGAGAGCGGTGAATTTTGCTTGTCTCTCTCTCTTTCTTATCGAGGTCCTCGACATACGAAACGTAAAATCCACTTTATTTTAATTTTTTCGTGTTTACTGTTCGAATCGTTATTGGCTCATCATTTTTTCGGGTGGGATTATTTTTAAGGAGTGGTATGTTCAAGTGAGATACTTGAATATTTTTCGTTTAAATTTATTTCTTCAAATACTAGTCGAAGAAAAGCAACCGTCGGGGTTCTCGAGACCTGCCCGTCGCGAAGCCTACGTTGTCATACGGCTTATTGGGAGCGACATGAGACGGAGGGGGCGCCGAAGTGTGCCGGTGCTTCAAAAGCCGCGAACTCAAACGTCCGGCATTACAGAAAAATAAAGATAATTCAAATACGAATACGAAGCACTTCTGAAAAACTTTTTTCGTCCATCCCGTCAACGAGAAAAAAAATTATTAAAGATGCATGTTAAAAAAATGAAAGTTTCTCATGAGTGTTTCGTATAGGGAAGTGAATTATCTTCATTCTGCTGAACTCAAAATGGAATATTAATTTTTTTTTCCAGAATGCACAATGTTTTCTGGTAAATACGGCTCATCACAAAAACACGCTATATATATTTTTTTAAGAAAACTTGAAAAACCATTGAATACTATATTTTTCTCAGTCGCAAAAACTCCGCACAAGGTCCTCAAAAAAATACATAGTCACCTTATTACTGCCACCTTGTAAATATATATATATATATATTTCTTAAGATCGCAATAAATCACGTAATCGTCCGAAGAGCGACGTGATACGTTCTGCATCCGATAAGGCTGGCGAGAGTCCATTTTTTTTGTGCCCGGCTGGCCATTTCGTCCGTAGTTCGAACAGTTGTCATCGAGATCCACGAGGTATCGGTGAGGAGATTCGGTAAAAATCACGATAGAGAGGGAGAGAGAGAAAGACTAGGGGGAGAAGTGAGTAGAAGAATAAGAGAATGTGAGGAGTCTTTCGTCGAGTGTGGTTGAATTATCCACGTTCAACCAGAGACTCGCGATATCGTCAATTGCCATGTAAATTCGTCTAAATCGTCTCCGGAGTGAGAGAGACCGATAGACTGAGGCGGGGGAGTGAGAGGCGCGTGGAGAGGAACGGAAGGTTAGAAGAGGGACGGGAGTGAAGGGCGTTACTTGAATTTGTACAAGAGGAGCATTTCGTTCACGAGCAGCGGCATTGACGGCCGTGCGCTTCGTCGAGACCGAGTTGTCATTTTTCTCCGCGTCTTTCTCAGTCCCCCTACAATAAGGTCGTTGCAAAGTAAAGACGCGACGACGCGAAGGACGTAGGCGCGGGAGTGCAGTTGTGAAAATAATAATTGAGAAGGCGCGAACGTCAGTGAATTTCTAGACGGACTTGTGTGTCATTGTGAGCTTGGAACGTGGAGGAAGTCTAACGGGAAGAGTGGGAGAGAGAGATAGAGTGAGAGAAAGAGATAGACAGAGAGAGAGAGCTCAATAGGCACGAGCGTTTCTCCCACCAGGTTCGTCTCTCGCCACGAATGATCGTATTCCACGCGCTCTTCCCCTCAAGTATACGTCAACCGTACGAGGTATCGGGACTATGGATGCTCGAAAGCTCGAAGGCCTCGATCCACCGGTGTATGCGGAGAAAAGATTCCGCGCGCGTCACTATTCCCTCGGGAATTTGACGGATCGCGTGGGTAGCCGTGAGCCACTATCGGTGCGGCTGTCGTCGACTTACAGATCGGCGAGATGTGCCAGATCGCGTGATCCATCGGAGAAGGTGGTGGTGATCGAGGGGGATGACGACAGCGAGGAGGCAGCAGCGGCGGCCTCGAGGAAGCGAGTGTGCGAGATAGACGCGGGTGAGCCACCGCCAGTAGACGAGAGCCTCTTCTTCGACAATCTGGAGGCGCTGAGAGACGCGAGGATCAACGGTACGAGCCTTAAGAGTGCGATGTGGTCGGTGGTGAGCGTTGCTGAGATGAGAATTCTCCTGGAGATGGAGAAGAGAGGCGATTGGAAGGTAACGGAGAAAGAGGGAGCGTCCAGTTGTCCGGAGCGGATGAAGAATATCGCTTACGTGTGGGCGTGCTTTCGGGGCTTGACGGATTTGCTAGAGAAGCTTGAAGCATCGGGCGCCAGGCCGGACTACGTTGAGCCGTGTACCGGCATAAACGCCATTTTGGCTGCGAGCTTGGCCGGTAACGTGACCTGCCTCAGACACTTGCTTGCCCGGGGCGCTGATCCCAACTACGTCAGCAGCATCAACAATTACACGCCTCTGCACTTTGCCGCGTTCGGCAATTGTCGCGATGCTGCTATAGTCCTGCTGGATAACGGTGCGACGATAAACAGCGTGAATAACGGCGCGGACGTAGAGCCGGTGTTGCACTCGGCGGTACGTTCGAAGTCGAGGGACGTTGTGTCGTTGCTGGTGGAACGCGGCGCAAGTGTTGCCTTGAAGAATCAACAGGGCGAGACACCGCTTCACGTTGCCTGCTTCGTTCAGTGCCTCGAATGCGTGGAGGCACTTCTGAAGACACCCGGGACGGACGTTAACGCGCTGGATCGTGCACACAGAACTCCTCTTCATTTGGCCGTGATGACGACAAGCTCGAACGTTGACCTCGTCGATGCGCTCATCAAGCATGGGGCGATGGTTAATTCAAGCGACAAAGTTGGCTTCACGCCGCTTCACATTGCCGCCCTTAATGAACAATCGCGTTGCGTCGATAGTCTCATTTGGGCGGGTGCCGATGTGAGCGCTACAACCAACGCTGGTCTTTCCGCTCTGAACGTCATATTGCGCAAAATACCCGAGTCTTTGAAGATCTTTCGACAGCGATTGGACGCGTCGATCAGACTTAAACGGCCGGTAGCTCACAATCGCGAATTCGAGATGAGATTTCACTTTGATCTGCTATTCCCGAGCAACAATCCATGCGAGACGAGCTTCATCAATACCTTTGTGCAGGAACGTCGCAAGGACTTGCTCTCGCATCCCCTTGTTATGGCGTTTCTTCATCTGAAATGGGAAAAAATACGCAAGTTTTATCTCATTAGGATAATGCTGTACGCGATGACCGTAATATGCATGACGACCTACGTGCTTACCGCGCTCGCTTATAAGTGCTACAATCACGAGGATACAGGAGCATCGAAGGTGTGCGCTAGCAAAAGACTCACAGGTTTTTTGTTTCGCAAAACCGTGATCGAGATCGAATGGTACACCTCGGTGTTCCTCACGTGTATCACGATACCGCGTAAAATCTTCGGTTTCATGGTGTACAAGACGGCGCGTCAGTACTTCGCCAATATCGAGAACGTTCTTGACGGCGTTGTGATCGTCAGTGTATTCGTAACATCTTTTGTTTACACGGGTAGAACGTACGACTGGCAGAATTACGTGGGCGCTTTCGCGATTCTCTGCGCTTGGACGAATCTCATGCTGATGGTCGGACAACTTCCGGCCTTCGGTACGTACGTGGCGATGTTCACGCACATACAGTTTGAGTTCGCGAAATTGCTATTGGCCTACTCGGGTCTGCTTATAGGATTCACGATAAGTTTCTGCGTGATATTCGTCGGCGAGCCTTCTTTCGGGAATCCATTCACCGGGCTGATCAAGGTATTGGCCATGATGGCGGGCGAGCTCGACTTCGAGGGCTTGATGAATCAAGCGGACAACGGCGAGGACGGACCCTTCGTTCTCTACCATCCGCTGTCCGTTTGCTCGCAGATTCTGTTCACGCTCTTTCTCGTCTTTGTCACCGTGATCCTGATGAATCTACTCGTTGGCATCGCCGTTCATGACATTCAAGGCCTGCGCAATCACGCCGGCCTCACCAAACTCGTTCGGCAAACAAAATTGATCCTCTTCACGGAGATGGTGCTGCACAACGCTACGATACCGTACGCCTTTCGCAAGTGGCTCTTCGACCACGACATAGACGTGGAAAATCGGAAACAGGTGCTGATCGTCAAGCCGCTCAATCCCCTGGAAAAGCGCTTGCCCAAGGAGATCTTGAAAGCGGCGTACGAGATCGCGCAGCAGAACGCCCCGATCAACAACGACGAGGATCTTCACGATGAACTCGGCACCTGGATCACAAGACAACAGCATGAGGATTATTGCTGTCAGGAGTCTAATTTTCAACGCTCGCTCGATAAACTTTTGATCGAGATCGCCGCAAATAGCGAGGATCTCAGAACGATCAAGAAACAGCTGATCGACAATAATCGCATCGTGGCCGATATCATTGCTCAGTTAACGAAGGGACATCGAGCTCCCTGACGTATTGTGTCAAGGCCTCGTCGCGCAAAGTGCCACAAGTGACAGTGAATGGACCAGGAGGCCAATGATGACGAAACACTCGAAATTAATTGTCGGACCTTTTTTTTTTTGACACGGTCGGTTTTTTTTACTTTGTTTTTTCATCGCCGCTGTGAATACCTTAAGGGACAAAAGGGAATTAAAATAACGAGGGACGATCGCGGTAATGCCCGCCGGACATTGACGGACAAAGAATTTCCTCTGGTTTTTGTTTCTATTGCTAGATCCTAATGTCATTGAGAGTATTGCCGTCCTGGAACGTTGGTGAGCACCCCTCGATAAACTGCCCACCCGATCGAAGAACAATTTTGCCACGTTCAAAACATCGCCCGGCAATAATCACTTTTTTTCATGTGAGATGTTTTTTTCGTTTTGGAAATGTTGCATAGGTGATATTTCCATTGATATTCACGGGATTGGAGAGCGAAGTGGATGTCGAGGCTACGGTGAAAGGAGGCGGCTTCACGGGCCAATCGGGCGCCATACGCTTTGGGATCTCCTGGGCCCTGCGTAGCTTCGTTGAACCTGATACCGTGGAGAAAATGCGAATAGGTAAACGAGAAAATTAATTTTTTCTTTTTTTCAATCTAAACTTATCCATCGGTTTCTCATATTCGGATGTCTTTGTTTTTACCACGCGTTTCTTTTTTTAATTCCGTTATTGTTTTTTTTTTTTTTCATTATTTTTCTCTTCCCTGTTTTTTCGTATTTTTTTTCTAACGTGCAAACCCGTTGAAATTGATCGTAGCGAGTGTGCGTATTCTTTCCGAATATGCATCGAATTTGTGGAAGTGAAACGAATGTCGGTGCTTTGACAGATAAGAAGAGTATCTTAGATAATGGCGACGATAACGGGTCCGCGAAACTCGAGTTTGAAGAAAGAATACGAAATAAAAATAAGAATAAAACAAAAAGGAGACAAAGGGGAAAAGAAGTGAACGAGAGGGGAAAAAGAAGGGAAAGAGAGAGAGGAGAACGAAATAAGAAGAAAAAAAAATTATTAAGTAACAGTAAAGGGAGGGAAAAGAAAAAACAGGGTAAAAAATAAATAAAGTCAAAAAAAAATGAGAACAAAGTAAACGGAGAGGAAAGAAGAGGAAAAAAGTAGAAAGCGGCGGGAAAGAAAAGAGAGGGGAAAAATATTAAAGTTCCGTTAATTCGTTACAGCCGGTCTACTGACGAGGGATGTACGACGAAAGGAGCGCAAGAAGCCCGGCCAGGAAGGTGCACGGCGAAAGTTCACGTGGAAAAAGCGTTGAGATGGTGCGCTAATCCGCCAGTGTTAATTGCGATATTGAGACATTTATCAGACGATCGTCCATCCTAATATAGTTGGTCACAAATTAAATGAAAAATACGGCAATTATGTAACTGAATGGGCTAAGAGAGCGATATATATATATATATATATATATATATATATATATATGTAGAGAGAGAGAGACGTGAGGGGCAGTCAGACAGAGACAGATTGCTTATCAAATCGTTTAATTCGCTGAAATCAAAGATCTCGATAAATTCGATTGAAACAATCTCGTACCGAAAAAAACGTTGCTTCTTCCTTTCCCCTTTACATTCTTTCGAGAGGTCGTAGACCCAACAATCGCATTCCTTTCGCCAGAACGTTTCTGGCGCACCTGAAGAGGAGCAATCGTTGGGAGGCGACGTCGCTCGGCTCGCCCTTGACGCGAAGTTGGCCTAGCGCCCGGTTTGCGACGTGGCTACGACCAGGAGTCGTCGATCAGAATCCAAGGGAAAGTCATTGAAAAAAAAGACAATACATCTCGAGGCGAAACGACACACGCAATTGTTATCTTGAACTCAAAATTTAAGTCTGTTGAAAGTTTTTCATGTTTTAGAGTTTTTCTCGAAAAACGATCAAACGATTTTGCAATTGACGTAAGTCTACTTGAACGACTGAGCAATAAAATTTTAAATAAAATACAGAGAAAATAAAGATAGGGAAAAAATGGCGGTGTTTCGCAGTGTCGTCTCTCGCTGAAGGAATTTCAGCGCTGATTACCTCAGATCGAAAAGATACTTGGTCAAGTGACAGGCCTCCAAGGTGCGATAAGATGAGACGATCGCCTCGTCAAATTGGATTATTTTCGTCACAAGCTCGTCGACTATGGATTCTCGAAGCAGCGACGGATCGCACTCGATCGGCAATGTCGCGCCGCTATTCACCTCGAGATTCACCAGACGACAGTGACAGTACTGCAGCTTCACGCCGGTATCTCCTTTCGGCTGGAAGAACATTCGTCTCGAGATTATCGTTCCAATAATCATTGCCCATGGCCACCCATCGAAATCGGTTGCGAAAAAAAAAAAATGAGAAACACAACACCTGATAATAATCGATATCATTGAGTAATCAATTATAATTCGCGCGAAAACAAGTCACGAAATAATCATTTGCTACCGCTTAATATTGATTTTATCATAATTTTTCAGATATCGAAGATCTGGAAAGTTATTTTTTGTCTCGTTTGAGAAGGCCACGAATTTTCGTTTTTCTTTTTTAAGACTTACTGAAATGATACTCACGTCCAGTGCGACGTTCCAATCGAAATCGTAATCGCGTAGCCGCTTTTGTTTCAAATCGTGAATAATTACGGCTGAAATTCCAAGAGTATCGGCGCTCGTGTCGCTCGGCTCGAAGGAAACCTTGGTCGCTGCAAATTATCATCACGACGATTATCGGCAAGCCACGCGTGTGCACACGGGACGCGTTCATTGGTCGTTTTATTTTATTTTTTTATCTTCGAAGAGCGCAAGAGTTATTTGGCAGGAGAATTTTGCATTTTTATACGTTTGTGGTTCTGACGTTTTTACACTGTGATGCTTACAATGGAATAATTCTGACACCAGGACTTTTTTTTGTTATCTTCGGAGAATATTTGCATTTTAAAATTATTACAAAGAATTTAAAATAGCGAAAAATGATAATCGTGAGACGAGGAATACTTTTTTTTTTGTATTGATGAAAATCTAGGCTTTCTGATCATTTAAAAAAAAGCAATGAGATGAAGGATTTTTTTTCGATCGAATTGACTAAACAAAAGGTTTCCCTTGAGGGGTCTGCGTAAGCGTGAAATTTCAAACGTACGATTTTTTTTTTATTGCGTAGTTTTATAGCCAAGGGTCTGAAGTTCAATTTGCAATGAAGATTTTGAAAAAAAAATTTTTAATTGAGCGAATTGTGATGATTTTTGTGAAGGGTCGTGAAGGTAATTTTCAGATTGTTGGCATCGTCATCCTAATACTCTCACCGAAAGAATACATTATTGAGATTGAAATTGACCTGTGTTTCGTGCCGCAAGCTCGATGGGTCGACTTACTGCTCGAATTTCTCTGTTTCTCTTTCATCGTCTCGCGTGCTTCGTTCAAAAAATCACTGAGAAAAACCGCGTTGCCCCGCCTCGTGCTCATGCCCCTGATTTTTCCGAATTTCACATGCCTGATGCGCTCGGCGAGTGGTTTCTCCATTTTCTCGAGTATACCGTGCAAATTAGTGAAGTGTTTGTTCTGGGCATTCTCGACGACGTAGTACATGATATCGAATTTAAATTGGTCGTATCGATCGAGAGCAGCGGCAATGTCCCTCGTCAGATAGAGAGTCGAGCCATCGCTTTTGACAACCGGAACGCGATTGTTCTCTGTGATCACAGCTACGCGTCTGTTCTGCTCGTCGACTCGGAGAATGTCCATACAGTCCATTCTCGCAAGAACTTTGCGAACGTTGTGCGAGTTGTATGTGGATTCCCAGTGATACTCGTCGAAGCTTACGCCGAGGCGGGTGTATGTTTTGGCCAGTTCGTCGCTGGTCCATTGTCTGATGGTGCGCCATTGGCGCTGCAGTACCTCATCCCCGTTCTCCAGCCTCTCAAAGAGATGTCTTGCGCGTTCCGCGAGGCTAGGATCCTCCTGGGCGCTCTCGTTGGCTCGCACGTACGCCCTGTAAAGCACATTTATCGGATCTGCACGCAAGTCTTCCTGTCGCACACTCATCAAGTCCATTCCTAGCTGGACAAAGCCGAACTGCGTGCCCCAGTCACCCAGATAATTGATCCTGACGGTTCTATCCTCCAGGAAGTCGTGCAAATTGGCCAGGTAGTTGCCTATAACGGTGGAGCGCAGATGGCCCACGTGAAAGGGTTTTGCGATGTTTGGAGAACTGAACTCCACCAGAACTTTGCAGGCCTTGGCAAGGTAGAGGGTAGGTCTGACTTGCCGGAAATTGCTCTCCAGAACAGTCTTCAGCGTCGCGTCTCGGGGTAACGCGTAAGACAGCATATCATCCCCGACGATCCTCCCATCACTGGTGCTCGATATCTCCTCAGCCAAACTCCTTATGTCGTAGGTTGCCGTTTGCAGGGGTAACTGAAACGCGAATTGTTTGACAGTGTCGCGTTTGAAACGCAAGCTCGCGGATATGTCCGCGAGCTTTGTCGCACTCGCGTCATCCAGGGACTGAGCTATCTGAAAATGGAAGAATCTGTTTAGCGACGAAGCGTCGCGAATTCTTTTGCTTTGCGTTTTTCTCTAGGCATTTGTTTTTTCCCCTCGGTAATCGCGGTCTTTGAACAGAGAGGTTATGTTTTCGTGCTTTTTGGAAGGCAACTTCTGATACCTTTTGACGTATCGCGGTCCTTATTGCGCTGCTCATAACTCTGAGACTATTTTCATCCACGCTAAATAGCGAGAGTAGCGAGTCTTGTTCTATCGTTTTGGGGTTAGGTTAGCTTGTGAATTGAGTCACCGTCTGCGGTAATGGGCGCCGCCATTTTGAGCTGGCCTGACCAGCTGGGTGTCGGCGCTTTACTTCCGGCATTACAAAACCGAGAATATGCATGAGCGCTCTCAAACATCGTTTACTTTCGTTGATTTTATGTTCATTGTGTGTAGATTTTGAAAAAATCTCGTTCACGAGCGAGGTAGAGGCGTGTACCGCGTGACGTACGAGTGCGAGAGAAATAGCTGAACTTTTCAAAGAGATCTTGCAGACATGGATATTTATGGGAAAGGTAAATAGTCGAGCTTTGCGTCGGTGAATTCTGAAGATCGTGATGCTCAGTTATCCCTTAAAAAACTTAACCATTTGTGCGGTTATGTTGACTTTGTACTTAAATATTACGATGTAATTAATATATACTTCACTAGTGTCGTTTCCTAGTGTTGATAAACAGAGTTTAGGATCGTCAGCTGTCAAATTAAAAATACGAAGTATACACTGAGTGCGATCGTAGCGCCGTGGGAAACTTCACCAACGAAATTTTTGTGCCGATTTTTAAATATCCGCCAGTTACTGCTTGACTATGAGTGAGAGCTTCGAAATATAACGAAATATCCTTATAATGTAGGTTGTACATCTTATCGGGATGTAAAAACTTATAAAATAATTATCAAAACGCCTAATATAATGTTTACCTAGTCCTCACTTTTGTATCAAGCCCTATTCATTCCAGCTACTTCCAACTACGTAGATACTCTGCGTATACGGAATATGCACACACTACTGTAATCTAGTTCTAGTCTGCTCCAGTCAGTCGCTTCGTGGCGTTAGCGTCGCTAGACATTGCTTAGTTTAAATCGCTATATCCTTAAAACTAGACGGTCAAAATTCATGATTTTCTTTTACCCACTTTGTGATATGGTCCTCTGTAATTGAGATATTTTTTTAATCTGTAGAAAAGTTTCGAAGTTATTGCGTAGAATGTGAAATTCTCCACTGCTCTCTATAAGAACACGTGTAAAACCATCAAATCTTTGATTGCCAATATTTCGAAAACGGAACCGTGAATCCTTTTGAAATTTTGCAGGTAATCATTTAATAGTGTCCTCAAAATTAAATGAGTCCTCAAAATTAAAAAAATTAAATTAGTCCTCAAAATTAAAAATAAATCTATAGAAAAACGCCTTGACGAGACTACTACCTTAAGGACTTAGGCCACTCTAGATGCCAAAAAAAGGGGCATATTTTGTGTTTTTTTTTCAGCGAAACCATAAAATAAATCGGAATTACAAAATAGGGGTTTTATTATACACGTAATTGACTATACAAAATTATTTTTTCACAGCGATACATGTTAAAATGGCGACTGTGCAGCATTTTTCCGATGACACCTTTATTTCTGGAAAGTCAACGGCCGGATCAACAGCTCTTACAATTTTTTAGTTATGATGAGACACTAAACTTTTTTCGATTATATATAAGAATAGCTATTGAAGTACGTAGGATTTTTTTGATATATTGTTTTTTGTCAAAATGGCGCATTTCTAAAACAAAAAGTATAAAATGCCATGAGAAAATCGTTAGAAAATTGTTTATAAAAAAGGAACTATGCAATATGATTGAAAAAATCCTACGTAGTACCTTAGAAAATGTAATTCTAAATATACAGTTAAAATTTCAAGCGAATCGGTTGAAATTTGTTTGAGTTATGAGTCCGGCCGACTTGAAAAGTGTAGTTTTGAGATAAACGCGTTTAAAGTTAGTAGAACGACACGACATGAATCAAGAGAGGTTGCGCTAGAATTCGAAATTCGAGTACTTAGAGATTTTTCAAACCCATAATCTTTTGGAATATAATTTTATAGGTATATTTTTAACAAAAAAAATCGATTTTTGGAAAATCCTAGAGTGGCCTAAGGTCTTAACCTCAAAATTCACATGTTTTTTTTCGAGTATTATTAATTAACGAAGTAGCCAAACCACTCGATTATTTAACACGATATTCCTAACAGTATAATCATGGTTTGTTGAGTTTTTAAAATCTACATCCCAGTATTATTTTTGTCCCTGCAGCTCTATAACTCGTGTTTACTAGATGTCATGTGTCCAAAATGGATAAAGGTTCAACTTGAACGTTAAAAATCTGCGTAATTATGTTGTGAAACCGACTGATTGTTGGACATTTAATGCACCCTAAATTAATCTGTCGGCGATATAAATTTCAACCATCTACAAGCCTTTTAATCTTCTTGCTGAAAGTCCTTAAGGCCATGTGTCACACGTTCAGTCGGTAAAAATCCTACTGCCAAGTTTTCTCCTAGACGGATCATATTTCGGCCAAAAGAAGAGAAAGCGGTTGTTCGTCGTTCAACAGAACGGAACGTGTTTCTTTTCTTTTTTCCCAAAAATCAACCGTTTCAGAAATCATTGGGAATCTGCAAATCAGCTATCTCTCTCGCACTCATGGCCGCTCGGTCGGTGTGACACTTGGCTTTAAGGACAAAACGCATCAACCCGCGCCTTCGCTACCGGATGATCCTGTGACCAGTGCGGTAGTGACGTCAACGCGAGTCGGGCAGTCTACCGGCGGGGCGGTGCGCCGCGGATACCGCGCATCGTAGTGGGGGATGCGCGATCGACTAGTAGCGTTCGCGGCCACGGGGTGGCAGAGTGGGGGAGGTGGTGGGGTCGCGAGTGTTCCGAGTAGTGCTGATTAGTTGAGGTCGCGACGGGTGTGCGCGCGCTCTCGCTTCTGTAGTCCTGACGAGACGTTCGCAGAGTCGGCCATTTTCGCTGGGAGTAGCGAGAGTTAGCCGGCGCGGTTTACCTCGTGTGCATGTTTGTTGTGTGTGTGTGTGTGTGCGCGTGTGTATGTGTACACGCCTCTCTCTACAGCTGAGAGAAGCCACGGGCGCGCTCTCCCCCCCCCCCCCGCTCCGAGAAAGGAAGGAAACGCGCGAACGAGAGAGTGTGGTAGGCAGAGAAAGGTGTAAAGTCTATCCTGTCTTATCAGTATTCACCACAATCAAAGACGACCGTGCGAGAACAAGAGGGAGAGAGAGAGAGAGGAGAGAGAGAGAAAACCTAACCGTCACAGCCGCTGCGTGTCAGTTGCGAGCTCGCGTGAAAGAGAAAGGAAGATCAACGAGGGCAAAAAAGGGCCCGGAGGCGTAAAAAAAAACGTGACTCGTCATCGTTCTTCGATAACGTGTTGCAGTGCGCGTAGTGTTTTTCTTTTCTTCTTCATTTCCACTCTTTTTTCCTCCGTAACGGGAGAGTAGTGGCGAATTTCGCCGAGGCCGGTCGATTCGTGCGAGACACTCGCCGCGCGAGGGCCCTGCGCCGCTTCTATCGAAGCAGCGCGCGCGTCGCGAGCGGGGGCGGAGAAAACACTGCGCTCTCTCTCTTTCTCTCTTGCCGTGTGTTTGTGTGTGTGTGTGTGTGTGCGTCGCGCCGTGTACAGGAAGGTGCGGACCGGAGCGCCCGCCCGCCCGCGAGCGCTGGCTCACCGCAGCGCGCTAATAAATTCTCAAAAAGCAAGCGGAAAATAAAAAAGAAGAGTATACAAAATGATGGCTGGACAAACGATAAACGATAGGCTGCTTGCCGCGAGGCACAGCATTGCCGGACAGGGCCTCGCAAAGTCCGTGTGCAAAGCGACCACCGAGGAGATGATCGGACCAAAGAAAAAGCATCTCGACTGTGAGTCCCTTTTTTTTTTCTCAATCTACCCCCTTCTTCCCTTTACCCCATCCCTGGCGCCACCTCAAACCCTTCGATCTTTTCAGCCTCCTACTGTAGCCCCCGTTGATAATTCGTTGTGCAACTACTACTACTACTACGACTACTACTACTACTACTACTGCTACTACTACTACTATTATTATTATTAATGTTACTCGCTCGACCAGACTTCTGGACCCGCTGTAATATTATATGTGAGATAACGCACTTTTCCATACCTACGTAACACGGGTACGTGCCCCCCCCCTCCCCGTCTTGGGAATTTGACCGAAATCCTCGAGAAATTGCCCCTCGACGTTATTTCGCGACTTTCAAGCCACTCAGACGGAGAGAAAGAGAGAGAGAGAGAGAGAGAGAGAGAGAGAGAGAGAGAGAGAGAGAGAGAGAGGGGGAGAGAGAGAGCGAAAGGGACGTTTGTGGGCGCCGGTTTCGAAAGAACCGGTTCTCTCTCTCCTCTCTAGGTATACAGTTGTGTATATATATATGCCAATCTTAGCTCGTTTCGTTCTCTCACATCCACCGGCTATTGACAATCTCTCTTTCTCTCTCTCCGAGAGCGGGCACGAGCACAATTTGTGTTATGTATATCGCAGCGATATAGTTACGTGCACGTTATACCAGATCTGCTTTGCTTTACGTGCTCCATCACAAGGATTGCGAATTATTGTCAATTTTATTATTATTTTTGTTATGTCGTTTTTTCTGCTTTCCTTGCTTCTTTTTTTTCGGCGAATCGGTTTTATGGCGTGATTAACGTTGATTTTTCTTCCTGTTCTTTTTTTTCGTGTAGTATGTAACACTGGTATGGATTTCTAGGAAGCGTTGGTGTGTGTGTGTGTGCGTGTGTGTAATAAGTGATATGGAGATATAGGTGAGAGAGCCGCTTTGCAGAGGAATTCCGGGGAATTCCGGCACACGCGCGCTATGGTATAACGCGTTTTACCGACCGACGGTAACCGGAAATGTAGAAGGTCCTTTTTTCTGATTTTTTTTTGCCAAAAAGAGAGGATTGATATGAGCCCCATAGCGAGAGAATACGAGTGAGGGGGGGAGAGAGAGAGAGAGAGCGAGAGAGAGAGAGAGAGGGAGAGAGAGAGAGAGAGAGAGAGAGAGAGAGAGAGAGAGAGAGAGAGAGAGACGCAAAATTGAAAGAGGTCGCTTTTAACACGAGAACGTGTAAGGTCAATCGTTTTCTTGTTGCTCGGTTCACCGGGCTTTAAATCTCCTCGCTCATTGACTTAAAAAAAAATAACTCTGGCAGTTTCTCATTGTCGTTTTTTTTTCTTTCCGTATCTTCGTTTCTCGTTTTGCCACACATCTCATACGTTTTTCGTTTTCTTTCGTTTGGGTTGTTTCTCGCGATTTTGGCCACGACGCACTTGTCGCTGGCGAAAACGGGATAGACACGAGGTTGAAATAATGGGGTCGTTTGTGGCACGGAAGAAAAAGAGCACGGGACCGGGAAGCCAAGTCAGTGCGATGGTGTGGTGGTCGGTGGGTGGCGGTGCTGGTGATGATGCTCGTGGCCCTATCGATTTTCACAACGTTCGAGTTACAGAGCAGAAGCGAGAGAGGAGACAGACAGAAAAGAGAGAGGGGGGGGGGGGGGCGCTTCGAATGCCATGCACTTGTTCCAATTTTTATTCATCATGGGTATATATATATCATATCAAGTTTTTCACTATTAGAAAAATTAATTTTCACTTTTATCTTTCTGATAATAATCACGCACAATCACCGAAGGATACTTTAATACTGGATTACAATCATTGAGAAGATTGTGAATCATGATAAGTGTGTGTGATGTGGTAAATGTGTTCATATTGATAAACACTGTGACGTAAACACTGCCATTCAGAAATTTGTAGTAGATTTGAATCTCCAACTTGATATTACGTGAAGAAAATTTTAAAGTAATAAAGTGAAATTACTCGTTAGCTATTAACTCTAGGGCTAATAAAGGTCTATACTTTTTTACTCAGAATTCGATACTCTATCATATTACGCTATAAAAAATATAGTATTCCACTTGAAAAAATAAAGTTGACCTTCACATCTTCGAAGTGCCTCCACCTATAAAAAAAATAAATGCACCACATAGTGTAGCCTTATAAACCATGTAACTTTTGTATAAAACATTTTTTTGTGCAACGCATATTTTGGTCGTAAAAGAGGTGCACACGTTGCGTGGTCCACCCTGAATATATTCATAATGTATAATATTTAAAAAAAATCATATAATATTTAATACATGAAGGTAATTTATGCATTAAATATTTACACATTAATTAAAGAATTTATACATAAACATATTTATATAATTATATATATACACATAGATAAGGGTATTTATACGTTTATTAATATATGTATAAATATTTAATACGCAAATGACCTTAATGTTTTAAATATTATATAATTGGTATTATATTATATTTTATTCAGTTATATTTTATATTATATGAGAAATAAACCATATATGTATGAAATTAACTATCTTTTAATGTAATATAATATAATAATGTAGCATAATTGTAAAAAAAAGGTGGGGGGAAAAATGGAATAATTTAGGCCCGTAAAAAGGGGAAGCGCTCTGTTCGATGAAACAGACATTAAGGCCTTACGCCACTCTAGGATTTTCCGAAAATCGATTTTTTTATTGTTAAAAATGTACCTTAGTATCTATAAAATTATATTCCAAAAGATTATGGGTATGAAAAATCTCTAAATACTCTATTTTCGAATTCTAGCGCAACTCCTCTTGATTCATGTCGCGACTTTCTACTAAATTTAAACGCGTTTATCTCAAAAATACATTTTTCAAGTCGGCCGGACTCATAAATCAAACAAATTTCAACCAATTTACTTGAAATTTTAACTGTATATTTAGAATTACATTTGTCTGAGGCACTACGTAGGATTTTTTTATATTATTTTGCATAGTTCCTTTTTTATCAATAATTTTCTGACGATTTTCTCATGGCATTTTATACTTTTTGTTTTAGAAATGCGCCATTTTGACAAAAAATAATAAATCAAAAAAATCCTACGTACTTCTATAGCTATTCTTATATATAATCGAAAAAACTTTAGTGTCTCATCATAACTCAAAAATTATAGATGCTGTTGGTCCGGCCGTTGACCTTCCGGAAATAAAGGCGTCATCGGAAAAATGCTGCACAGTTGTCATTTTGACATGTATCGCTGTGAAAAAATAATTCCGATTTATTTTATGGTTTCGCTGAAAAAAAAAATCACAAAGTATGCCCTTTTTGGCCTCAAGAGTGGCCTAAGACCTTAAAAAAATGTATATACAAATTATATAATATTTAATATATTATATTTTTTAATTTAAATATTTTTATGTAATATTTAATATATCAAGGTAGTTTATTTCCTACACATGCACACACGCACACAAACAAGTAAAATGAAAAATGCGCTTCTTTAATCAAACGCGCGTTTGTGAAATTGTCGAATGGAACTGGTACGTATCGATATTTCATTTTAGAATAGAATAGAGAAAGAAAAAAAAAACAGCAGTAGAAATTGTACAAAATAATTGACGCTGGAATAACCGCAGCGATCTTTGGAACGTGATTGGAAAGACGAGAGAACAAATACATAAAAGAATAAATAATCATTAACAAAAAATGTTAAATCCGGATTTTTTGTGTATTAGGGCAGTACGTGACATATGTGGCGGTCGTCCCCATTGATTTTTAAGGCGTTCGGAGGTCGTCGTCGTCCTCCGGGACCAGAGAGGCCGAAACATTCTATTTTCATTATTTCTTTTTTTCTCTTTTTCTTTCCCCGCTCGAAGCGGCGTAATGCCCATTTAATCGAGAAAGAAAGAAAATGAAGAAAAAACACATAGTTTGTTTTCATTTCTTCATATACATGCACACACACCTTCAAGAAATAAACCTTGCAGCATTTGTTAAGAAGTAAGAACGAAAGAAGGGGGGAAAAAACGAACACGTGCCACGAGCGCTAAAGATTTAACATTTCTCAAGTCACATTACCCCCGTGGGGTGGATATATAATTTATGAAAAGGGAAAAAAGAAATGTTGGGCGAGGAACGCAAGGGTCATAAACCTTGTTGAGAGTGAGGCATTTAATTTAAATTCGTTTCCATTCCTCGCACGACGTATTAATACATTAACGCACATGTGTATACGTATAAATCCACACACGCAAATTTAAATATATATATACATATATGATATTGAGTTAATAAATTTAGGAATTAATCGTAAGAATTTAAATGATTTTTACTCTGGTCTGATAATATTTAATAATAAAAAATTTGCACACTATATATAATACTCCAACCATAGGAAAACCATTTAAAATAATATAATATTAACCTAATAATACTTGATAATAACCATCATAATTACATGTGATCAAAGTTGCAGTTCCGATAATAATTACAGCGGTAGGGATACCAATAATAATAATCATTTTTATTTTGATTTTTAAGATGAAAAATAATTCGGTATTTTTATTCATTTATATTATTGACAAATTTATCCTCTTTACAAAGAAAGGGGGAGAGGGGGAGCGAGAGAGAGAGAGAGAGAGAGAGAGAGAGAGAGAGAGAGAGAGAGAGAGAGAGAATTAGTCAACCTGTTCAATTAATTTCTCAATTTAATTAAAAAATGTTATTACAAAAAAAGTTGAATCTGAATAAAAATTATTATTATTGCTATTTATACCGCTGTCATAATTATTTTAGACACCCACACGCGTGCGCGCGCGTACACGCACATACAGAGAGAGAGAGAGAGAGACACGCCCACACACCCATGCACGTTTTATTAATTCGTGTCAAAGTTCTCGGGGGGACGAAATTTGGCCCGGCTCCGAGTCGCTTTCGTACGTCGCGAGTGTATCGATCCTCGTTGCGAGAGCAACTTGATATAGAGCGCGCTCTCCTCTCTCTCTCTCTCTCTTTCCGTCTTTCTATTTCTTTCTCTTTCACTCTCTCTCTTTCTCTCTCTCTCTCTCTCTCTCTCTCTCTCTCTCTCTCTCTCTCTCTCGAATTAATAATGATAACGGAAGAGTCGGCGGTAGCAAATTTTTCCGCATCAAAGCACCACTCTTACTCTCTCCTATCTTTTCACCGTTACGTGCACAGTTGATGGAAAGAGAGAAGTACGGAGAGAAAGAGAGCGAAACTCTCGACGATGCTACCCCTTCCGCAGAGCCATGTAATTGTCAAATTTCCCGAGAGGAAGAGAAAAATAACCATCGTTAGACAAGGAGCTCGATCTTCGTGCGGTACGAACTAATGTGGTTTTCATCTTCTTCCTCTTCTTTCTATCTTCTAATTCTCCTTTTTTTCTGCATTAAGATACGTGCGTGCTTATATGGAGGCGTTTCGGTATGACAGAACGGAAGTGAATTGTGAAAGAACATAAAAAAAGAATTGATCTTGGACGAATAGGCGTTTTATTGCCTTTGAAACCGACTAGATGCGTGTGTGTGTGCCCGTATGTGTGTGTGTGTATATATATATATATATACATATAGTACTCATGGATGGCTACATGAGGTGCTGATACAAACGCTGGGGCGGATACGAGTCGGCGCCGACTATCTCGTATCGGTACCAGACGATGTTATATATGTCTCATGTCATTGTTAACGCTATTATTATTATTATTGTCAATTTTTTAAAATTATTTTTGCCTTTATTATTCAGGGTGTCTACCGACCTAAAGAGTCAGGAAAAGTCTTAAATGTCATGAAATAACACTTGACCCTGAAAAAGTCATGAAATCCCATGAAAAATTATCAGTCTACCTGATTTTTTTAAGATCTCTACAACGGTCATTAATCGTGGCCGATTTTTGTATTAATTTATCCAAAATCGTTTCAAATTTTCGCGGGTTTGCGACAATCTACGGTATTAGCGGAAAAAAGTTAGTAGAAAAAAAAATGATTCGTTATCTCAATATATTAGTTTTTCTTTGTTATTCGTGTAAAGCGACTAGATGATATTACTCAAAGTTCCTAAATATATGTAATATTTTTCCAGATGTTTCCAAAATATATTTCTTTACAGCAAACTTGAAATGATGTTTGTTTGCCTTTTTTTTTATTACACATGGAATTGTACAGTTTTGTGACTTTTCGTTTATTTTGTTTACTTTTTCTGTTTCAAAGAGTAGAATATAAATATAAAAATTTAGAAAATTAGTCGCACTAAAGAATTATAAAGTATGCTTTTATACCAGAAAGTCATACTAAAGGTCATGAAAAAATCCCTATTCCTTGCCTTAAATATCCTTAAGGGGCCAGTCCACTTTGGAGCCACGAAAAAAAGGCTATTTTCGCGATTTTTTTTGAGGATTTTATAAAAGATATGAATATAAAAGTTGTTGGGCTTGATAAATAAAGTCTTGAAATACATTTTAAAAAAATTTTAATTCATTTTTATTCATTTTTAAGTACAAAAACTATAGTTTAACGTAACGCCTCAAAAATAGGTGGGCTAGGTAGCTCCATCACAACTCGGCAACGGCTTGTCTGAAACAAAAAAATCAAAGTCCATTAGATTCAGTATGACACCAGCTACAAAATGACCCTCGGATATAAAGTTTTATTAAAAAATAAAAAATGGCAGATGAAAAACGAAAAAAGTAAAAAAAAAACGCGTTTTTTCGCAGTTTTTCGCAAAAAAAAAAGAGTAAAAATCAAATTTTAACATCGAGGGTCATCTTGTTGCGAATTATGTTTACAATATGTGGTTCAAATTTCAAGAGAATCGGTTTATTAGTTTTAGAGATACGATGGAGCTAGATTTTTAAAACGTTGTTTCGAGAAAAACGCGTTTGAAGTTTATACTATGAAAAACTCTTACCTAAACTCAATCGGCAATTCCTGCACCGTACAAAATCCCTTCTGATTGCTCATCATCGTCGATTTCTTCAAGTCTTGCTTTCTTTCGTTTGGTTCTGGTCTCTTTTGAGCACTCAGAACTGCGGCGGTTTGCAGAGCGAACACGCTCGTCATCGCGATTGTCGGCGAATCCGATGGCGATCGGGCCGAGTTTGACGCCCATTATTTCCATTATTTTAAGCACTGGACGAAATCCTTCATTAAAGAAACACGCAGAAACTTTGCAGGCAATGTCTACGATTTTTTTTGCCGTTGAACATGTGTTTAGGTGCCATATTCCATACGCAGTTGTTAAAACTTTCATTATTGTTTTGCGTATGGCCACCTAAACACCTTTCGAGCAGTTCTGTTTTGGTGAGATCCCCGTAAATAGGTTTTAAAACTTCCCGTACTTCCTCAGAAAGAGCAGGAGGATGTTTGTGGCCGATGGGTCGGCCGAGCGCGCTATACGCTCATTCTGTTCAATGACTTTCTTATATCTCTCCACAAGCTTCATTATCCCTCTTTCATAGAAGTCTTGATGAGACTGAAGTTTGCATCGTTGTAATGCAACGAAAATTATTATTTTTCTATTGCTCGAATACCTTGTGGCTAATCTTCGTCATGAAAATCCATCAATTGTTTTTTCAATCACTTATTTAGAAATCTATCATTTTTATCTGCAAAAAAATCATTTGTCAAATAATTTAAACGAGGAAACAAAAATATGAAGCAGAATCTTTCGTTGCATTCCAACGATGCAAACTTCAAGACCACAAGTCTTGAGATCTTTGGGCGAAGAAGTCATCCAAGTGGTTTTTGAGGACCCGTGCGGAAATTGAGTTCGGGCTTTGATCGGGCCTATCCTAATTAACTCCAACTTTATTAAGGCCCTAGTCTGGAAGCCTCACATGGGCCATCAGTGGCCAGTCACACTTTGCTACCGAGGGCAATTGAAGTCAAAATAACCAGCGCCTTTAAAATTGCCTCAACGGTGAGTCATAAAAATTATTGCAGTCATATGCGTACGTGCGTGAGTGTGTGCACTGTGAAAAAGAAATGTGTTATTTCAATACATTTGAGGCTTAGAATTCTGTCGCATATTTTGATACGTTTGATCCCGCGTTGTACCAATGAACGCACTCTTGCGTGTTGGCTCAAGGCATCACAGCTCGTCTACTAAACGTATAGTTTGATTATTATATTGGGTGAAGTAAAAAATTCTGAGCGTTTTCCGCTAGATGTCTTTAGTGAGCCATATCTCACGATGCATACATCGCATCGGGTCATACTATACGGCGATTTCAAGATGCCATTACGCTTCAAAAAAAGTTCTTTGACAGTTTTGTGTTTGGCGAAGCCAGTTGTGTGTTACAGCGTTCCAAAATGGAGGTAAAAAAAGAGAAAATTCGATACATTCTTCAGTACCACTACGACCAAGGTGAAAAGGCGAAGCAGGCGGCCAAAAAAATTTGTGCTGTTTATGGACCCGATACAGTATATCGAATGCAACAGCGGTGGTTCCAACGATTCCGTTCTGGTAATATGGACGTCGAAGATGAGGCACGCTATGGTAGGCCAATCGTCGAAAATTTCGATAAAATCATGGAAATCGTCGAGTCGGATCGGCATGTGAGCACTTATTCCATTGCCCAGGAACTGAAGATTAGCCAGAAACCCGTTTGGAACCATTTGCATAAGGCTGGTTTCAAAAAGAAGCTCGATGTATGGGTGGCACACGAATTGACGCAAAAGAACCTTTTGGACCGAATTGATGCCTGCGATGAAAAATGGGTCACATACGAGAACAACAGTCGAAAAAGATCGTGGTCCAATCGTGGTGAACCGGCCCAAACGATCGCCAAGCCCGGATTAACGGCCAAGAAGGTTTTGCTGTCTGTTTAGTGGGATTGGAAGGGAATCATCCACTACGAGCTGCTCCCATCGGGCCAAACACTCAATTCGGACCTTTACTGTCAACAACTGACCATATTGAAGCAGGCGATCGACCAGAAGCGGCCAGAATTGGCCAATAGAAAGGGTGTTGTGTTCCATCAAGACAACGTCAGGCCGCACACATCTTTAACGACGCGCCAGAATCTCCGACAGCTTGGATGGGAGGTTCTATTGAACCCGCCGTATATTCCAGACCTGGCACCAAGCGATTATCACTTTTTCAAGCATTCGCAAAATTTTCTTCATGGTACAAAACTGGCCTCAAGAGAGGCTTGTGAAAATGAGCTCGTCAAGTTTTTTACCAATAGGGCCGAGGACTTCTTCAATCGCGGAATTATGAAATTGCTTTCAAAATGGACAAAAGTTATCGAACAAAACAGCGCATATTTGATCTAAATCGGATAATCCTAAATATGTTAATTTCATCGTCGAAATAAAGCGAAAAAACGCTCAGAACTTTTTACTTAATCTAATATTTAATCGATCTCGATAATTATTACGCCAAAAATTCTTTAATCAAGTAATTTATACTGATTTGCCCCTATTATAGCAATGTCTAGTAGTATTGGAAAAATTGCTACTAGGGAATCTACAACTACACCCCTTAAAGGCCTTTACTTGGTCTCCGTACTTAGACCATAGTTTTAGTCAATCTATCTACCCTACCATTCTGTAATAGGGGTCCGGTCTGGCTCTTTTACGGAAAACCCTACTATGGAATCCGCCAATAATCCATTAAAGGCCCCGAATTGTATTACGTACACCCTGTGAATTTTCCGCACGGGGACGTTCCGGCGATTGGCGGTTTTATTATTCAAACTGTTTTGTAGCGCCTAGAACAAGCGATAGTCTGAAGGTGCAAGGTTCGGACTATACGATAGGTGCACCATAACATCTCACCCAAGGCGCAATAACTTTTAGCGGGTCATCAGAAAAATGTGCGCTTTAGCATTGCCCTGGCGGGAACACTACGCCATTTCTGTTTGCCAATTCGGGCCGTTTCTGATCGATTGCTTGCTTTAATTTGGCCAGTTATAAGCAGTACTACTTGGTCGAATTAATCATTTTGTTGGGTGGCAGCAGCTTTAATAGACCATTCGCCTTTTCAAACCCACCAGATACAGTGCATGATCTTTATCGGTTGTAATCCAGCCTTTGCAACCGTCTGAGCAGCCGCCCCGAGCTCCGACCATGCGCTTTTTCGACTAACATTGTTGTAGACAATCCACTTTTCATCGCCACCAAGCATTCGCTTAAAATATGGGTCGTTTTGATAGCGTTTACCATCTCAAGCTTCCGTAAATGTCTCGAAACAGTTGATTGGTCAATCGTTGAGGTTATGCCTAATCTATGTAGTCGTCAAATGCCGGTCGGATTCGATTAAGGCAGTAGTCTGCTTTAGGAGCCGAAAAAAAAGCGTTTTTTCAACAATTTTTTTGAAAGGGAAGGAAATGATTGCGGTAAACGAAATTTTGAGACGATAGTATATTATATTCAAGCTTTAAAAAACAATTTTTATTATTACAAATTATTGAAATTTGCCAAAGTTGTAACGATTTTTCTGGGGCGCCTGGAGTGTGCACTCGTAAATCGGTGCCGGTGATGGAGGTCGTGCGATGCATCTGAAACAGTGGAACCAAATTTTTTTTTAGTTTTTATAAGTTCCTTTTCTATATGAACTAAAAAAATACCGAAGAAATGACGAAATTCCAAATTTTTTCGAAGTTTGAAAAAAAAATTCACTTTTTTGAAGAAAAAAAATTCACTTTAAGTTGCAAAACAAGTAATTTAAATAGTACTTTTGTCCAACTTTTTTAGTTCAAATAGAAGATAATTCAATACTGAAGCTAGATCACTTTGGTTTTTTTTCGATCGGACATATATTGTTTTTACTATCGCCGGCACCGTTTTCCAAAACTTGTGAAAATGAAAACTCGAGAAAACGGGCTGTAAAGTTCTGCCCGAGCATTCGCACCTGCTCGACGCTCGGCCACTAAAACTGATCTAGCTTCGAAAATATGTCGAATTGGCCTCTAAAATTTTGAACACATATTCTTGGATAGTTTTGGAATAGATTTAAGACAAAAACGAAAAATCGATTTTTTGAAGCCTGTAAAGCAGACTACTGCCTTAAAGCCTTGATTTTATCGATATCAATAATTACAGGCCGACCGGAGCGCGGAGCATCTTGGAGACCAAAATCTCCACAATGAAATTTCACAAAGCACTTCTGACACACACTTCCGCTTGCGTCATTCTCTCCGTATACGGCGCATATCTTTTTCCGAGTTTGCAAAGAGTTTTTGCCGTTTCGAAAATGAAAAAGCGAAATGGATCGAAAGTACACGTTTTTCCTTTCATGTTCAAAATATAATTTTAAACTTCCTATACGTCACGGATCTCGATGGATACTTTTTTTCAAATGTCGGCACAAGTTTCAGCTTTCACTTAAGGCCTTAGGCCACTCTAGGATTTTACAAAAATCGATTTTTTTCGTTAAAAATGTACCTTAGTACCTATAAAATTATATTCCAAAAGATTATGGGTGTGAAAAATCTCTAAGTACTCGATTCTCGAATTCTAGCGCAACCCCTTTTGATTCATGTCGTGACTTTCTACTAACTTTAAATGCGTTCATCTCAAAACTACATTTTTCAAGTCGGCCGGACTCATAACTCAAACAAATTTCAACTGATTCACTTGAAATTTTAACTGTATATTTAGAATTACATTTTCTGAGGCACTACGTAGAATTTTTTAAATTATATTGCATAGTTCCTTCTTTATAAACAATTTTCTGACGATTTTCTCGTGACATTTTATACTTTTTGTTTTAGAAGTGCGCCATTTTGACAAATAAACAATATATCAAAAAAATCCTACGTACTTCTATAGCTATTCTTATATATAATCGAAAAAACGTTAGTGTCTCATCATAACTCAAAAATTATAGGAGCTTGTTCGTCCGGCCGTTGACCTTCCAGAAATAAAGGCGTCATTGGAAAAACGCTGCCAGTCGCCATTTTGATATGCATCGCTGTGAAAAAATAATGTTGTATACTCAATTACGTGTATAATAAAACCCCTATTTTGTAATTCCGATTTATTTTATGGTTTCGCTGAAAAAAAAAATCACAAAGTATGCCCTTTTTTCGGCCTTTAGAATGGCCTAAGGCCTTAATATACGACACTTCATATGGTTGACGCATGTGCGAGCGGAGAAATAACTGCGAACGACATCTGTCGGAATTTTCCTATGGCGTTATATGCATAGATTTAATATTAACAACACTGATATTATCATTACTATTACTTTATTATCACCAGCATTACTGGTGCTATTATTATTATTGTTGTTCTTAAGATTATTTATCAATTGTTACCATCATTATAGTTACTATTGTTATGATCTTTGTTATTATTAAATCTTTCAATGTTTCGATTAAATCCCGAATCGATGAGTTTGCTCTCACGTTCGCCTTAAGAAAGTCAAAGGTGCTCTTCGTGATTCCGCTTGGCAGAAGCTTTTATCGGTGTGGCCCCTGCGCGAGGTATACAATCTTCCTCACGACTCTTGTTTTTTCACGGAGAAGCATCGAGAGAACTCGCGCAGCTAAGAATGCGAATAGAGGGAAGAAGGAGGGGAAAAAATAAAATGAAATTAAACAAAAAAACGAGTGAAAAGCCGAAGGAGCGGCATTTTTTCGTCGATAATGGGAAGTCGACCGACGGAGGCGAGAGAGAACACTAAAGTTGTCTGGGACGCGCGCGAGCAAAGAGATCGCGGGGTCTCACGACCTCGACTTTCGCTTGCGAATCGCGACGTTCCCTTACGCGACACATGCGGAACGTGTTTTGTACTGCGAGGAGGAGGCAGCGAGAGAGTGAGTGAGAGAGAGAGGGAGAGGGAGAGAATTGACTCTCACGTGGATCGGAAATAATATTCTTCTCGTTGCAATTATATCGGCCGAAAATAATATGTTTTTTTTCGTCATTTAAGACGTGAAAGTGAATAGAAATTATGAGTATTAAAATTAGCAATGAGAGAAATTGGAAGTAATTGAGAATTAAAAAAAATTGACTCAGCGATGAGAAAGTAGAAATTTGAGGTTTGAAATAAAAATATATTGCGATAGAGAAGATTGCGGTAAATTAATGTCAGAGGAAAAATGAATGGAAAAAAATATTAAAAAAGGTGATCGAAAAAAATAGAGAAAAGTTTTTAAAAGATAGAAATATATTGGGTGAAGTAAAAAGTTCTGAGCGTTTTCCGCTAGATGTCTTTAGTGAGCCATGTCTCACGATGTATACATCGCATCCGGTCATACTATACGGCGATTTAAAGGTGACATTACGCTTCAAAAAAAGTTCTTTGACAGTTTTGTGTTTGGTGAAGCCAGTTGTGTGTTACAGCGTTCCAAAATGGAGGTAAAAAAAGAGAAAATTCGATACATTCTTTAGGACCACTACGACCAAGGTGAAAAGGCGGAGCGGGCGGCCAAAAAAATTTGTGCTGTTTATGGACCCAATACAGTATCGAATGCGACAGCAAAGCGGTGGTTCCAACGATTCCGTTCTGGTAATATGGACGTCGAAGATGAGGCACGCTCTGGTAGGCCAATCGTCGAAAATGTCGATAAAATCATGGAAATCGTCGAGTCGGACCGGCATGTGAGCACTTATTCCATTGCCCAGGAACTGAAGATTAGCCAGAAAACCGTTTGGAACCATTTGCATAAGGCTGGTCTCAAGAAAAAGCTCGATGTATTCGTGCCACACGAATTGACGCAAAAGAACCTTTTGGACCGAATGGATACCTGCGATTCTTTGCTGAAACGTAACGAAATCGACCTATTTTTGAAGCGGATGGTGACTGGCGATGAAAAATGGGTCACATACGAGAACAACAGCCGAAAAAGATCGTGGTCCAATCGTGGTGAACCGGCCAAAACGATCGCCAAGCCCGGATTAACGGCCAAGAAGGTTTTGCTGTGTGTTTGGTGGGATTGGAAGGGAATCATCCACTACGAGCTGCTCCCATCGGGACAAACACTCAATTCGGACCTTTACTGTTAACAACTGACCATATTGAAGCAGGCGATCGACCAGAAGCGGTCAGAATTGGCCAATAGGAAGGGTGTTGTGTTCCATCAAGACAACGCCAGGCCGCACAGATCTTTAACGACGCGCCAGAAGCTCCGAGAGCTTGGATGGGAGGTTCTATCGCACCCGCCGTATAGTCCAGACCTGGCACCGTGCGATTATCACCTTTTCAAGCATTTGCAAAATTTTCTTGATGGTACAAAACTGGCCTCAAGAGAGGCTTGTGAAAATGAGCTGGTCAAGTTTTTTACCAATAGGGACGAGGACTTTTTCAATCGCGGAATTATGAAATGGCCTCAAAAATGGACAAGAGTTGTCGAACAAAACGGCGCATATTTGATCTAAATCGGATAATCCTAACTATGTTAATTTCATCGTCGAAATGAAGCGAAAAAACGCGCAGAACTTTTTACTTCATCTAATATTTTTTTTTTTAATTAAGTGATATATCGAAGGAACAAATAGATGAATTAATTCAAGATTAAAAGAAAGAAATTACAGATAATATTCATAACGAGAACATTTTGTAATTGATTACATTGTGAACAGAGGGAAAAAACGAAAATGAATGTAAATTCATAGAAGAAGAAATGGAAAAAAAAATTGAAAAAAGGGGGAAATACCGGACGCGAAGCCGAGAGGCGGACGCGCCCGCCAGCTCTGATTTCCGCATAATAAATTCGATATCGCCTCTCGTGTATTACATATATGTGTGTGTGTGTGCGTGTATGTGTGCATGTATGTATGCCTAATATCACTAATACGTTTCGTGGGGGCCGTTTTTTATCGCAGCTCGGCGCGTCTAGAGTTTTGCCAAAACACGTTATCGCGCACACGCCTCCTCGTGACACGTCCACGCGAGCTGACGGCGATAAAAAAAGCCGCTTTTCTTTTTGTTCCTCAATACTCGCTCCACCGTCAATCACTACTTCATAATATCCAATAATTGTTATTTATTTTTCTGTTAAACGGTCCAACGATTTTTTGTTTCATACTAGTTGAAAATTATTAGCCATCTTGAATAAGAAAATATAAAAATCATTTATCAATTCAAATAAAATATTTGAATATGAATCCATCCGGTTTTTTTTTCTGTACTCCATAAATCCTCGGGGATTTGTTTGCTGTGAGGCGATAGCCGATAAGAAAGAAAAAAAAAACGTTATGACAACACACCCTGGGCGCCCAATTAATTACGCCCATCGAAATCCCGACCTGTAAAAGATTTTTTTCCAAATTTCAATTTAGGCATATATTACTAGCTTCTACCCGCGACTTCGTCTGCGTGGATCTCGCAATTTGTGTTAAAATACCCCCTAATGGATTATTTTTTTTAAGGCTGTCAGACGTCATTCAGAATTTAGTAAAATATGTGATATTATATTAGATTCTATTCGATTCTTATTATATTGGGTGAAGTAAAAAGTTCTGAGCGTTTTCCGCTAGATGTCTTTGGTGAGCCATATCTCACGATGTATACATCGCATCGGGTCATACTATACGGCGATTTAAAGATGCCATTACGCTTCAAAAAAAGTTCTTTGACAGTTTTGTGTTTGGCGAAGCCAGTTGTGTGTTACAGCGTTCCAAAATGGAGGTAAAAAAAGAGAAAATTCGATACATTCTTCAGTACCACTACGACCAAGGTGAAAAGGCGGAGCCGGCGGCCAAAAAAATTTGTGCTGTTTATGGACCCAATACAGTATCGAATGCAACAGCAAAGCGGTGGTTCCAACGATTCCGTTCTGGTAATATGGACGTCGAAGATTAGGCACGCTCTAGTAGACCAATCGTCGAAAATGTCGATAAAATCGTGGAAATCGTCGAGTCGGATTGGCATGTGAGCACTTATTCCATTGCCCAGGAACTGAAGATTAGCCAGAAAACCGTTTGGAACCATTTGCATAAGGCTGGTCTCAAGAAGAAGCTCGATGTATGGGTGCCACACGAATTGACGCAAAAGAACCTTTTGGACCGAATTGATGCCTTCGATTCTTTGCTGAAACGTAATGAAATCGACCCATTTCTGAAGCGGATGGTGACTGGCGATAAAAAATGGGTCACATACGAGAACAACAGCCGAAAAAGATCGGGGTCCAATCGCGGTGAGCCGGCCCAAACGATCGCCAAGCCTGGATTAACGGCCAAGAAGGTTTTGCTGTGTGTTTGGTGGGATTGGAAGGGAATCATCCACTATGAGCTGCTCCCATCGGGCCAAACACTCAATTCGAACCTCTACTGTCAACAACTGACCAGATTGAAGCAGGCGATCGACCAGAAGCGGCCAGAATTGGCCAATAAGAAGGGTGTTGTGTTCCATCAAGACAACGCCAGGCCGCACACATCTTTAACGATGCGCCAGAACCTCCGAGAGCTTGGATGGGAGGTTCTATCGCACCCGCCGTATAGTCCAGACCTGGTACCAAGCGATTGTCCCGTTTCCAAGCATTTGGAAAATTTTCTTGATGGTACAAAATTGGCCTCAAGAGAGGCTTGTGAAAATGAGCTGGTCAAGTTTTTTACCAATAGGGACGAGGACTTCTTCAATCGCGGAATTATGAAATTGCCTTCAAAATGGACAAAAGTTATCGAACAAAACGGCGCATATTTGATCTAAATCGGATAATCCTAACTATGTTAATTTCATCGTCGAAATAAAGCGAAAAAACGCTCAGAACTTTTTCCTTCATCTAATATTTTAGTCGTCCGTATTCTATGAGAATTAAAATATCATTAGATTTTTTAAAATATTATAATTAAACAAATATTAGACGTTAGATTTTATCAAATTTAAATTATATTTGATTCGTCTTATTCTAAAAGAATTTGAATTTGATAATTATATTAGTTTTGATACGAACGTTATAATTAGAAAAATATTAGATATATTTATATTAGATTTGATATTACATTATCATCTATTTTAATTAGATTTGATTTCTTTGTATCCTATAATAAGAATAATATAAGACTGATAATTTCATAATTGAATTAGATTCGAGTCGAATATGAAAATAAGAAAAATATTAGATGTATTTTTCATAGCTTATGCGTCAATCAAAGTAACTTCCTGCATGTGTGCGAAATTTCATCAAAATCGGTTCAGCCGTTTAGGCGTGATAGTGGAACAAACATCAGGCATACAGATTAAAAAAGTATTAGATATGAGAATTAGAATGAAAAGTATTCTATGTGTCAGAAGCTATCTACATTTTAAATTTTCTTGATTATATAATAATTTTAATTTCATAATTAGATTAGATTTGCGAATATAATATTATAATTAGAAAAATATTAGATATTAGAATGAAAAGTATCATATGTCTTAATCCAAGCCATAAGCTATCTACATGTTAAATTTCATTGCAATTGAGCCGTTTTGGCGTGATTGAGTAACAAACAGTTAGTTAGGGTTATAATTAATATTATTCTGTATTATATTTGTATATTATTACGATAATAACGATTCCATATATTATTAATAATATAATGATACATTAAATTCCCATTATGATATTTTGCATATTTATTTCTTTATTGCGATATATTTTTAATTTTTAATTTTCATATAAATGTATTGTGTATATTCATATGACGTTGAAGTTTGCATCGTTGGAACGCCAACGAAACTTCATTTTGTTTAATTGCACAAATTTTATTTGATCGATTTAGGCTGTGAAAATCACCCAAACGTTTTTACGTATTCTTATTAGACATTTACGACCGGAATTTGCAAAAAAAAGGCTTTGGATAATGATAAAAAAGAAAAAATGAAAAATGAAGAAAAAAAATCGTTGCATTCCAACGATGCAAACTTCAACGTCGTATATTCATTATATATTATTTATATTATATACAATATGCCAATATCGTTGACTATCATACCCATTATTATTATTATTTTTCCCGATGATGAATGAGTTTGACACGTGGGGCAATATTTTGAAAATTATCGAATTGAAAAATCTGTCAAATTGCGCAATCCTCACGCGCGACACGATTTACACGGCTAAACCTCGTTCTATTTTTTCTCTTGTCTTTTTTTTTATATTCTTCTCCAATTATCTTTTTTAACACACAAGTTACTCTCGCGGTCGTGAGAGCATTGTCGCGCAAGGCTCACGTGTGTTCCGCGAGATTTTTTTTCCTCTTTTTCTCGCTCTGTCTCGCTCCTCTGGCTCTCTGGGTCTCTCGCTCGCGATGAGACCGGTTGTACGGTCCTTGGCGCTCACTCGGACAGGAGAGCGCATCTCCGAAGTGAATGTGCGTGCCCGGGTGCTCGCGTGTATATGAAAAACGTGCAATACAATAGGTGAACGACTCGCGCGGTTATAATGCACTCGTCGCCACGAGGTTATTCCCGCCTGTTACTTCGCGCTTCTCTCCATCCTATTATAAACATAATAATTTTATGATACGATCATGTAATAATAATAATTTTATAAAATAATACATTAATTTGATAAACAATAATAATAATTTCATTCGTACTATCATTAAATTGATCAATGAAGTAATTAAATAATAAATTAAATAATAATTTTGTTCATAATTTCATTGATACTAAATAAATTCAATAAACGATAATAATACTTTAACAATTATGACGATGATCATGATGATAATAAAATCAATCATAATAATTTAATTAATATTATAATTAAATTAAATAATAAAATAAAATAATTTGATAATAATAGTAATAATAATGCTAATATTAGTCATGTTTGTTTGAGTTTCGGGAAGCGTGCATTGGTCAGCTATAAGAAAAAAAAAAAAAAAATCACACGAACACAAGAAGAAGAAAGAAGAAGAAACAAAGAGAGAAAGAACGAAGGAGCGAGCGCTCTAAGAACGTTTGGCGGTTGCTCTTGGGGGTTTCAGCACACATGTTATAATTGGAACAGGAAGGCTGGCAAGGTCGATCGTGTATATACTGCACACTCTCACGGATTTGCCTCTGTCAATTTTGTCTCGCGCGAGAGAGAGTGAGAGAGGGAGGGAAGTATATATAGAGAGAAAGCGAGACGGAGAGAGAGAAAGAGAGAGAGAGAGAGAGAAGCGCGTTGTGTATTATCGCAGCAGCTCTTCCAATACGTCACTCTGCAACGCGCGCACCAACGCAACATCCTCGCTCTCATTGCATGGAATATAATGCACTTGTTTGTGCATTATATTCCATACAAGCCATGCACATATTATATCCATGCTAAACATACACATATCATATCTATATGCATTATTATTCCGTCACTTCCTTCCTCTCTCTCTCTCTCTCCCTCTCTCTCTCTCTCTCTCTCTCTCTCTCTCTCTCTCTCTCTCTCTCTCTCTCTCCCTCTCTCTCCCTCTCTCTCCCTCTCTCTCTCTCTCTCTCTCTCTCTCTCTCTCTCTCTCTCTCTGTCACTCACTCACTCACTCACTCACTCACTCACTCACTCACTCACAATCCTCTTTATCCATTCGATATATTGGAAATGCATGCATGAATAAATAAATAAAAACGGTGGAAGGGGCAAAAAATAAATCACAATAAAACATCAGATGTGATAGTGTAGTACGAGTGCCTGATAGCAGTATATTGGGAAAATATTAGATGAAGTAAAAAGTTCTGAGCGTTTTTTCGCTTTATTTCGACGATGAAATTAACATAGTTAGAATTATCCGATTTAGATCAAATATGCGCCGTTTTGTTCGATAACTTTTTTCCATATTGAAGGCAATTTCATAATTCCGCGATTGAAGAAGTCCTCGTCCCTATTGGTAAAAAACTTGACCAGTTCATTTTCACAAGCCTCTCTTGAGGCCAGTTTTGTACCATCAAGAAAATTTTGCAAATGCTTGAAAAGGTGATAATCGCTTATAGTGCCAGGTCTGGACTATACGGCGGGTGCGATAGAACCTCCCATCCAAGCTCTCGGAGTTTCTGGCGCGTCGTTAAAGATGTGTGCGGCCTAGCGTTGTCTTGATGGAACACAACACCCTTCCTATTGGCCAATTCTGGCCGCTTCTGGTCGATCGCCTGCTTGAATCTGGTCAGTTGTTGACAGTAGAGGTCCGAATTGAGTGTTTGGCCCGATGGGAGCAGCTCATCGTGGATGAGTCCCTTCCAATCCCATCAAACACACAGCAAAACCTTCTTGGCCATTAATTCGGGTTTGGCGATCGTTTGGGCCGGCTCACCGCGATTGGACCACGATCTTTTTCGGCTGTTGTTCTCGTATGTGACCCATTTTTCATCGCCGGTCACCATACGCTTCAAAAATCGATCGATTTCGTTACGTTTCAGCAAAGAATCGCAGGCATCAATTCGGTACAAAAGGTTCTTTTGCGTCAATTCGTGTGGCACCCATACATCGAGCTTCTTCTTGAGACCAGCCTTATGCAAATGGTTCCAAACGGTTTTCTGGCTAATCTTCAGTTTCTGGACAATGGAATAAGTGCTCACATGCCGGTCTGACTCGACGATTTCCATGATTTTATCGACATTTTCGACGATTGGCCTACCAGAGCGTGCCTCATCTTCGACGCCCATATTACCAGAACGGAATCGTTGGAACCACCGCTTGGCTGTTGCATTGGATACTGTATTGGGTCCATAAACAGCACAAATTTTTTTGGCCGCCTGCTCCGCCTTTTCACCTTGGTCGTAGTGGTACTGAAGAATGTATCGAATTTTCTCTTTTTTTACCTCCATTTTGGAACGCTGTAACACACAACTGGCTTCACCAAACACAAAACTGTTAAAGAACTTTTTTTGAAGCGTAATGTCACCTTTAAATCGCCGTATAGTATGACCCGATGCGATGTATACATCGTGAGATATGGCTCACTAAAGACATCTAGCCGAAAACGCGCAGAACTTTTTACTTCACCCAATATATTTTCAAAGTGATGTAATTATTCAAAGTGATGCAATAATAATTGCAATTATTCGTATATTTTATATATATGAATTCAGTACACTAATAAAGTGATGCAATTATTAGCGTACTGAATTTATATATATAAAATACTATACATTGTATTTTATATACATAAATTAGAGAAAGAAACAATAATGGACTTTGGTGGACTAAGGATATTTTGAAAGTGAATGATAATTGATGTATAATATTTAATATTTTCAAGGTGATCACAATTTTTATTTCGCCCAATAATAACAAGAACCGTAATCGAATATCTATAATAGTAACAATAATAATAGTGGTCGCAGACGTGACCGGAAGTACACTGGCTATACCGGATGTAAAATACATTATGATAATAACCGTATAAGTCATCCTCAGTATGTATTGCAAAAAAAAAATGCCAAAAGTTCTACGAGGACACCATAATAAAATAACTAAAACCGCGAAAAGTCAATATAGTATGTAAAAGCGAGTAAAAATTAAAAAGCCACTCGATGTTTGGCAGCGTGCTCGGGTCTCGGAGCGGCAAGGGGGGTAGGAGGGCGGGCGTGCATTCACGAGTGAGAGAAAATAATGAGGAAGCGATGAGCGTGCTTATAATTTACGATGCTTTTATTATTGCCGACGAATAATCTTGCGGGCTTGTAAAACATCGTCAATGCCAATTATTTTTATCGCGATAATCTCGAGTCGGGTGTGCAGAATATTGAAACAAAAAAATCACGCGATCGGAACTTTTTTTTTTGCTTCATTCGCGACCAAGATTTGGGCACGGGGTACTTGATAAGCACCGAGTGGGAGAGAGTGAGACAGAGAGAGGAGCGTTCGCTATCCCGGTATTCTGTACGCTCATATACAATATAAATCCAAGCCGGAGATCGACCATCACCCTCGAGAGCCTCTTCATCAGGACAGATCGGCCCGGAGATAACGAGACCGAATTACGGTGTCTCTCCTAATGTACGCGTTTGTTTATATATATATACGTGGTAAATTAAATTTTACTCTGTTACCTGTTTTTACTTTTTTTTTACAAACTCATTTGCTTTATTTTCGTTATATTCCAATTTTTCTTTGTTCTCATATGTAAATACAATCTTAGAAAAAAGATATATAATGTCTTTAAATGTTTTTTTTTTATACATACAAACGATTATAATGCCGTTGAAGTTTGCATTGTTGCAATCCAACGATATTTTTTGTCATTTTTTATTGTTTCATTTTTATCATTATCCGAAGCCTTCTTTTGCCAATTGAGGTTGTAAGTTTCTAATAAGAATATGTAGAAAAGTTTTAGCGATTTTCACAGCCTAAATTGGCGTGAAAATAGATATTAATCATAATAATAGTATTATTTTAAATTAATAATTGCAATAAATCATTGAAATATTAATAAAAATGAGTAAACATTAACGTATTTAACCCTTCGTGGTCACCCTGGGTGGAATCGACCCGTCGATCAATTTTTGGCATAAATATTGGGTGAAGAAAAAAGTTCTGAGCGTTTTCCGCTAGATGTCTTTAGTAAGCCATATCTCACGATGTATACATCGCATCGGGTCATATTTACCGGCGATTTAAAGGTGACATTGCGCTTCAAAAAAAGTTCTTTGACAGTTTTGTGTTTGGTGAAGCCAGTTGTATGTTACAGCGTTCCAAAATAGAGGTAAAAAAAGAGAAAATTCGATACATTCTTCAGTAGCACTACGACCAAGGTGAAAAAGCGGAGCAGGCGGCCAAAAAAAATTTGTGCTGTTTATGGACCCAATAAAGTATCGAATTCAACGGCAAAGCGGTGGTTCCAACGATTCCGTTCGGGTAATATGGACGTCGAAGATGAGGCACGCTCTGGTAGGCCAATCGTCGAAAATGTCGATAAAATCATGGAAATCGTCGAGTCGGACCGGCATGTGAGCACTTATTCCATGGCCCAGGAAATGAAGATTAGCCAGAAAACCGTTTGGAACCATTTGCATAAGGCTGGTCTCAAGAAGAAGCTCGATCTATGGGTGCCACACGAATTAACGCAAAAGAACCTTTTAGACCGAATTGATGTCTGCGATTCTTTGCTGAAACGTAACGAAATCGACCTATATTTTAAGCGGATGGTGACTGGCGATGAAAAATTGGTCACATACGAGAACAACATCCGAAAAAGATCGTGGTCCAATCGCGGTGAGCCGGCCCAAACGATCGCCAAGCCCGGATTGACGGCCAAGAAGGTTTTGCTGTGTGTTTGGTGGGATTGGAAGGGAATCATCCACTATGAGCTGCTCCCATTGGGCCAAACACTCAATTCGGACCTCTACTGTCAACAACTGACCAGATTGAAGCAGGCGATCGACCAGAAGCGGCCAGAATTGGCCAATAGGAAGGGTGTTGTGTTCCATCAAGACAACGCCAGGCCGCACACATCTTTAACGACTCGTCAGAAGCTCCGAGAGCTTGGATGGGAGGTTCTATCGCACCCAACGTATAGTCCAGACCTGGCACCAAGCGATTATCACCTTTTCAAGCATTGGCAAAATTTTCTTGATGGTACAAAACTGGCCGCAAGAGAGGCTTGTGAAAATGAGCTGGTCAAGTTTTTTACCAATAGGAACGAGGACTTCTTCAATCGCGGCATTATGAAATTGTCTTGAAAATGGACAAAAGTTATCGAACAAAACGGCGCATATTTGATCTAAATCGGATAATCTTAACTATGTAAATTTCATCGTCGAAATAAAGCGAAAAAATGCTCAGAACTTTTGACTTCATCTAATATATAATAGTTCCCGGCTTCGAATGGGACTGTATTCACCATTTTACCTGGAGTTTGAAGTATCCTCATGCCATAAAATTTACCCTCTTCACATGTCGGAATAAATACCTTTTTTTTGTAACGCGCACTATGCTACTATTTTTCCCAAAAGTAGCATATCCAAGGTGTATCACGTCCAAATTTTAGGTGAAAATGTTGAAAATTCACGGAACTATGATTTTTTTTAGCGAAAAAGTGTATTTTTTTTGCGTTTTCACCTCTTTATAAATTTTTTTAACATGTCGCCATTTTGTTTCTTATAAATAAATTTTTCGTACATCATCTAGAAAGTTCAAAGCATGCTCCGTCATTTTTTGAACCACTTCGGACAGATAGTTTGGTCACAATACTTTTTGGAAAATTGACTGGGTAGAATCGACCCAAGTGTGACCACCGCGATTGAATTTGGATGTGTGACCACGAAGGGTTAAAAAAAATGTACAAAAATTGCATGAAGATAATACAATTAAATGTGAAGAATTGAATAAAAACTGGATATTCTATAGATAATTAATTTTTCGTTGGATATCCTTATACATATGAGTATTTAATGTTCCTGAGTCCCAACGTATAACGGTTGGGGGTTTTTACGTATTACCATTTCCCAATAGAACCTTTTTTCCTATCACTACGTACCTTGACGTCTTAAGGGGTTACGTGGGTTTGAAAATTAAAAAAAATCCATTTTTAAAATTTTATTATCTAATAGTACAATATGTCTAGAATATTCTCCCAAAGTTTTAAGTCAATCGGAGTAAAAATCTAGGAGAGAAAGCCTTTGGGAATTCCCCCCGTTGGGAAAGACCGGCCGGGAGCGACGCAGGTATACGCATTTTTCTCAAAACAGTATTTTTGAAGTCGGTGGACAGGATTTCTCAAAAACGAATGCACCGATCGTATTGAAATTTTGCACACTTCTTCAAAATAGCATTGACTAGTGATTGAATGAAGGTTTTTTTTCGATAACAACTAATTTTACAAGGCTATACGTAGTGTAAATTGTACCAAAAATTCAAATTTCAATTTTTTAAAAAATCCTTCGTTCAATCACGCGCTATACTTATCTACTAACAGAAAAAATTTCGTTTTTTAATTTCAGATAAAGCTGTCATGAGTTATCCTGACCACCACGAGGACACTTTTTTTTGAGGGATCTCCGGAAACCAGGTCCCACCGGCTGAATTTCCCAAATTGTTGGATGAAATTTTGTTTAAATATTGTTGAAATGTTGCTCTTTTATGTGCTTAACATTTTGAATAAAATAATATATATATTATATTTAAAAAAAATAGAGAAAATATGTTTTTTTTTGGCTTCGAAACCCACGTAACCCCTTAAGTTGCACTGAACCGCATTTGCCGAGGGCCCGGAGAAACTGCGGAAAACCCGTACTGGTATAGACGGCCCCATATTCGTCTGATTTTCTGGTGCACAATTCTTTAACTCAAGTATCTACAGCAAGGTATCCGAAGTATTGGCCTTTCGCTCACTAGGCATCACAAGCGGTCATCGCTCCGAGTATTGGCTATGCAAAATACTGCTTAACTCGAAGTACCGCCGAAGCCGAGCCCCGACCGCACATCTACCAGTGTCGGTCATTTTTCGTCGATTATTAAATTGTATTATCTTCATTCAATCTTTTTTTACGCTTTTTTTTCTCTCGCGATATGCGACCGTAATTTGTTATGTGAAAAAACAAGCGCACTTCCGGTGGGAATTTGTCGGTATAAAGTATCGAGGAGAAAAATAGAGTGGGGAAGACGAGAAGAAACGTGGGTTAGGCGCTTAGCTCTACACACACACACACACACCCACGCGTGCGCGCGTGGGTGTGTATGTATGTGTACATATATGTATGTATAAATATGCGCACCTACGAACGTATGTACGGAAATACACGCGTGTACATATGCTCAAGTAAATACGTGTATGTTGTAGCGCGTATACACGAGTCTCTCGATCAATACTTAAAGGCGATAGACTTAACCAACGATGGGAGTTTCTCGAATGTGACGATTTTTGGCGGATCGAGCAGCTAGGAAGAAAAAAAAAACATTCGCCTTAGATTATGTTCCAAAATGATCTACCATTCCTGAAATTTGTTAATTACAAATGATTTTTAGAATGTTGGTTTTTATTTGATTTTTTCAATCTGAGATTTCATATTTTAATTTATTTTTCTTAATTTTTATCATTTCTAATCTACTCATATTCGACGTTCTGTCGACTATTTGCCATTTCAATTATATTTCATCATTTATTTTACTGTTCTTCATCATTTTTTATCTTAATTTCGATTACTTTATTTACTTAACGGTTGTTAAAAAAAAATAATTAATTAGTTCTACTCACTATTTACGAGGTGCGCCTCTTTTTAGTGAATTGAAAATTTCGCTGTTGATTTCGAATGATAATTGTAGTAATTGATAGGGCCGATAGAGAAGAAGAAATAAAAAAAACATTCGATTATTACACGACCGCTGGGAGTAATTTAATGTTTATTGTCGTTTTTGATTATTCGACGGTGAGAAAAGAGACGTGAGAATACGAGAACGAGACTCAGGGACGAAGTATTGGATACGAGAATAGATCGATTTTTTTCTTGCTTATATGTTTAAATAGAAGAAAAGAAGAAATATTTATTGCAATTGGCAGGAAGAATATGTGTTTATATATATATCTTTTTTTACAATCTCGGGAGCGCGTCTTCATATCGCGGCGGTGCATATGCGTCACCCGGACGTTTCCAAAATATATATTATTCCGACGGCGAGGAATAATTTGCACAGCCGCGAGAAATTCTCCCCATCTGAGTCATTCGTCTCTCGCGCGGTTTTGTTTTTCACCACACACGCGGACGGGCGAGACAAGTGCGTGTGTGTGAGCGCGTTCGTTGGCAAGAGAAAATCCAGATGGCTTTGGTCGATGTTTCCTCGATGGTGTGCAAACGCACGTGTGTCTGTGTGTGTGTGTGCGCGCGTCGAAACGAAATAATGCATTTGCGGCTACGAGCCACTCGTCACGAGGTACACTCGTTGAAGGAATGAGATGCGGCGAGGTTTTTTGTCGTAGCCCGTGAAAAAGATAGCGAAAATTAAGTGTGGGTTAGAAGATTGCTGTGGGGGGGGGGGAGTGCGTCGTTTACCCGGGGCCAGAACTCGGATTGGTGACCACACTGGTTGCGCCTTAACTAGCCTTTTTCAAACCCAAACAGATACAAATGAACCCAAAGCAATCCGGAAAAACCGAAAGAAAAAAAAACACACATACAAACAAACCCAAACGAACCGGAAAAGAAGAAACAAGTAGTTAAAAACCCAAACCAACCTAAAGAAATTGTAGGGAACCTGAAAAAAAACGAAACAATTTTAACAAAAGCCGAATTAACGCAAAGAAATCAAAATCAATCCGAACGAAGCAAAACCAACCCGGAACAATCGCAACAGGTGGAGAAAAAGAATCCAATCCAAACCAACGCAGACAAACCCAAACCAATTCAAAGAAACTACAACGATTCTAAACGAAATCAAACAAACCCCAAAAAATTTATAAAAGAAGGATAAAAAAACGAAACTGATTTTAAAAAACCCACACAAATTAATCCAAAAGGCATCCAATAATCCAAAGATCTGGCTTTTTTTGTATTCTCCTTATTTCGAGAAAACCGAGGTCTCCATATAAATTTCGGGGTAAAAAAATTAAATAAAAACTCTTCTCGGTCGTTATCATGTACTAAGCTCTTATACAGCATGGTGATATGAGTCATTTCTCTCTCTTTCTCTCTGTTTCTTTTCGGAATTTCACTTTATGAATTGCAACAGTAGTGTTGACAACCAGCCTTCTCTCCTTCCCTCTCGCCACCCTTTTCTCTCTCTCTCTCTCTCTCTTTCTCTTAATATGTGTTCGAGAAAAACGCATTCATTGCAAAATGCAGAATTCATTAACGAACCTCAAAATGTCACAAAATTTCTTAATTTTGTGCCAAAATTATAACCGCCTCTACTACTAACACTGGCCATATTTTTATAATATGGATTTTCTTTATTAAAAGTGTATTATTATTATTATTATATAAACAGCATTAAATATTATTGTACTTAGTACAATAATTACAATAATGATAATGATAGTAATGATACAAATTAATTCATCATCATTATTATTGTAAAAATATTTGTATAATTATGATTTTTATTAAAAACTGACTTTGACTATAATTTATTAGTATTGTCGTCATTTATATCTGTTGTATTCATCTATAAATATAAGAGTGAATAATAGGACAATGTAACTTAAATTGAAAATTTAAAAAATGTGTCCAAATTAAGCATGGGGCTAGAGGCAGTCGAGTAGGGAATGGGAATCTTATAATATGGATTTTCTTTATTAAAAGTGTATTATTATTATTATTATTATTATTATATATACCATATTTTTATAATATGGATTTTCTTTATTAAAAGTGTATTATTATTATTATTATTATATAAACAGCATAAAATATTATTGTACTTAGTACAATAATTACAATAATGATACTGATAGTAATGATGATTCAAATTAATTCATCATCATTATAATTGTTAAAAAATTTGTATAATTATGATTTTTATTAAAAACTGACTTTGACTATAATTTATTATTATTATCGTCATTTATATCTGTTGAATTCATCTATTAATATAAGAGTGAATAATAGGACAATGTTACTTAAATTGAAAATTTAAAAAATCTCTAATTCAATTAAGCATGGGGCTAGAGACGGTTTAGTAGGGAATGGGAATCGGAATAAAGACATACATATGTATGTGTGTCTATATATATATATATATATATATATATCGAAAGGTGCAAAGGGGTGCATCGCTTAGCGAAATTTCCCCAAGGGAACCTGAGCACACGTGGCAGAGTTCGCCCGCTCGCCGGAATTCCGGGTCACGTTTTATAGCTTGGGCGTCGAGATGTTCGCACCCTCGGCCGATCGAGAGGTCAGTATTCGCCTCATCTACGGGAATAGAACGAGTGAGACGAAAACTGAATTAGGCTCGTCGGTCGACAGAGAGCGAGAGAGAAAGAAGCAGATGAGAGACAGAGAGAGAGGGAGCGCGAGAGAGGGAGAGAGAGAGAGAGCGAGAGAGAGAGAGAGAGAAAGATAAAGCCAAGGGGTTTCCTATCGAATCAGTCGAGGTTAATCGATGTTATTGACGAGCGGATTGGCAGCCGTTACGATTCTCCCGTTCTCCATTTATTCTCTTCCATTATACACAGCTGTATCGACCCACGCAATATCTTTCGCGGGCACGTTTCTGTCATTTCACACGACGTCATACTTTCGATACGCCCAACATTGTCACATTCATATCGTGTTTTATTCAATTATTCGTTTGAGAGGAGGGGGGGGGGGGGGGGGGGGCAAAAATCAAGTTCAACGGCTCCTCCAGCCTTCAATCGTTCTTCGTGAACATTATTTTAGTGCGCGCGATTTTTGCGTTTTTTTTTCGACCGTATCATGTGAGCTTTTTTTGTACTGATGATAAAATTCAGGATTGTCTTAATTTGGTTGGCTGAGAATTTACGGGGAATTAAAAAAATAGTCGTAATTTTCGGTTGATCTATTTTGCTGTGTGTATTTTTTTTTGTTGAACAATTTTTTTCGTTTGGTTTTTCATTTTAGTTATCGACAATGCGAACGACTGGACGAGGATTTTGACTTTTTTTCGTGGATGATATGATTGTTTTTTTTTTTCTATAATTTGAACATTTTTTGCTGCAATTTATGCGATTATTGGTAAATTCGTTGAAGAATTTCTTGGAATTTTTTTTCAGATATATTTAGATATTGCGATATCTTTTTAAAGTATGTGCATTTATTTAAAAAAAAAATGTATTTCGAATATCTAAACAATATACTCATTTTTATTTTTTCTGTTATTTGATGAATGCTTGAAAATTCAATTGCAAAATTACTCGGCAAATTGTAAGAGTAAAAATTGAAAAATTTGTGAGTTTTTTTTTCATATATTTTGTATCGCGAATTATTTTTTTTTGAATCAGTTAAATTTTCGAACATTGAATGCGAATTCTTTAAAAAATTGTGCACTCCAAACATTACAGATTCTTTAGCTTTTGGAAAATAGTTTTCGCGAGTCATTATTCTCAATACATTTTATTTTGAATAAAAGGGACGTTGGAAATTTACGTGGATGGAGCGTAATTGACACGCTCATGTCTCTCCGTCCGTCCTTTTTTCCCTCCCTCCCTCTCTCTCTCTCTCTCTCTCTCTCTCTCTCTCTCTCTCTCTCTCTCTCTCTCTCTCTCTCTCTCTCTCTCTCTCTCTCTCTACCTCTATCTTAGTTTGTCTCTTGTCGGTATTCAAAAAAATCTACAGATATTACACAAAGTGCAACTATTTCCATGGCATTGAAAATGTAATCAGACTTTTCGGGTGATAAAAAAAGGTACATCAAATAATATGAGTTGCTCTCTCTTACTCTCTTACTCTTCTACATTCTACATTCTCACTCTCTCACTCTTCTACATTCTCACATTCTCACTTTCTCACTTCCGTAACTCACATTCTCACATTCTCATCCAAACAAACAAACCCAAACAAACTCAAACCCAAACAAACCCAAACAAACCCAAATCCCAGGCTTTAGCATGTCGCAGCTCCCTCCACCCTGCTATAGCACAGCGGCAGTGGAGTGGGGGTAGCGTTAGTTTTGTGTGATCATCGCTAAATCAGACCCCCTATCTACATCTTTAAAAGCATTTTCAATGCTAAAATTCCGGGTGCGTCCGGTCATTGAGGAGTCATCGCGAGACGTTCCGAGTAAAGATCGTGTTCACGAGATGTGTAGAGCGAGAAAGAGAAAAGAAAAACGATAATAAAAAAAAAAGCGAAAAAAAGTGACAACGACGACCCTAACGTAGATTATCGTGGCCTTCATTTTACGCT